>VWZI01002463.1:389504-520789 GCA_013396835.1 Psilopogon haemacephalus | reverse complement strand
CAGATTGCCTATCTGGATGTTTTGAGAACATATCTTAAAACAACTTTTTTTTTCCTTTCTCAGTGAAACTCGGTGAAGTGACACAGTGTGTTTATTTCTCTCTCAGCCAATAGTCTAATTTCTCACTCAAATTCTCCAATTAGCTCAAACCAACACAGGACACTACTGTGCAAAAGTTGGTGCCTTGTCTCCTCATCCCCACTCCCTTCCATGAGAGGGAAAGAAACAAACCAAAACAAGCTATGTCTACAGTGTGAGTAATCTGATTTAATTTAGACAACTACATTCGAATGAGATGAACAGCACCTAAAAATACCAATTCCTCTCCATTAAGGAGAAAGAGAGCCCAAGCTCCCTGGTATAAACATTATCAACATGAGAGATATCTGTGCCACAGTAGTGTCCAAAGGGAGGTGAGATTAATTCCACTGTGGACAGGAGGAGGAGTTTTCCACTTAAGTCAAATGTACCCTGAGAGAGAGGCTGGTTTTGAGAGCACATCCAGACCACTGGCAGGAGAAGTGCCCATTTGATGAAATTCACCTCCACTGTGAAGATCCCAGGCAGCTCAAAGGCTGCATATCTTCAGACCTGTCTTAATTTTGGTATGAGGCGTGAAAGTGCAAGATAATTACACATTGCTGAGTCTTTCCAGACTTCCAAAGCTTCCGTTTCTTTCTGAAGCATATCTGCAGTCTCCCCAAAGGTTTCTTTTGTTGTTTCTGTTTGGCATATATGAGTTTAAAATGTTATTTTATTATTTTTTTCCCCCCAAAGATGTACTTGTCTTATTTTTCAGTTCTGAGATGTTGCTGCATACACTGAATCTAGAAAAAGTCCTCTTTGTTTGTTGCTACTCCTGAAATATATTGACTTGGCTGAGCATTTATAATTAAAATATCTGTTATTCAAACTTCCAAAGACCCACCGAGTGACAGCCAGACACACCTGGCTGAAGCTAGGAACAGCACATTTTATCTGTTGTTTGCGAGAGTCTGTCACAACATGCCAGGTTTGCTCCTCGCTCCCTGGTTAGCTTTTATCCATCTGACAATGAAAAATCACGCCAAGTGAAGGGGAAATTTGCATCGCAAAGATGCATCCCTGTGCTCAGCCTTCCACCCTCATCATAAAGTCAACAGGTGTTTCATTTCAGCTTCACAACCCGTGCCACTGGTAACAATATACACTCTGAAGCCCAGGTGAGCAGCTCTTTGTGCTGTGCTGTAAACGGGAGACAGGGGAGAGCAATGCAGGGGCTGGAGGATGCACCGATGAAATGTTTTCCCGAAGCCAAGGAAGATGTCCATCCAGGTGTTCATTCATAAAATAATAACTGAAGAATGAGCCACGAGCCTCACATCTGATTCACTCCATTTGACTTTACCTGGAGTCCCTAGACAGAGGCTGTGGATGGTGCCCAGGAAGATGCTGCATGCGTTTAGCAACTGATGGTCCCCAGCAAGGCCACCAGCAGTGTGGTGGCAGGGCCAGTCGTCAGCGTGCCTCTGGGCAGGGAGCAGGGCCACTAATGCCTTCTCACGCACCTGTATAAAGGGTGATTTGCTCTGGGGCTCTGAACAGAGGAGTTTGTGTGGGGAGCAAGCTTCTGCTTTAACTGTGTAGCAGAGAACAGGTGCTTGAATGCTCCAGCCATCAAAAACAGCTGAGGAGCTGTGGCTTCTTGTGCGAACAGAGCACAAACTAAGGACAACATCAAACTGTTACAGAGGCTTCTTGTTGATATTCCATGTGCAGCATAGGTGTGCAGCTCATGAGACTGTAACACACACAAAGACCTGGACATACCTGATCTATTTCCTAATAGAATAACCCAATTCTAGCAATAAATGAAGCATTTCCTAAAAGCAGGAACACACATCAGACTTCATGAGACTGGGGCAAGTTCTCCTCTGCTTCATGCAGGACAGGAAAACAGCAGCTGCTGTTTACTGAAATATGTTTCTGCAGCATCTAGTGATTAAAACCCCTCCACTTCTGAAAAAAACCCAAAAAAACTCTCCTTATCTTCCTTGCCAACAAAAATACGGAAACACAGAAATAAAATTAAGTGTAGACAGAGACATAGCTGCTGGAGGAGAACCACCTCTTGTGGCTATATATTGTGGCCAGCAATTCTGGTCCAGAGTGGTGAAGTCAGTCCCTCCAGGTGTTGGTACTCTGGGAGAGATAGGCTACATAAATAGTGAGGGGAAGGTGAATTAGGAGAGAAGGAAGCAAAGGAAAAATGGGGGGAGGTAGGGTGGGTTTAATCTAAGATTGGTTTAATCTAAGATTGATCAAGCTAAAATTGATTTAGAGCTGTGTAAAGAAGCAGAGCCATGCCTGGAGGAGCTGTGAGTCTGGAAGTAGAACAAGTGAAAATCAGTCTTGTCTATGCTGGGCCACCCAACAGGCAAACATTTAGGTGATTATCTGTCATTTATTACTTCTAAGATATATGTAGTTGTAGTTAATTTTAATATTTGGGTAATACATAATACACAGATCACAAAAAAATATCTATGAAATATGCTAGGTAATTCCCTGTCCCAAAGTTTTTGTTGATTGTTCACCCTCATTCCTGACCACATCCAGTCTGGCTGGGAAGCAGGATCCTACCAAACCCCATCCTTGTTCAGGTGCTGCTGTTGCAAGTGACTCTGGTCCCAGGTCAGGCTTTTCAGAGCATGGTTTTGGACATTGGTACCTGAGAGACCATTGTAGAGTAGGTTCACATACGTGGCCACTGACTAAAGGAATATTTTCCTGCAAGTGTGTCAGTCCCAGGAGACTCTGCTGATGAAAAATATTTTTCTGTGGTTGATGTCTCACCGTACTTCTGGCAGATGCTTTTGGAGAGAAAAAAAGGGAGTGCTGCATTCAAGAAGTTTTTTGTGTAATACAGTTTCTTCAGACTGCAGTTCAGGTTGCTCCAGACAGCTGAGACATGCTCTGAAAACACTACTGGTTTTTATGTCAGATAAAGTACTGACAGGTGCAGAGATAATGCTGTCACCCAGGAGAAAGGCAGCACTGATACATGAACAGCCCCTGGTAGGCCACAGCATGCAGGAGTAAGGGCTGACCCTACACCCTGCAGGGTCAGCCCAAAGAGAGAACTTCTTGGGTAGGAGGCTGGTGTGTTTGGGGCTCTTCAGGCCTTCCTAAATGAATCAGGACCAGGGAGCCACCACTGGCCCAGGATGCTGGTGGTACTCAGTGCTCACTCTCCTTTTGCATCACGGTGCAAAGATGTTCACTGCATGGTGGATAAAAATGTGAACACTGAAACAGTGTCCATAGAGGAAGAAGGCACAGGGTCACAGGTTTCCAGAAACACTGTGGCCAGTGTTGGTTTGACATCTGCCTGTTCAAAGGCCAGTGCCAGGAGAAACATCACAGCCTGAACTCATGGCAGCTGTGAGAGTGGATTTGCTGGCTGAGGGCCAAAATCGTTGAAACATTTCTTGGATGAGCTGTGGCACTGAAGGAGTGGGCAGGGCTGGTGGTATGTGGGTGCTGATAACAGAGGGAGAGAAGGTAGCCCTACAGCACATCTACTCTGTGGGGAAAACCCTTGCAGTTGCTCCTGGTGGTTATTCCCCATGCTCTGGACCTGTAGTATTCCTAGTATAGAGGATCGGTGTGACTGTTTCAACTGTTTCACTGTGGGAGGTGCAGAGTTGGACATTGGTTCATTTTCAGCCCAGTTCATATGCAAAAGGCACTGGGGAAAGAGGGACCACTTGCTTTTTTGCTCTTCCAAAACGTGATGGCCTAGATGCACCCCTGCTTGGCAGAAAAGGAGCCATGAAAGGAGGCAGATGCAACAGGAAACATGTAAGCTACAGGGTAGGTTAACTGAGATGTAAGAGAGAGGCTGGCTGCTCTCTCTCCAATATTGGTTGCAACCCACCATCAGCCTTCCAACATTTGGCAATTGTCACAGCTTGAGTTTAACTGAGTTGAGTTGTACACGGGGAACTGAAATTCAACAAGTCTCAGAATATTTGCTGTTCCACCCCTGCATGAACTCACATAAATCTATTTTTCAAGGTTTATGGTAAAACTCAGTCATGCAGCTCAGGCCAAGCTGGAGCTCTTCTCTGCATCATTAATTCCTTGGCTTGTTTTCCCTTTTTCCAAAGTTCTCTGCAGGTCATTCCCAGCAAAGTGCAGTAAGGGATGGAAGAGCACACTGAAATAATTATCAATAAACAGTTACATCTCAAAGATACAAAGAACCAATTATTTCTCAAAGATGCAAACAAAATGGCTTTGCATCGTGTGAATTATTTTCCTATTTGAAACACAAAACCTCTCTCAAATAGCTTTAAAACCCATATTGTAGTGAAGCATCTAGTTTGTTCCATTAACTACTGACAGAGTCAACTGGAGAACCACTGTTATTAATTTCAATGGAAGCTAAAATGCAGTTCATTTTCTGTAATTGCAGGCCCATCACCTAAAGACCCAGGAAAAGCTTTTAATCCAAGGCGTTTTTAGAAGGGTATGATTACATCGCATTTCTTCATAAGGTGTATAATTACCAGGGCGTCAATCACAAAGAAACACAAAGAGGCAAACTTCCTGGGCTGTTAGACAGCAGTCCCCTGCAGCTACCCTCGGGCTGCTGGTGCATCGGGTGCCCTGGTGGGTGCTGGAGGTGGGGAATCTCTCTGGGACCCAGCGGTGCTGCTTTCCCCGGGTGGGGAGCAGCTAACACAGCAATTGTCCTGATGCCAGGTTGCACAGGGAACAGGAAACACATGAAAAGGTGAGGAAAAACCCAATAAAAATCTTAGGAAGAAAAACCTAAGGGTACATTCTTTTAGTTCAAGGATGAGAGGCTCTATGAGGTGCAGAGTATTCACCAGAATAACATTTTGCTGCAAGGGCATAGGGGAGCCCACCATGGCTGGACAGCTGATGCCCACACCCAGGATGAGAGTGGCAGCAGGGTGGTGGCTCCCATCCCAGCTGCTCTCAATGAACATCACCCCATGCCAAGCTGCTGGCTGTGCTCATATCACAGTCAGATGGGACTGTGAAGTTTGTCTTTGCTACTTCGATTCAGAACAAACTGCATAGCTCCTCCATCCTGCCTGTGGAAAGAGGAAACTGCATCTGGAGGGAAGAAAAAGAGAAAACTTTGGGTTTGAATTATTGCATGTCCGTTTCACTCAAGGAGGGACAGCCATGATTGCCTGCTGTGATTCAAGGCTGCTTCAGCCGAAGGTATAGGGGCAGGGTTTGGGGTTGGGGACTGTGGGCAGAGTTTCGGGCTAGAGCCACTGCTCCCCCTTGGGCTCCTTTGTACTCAACAAACCTGAATCATGAAGGAAACTGAGATTGGTGGAAACACACAGATGTCAGAAGGCAGATTTAAATCCCACTTAAATTCTTCCCCAACATTGAACCTTTTTAGGATTCAGCTGGACAAGATGCTGGGCTATCTTGTCTGGACTGTGCTTTTGCCAAGAAAGGTTGGACCAGGTGATCCTTGAGGTCCCTTCCAACCTGATGTTCCATGATTTTATTAAATCTATGTGCATTAACAGCCCCTTTCCCTTGGCTCTTGGTGCCAGTCCTCTCCTGCCTTAAGCATCAGTGGATGCTAAGCTGTGGCTGCAACAGCTGAAGCTGGTTCTTTTCAGAGCTGGTTCACCAGTAGAGTCACCTCTTGCTGCATCCTGCAACGAGGGACCATTTAATTGACCGCAAAAAATGCTAAGTGTACTTATCACCTCAGTGGATGAGGACTAAGGTGGGTAATAGTGGTGGGAGAAGTAGCTGTTTGGGAAGCAATTTAATTAATAAAATGTAAGACACAAAAAAGGTCAAGCCTTGCCTCTGCTGTGCTGCATTTAATCTGCACATGTACGCAGGACTTCAGGCTCCTGAGTTGCTTTTTTTTTTTTTTTTTGGCTGGCAAATTTCCCCAAACACAATAAAAATTTTTTTTTTTTTTAAACTTTAGTGGATGACATATTGTAATATGTTTAAGGATCTGTAATGTTTTATGCTTGTAGCTTTCTCGCAATTGTTGTTCCAATATGGCAGGGATGCCAGTATTAAAGTTTAATATGATTAGAAAGCTCAATTGTATAACCATGGGGTTATACTCTTTATCTATTCTAATCTGATTAAAATGCTTCTCTTCAGTAGCTTTCCACAATCGCTTTACAGCAAAACCTGGAAGCAAAGCCACCAGTGCTTCGGTTTGTCTCAAATAAGAAGAAATACCAAATGGGTTCCTTAATTGGTTGGGGGTTTTTTTGTGTTGTTTTTTTGTTTGTTTGTTTTGGTTTTTGTTTGGTTTTTTTTTTCGTTACCATACAAAACTGGGTCCAAACTGCAAACCCAGCTCCCTCTGGCCTTACAGGAGCTGCTTGCTCAGAAAGAGCTTGTGGAACCCTTGTGGGATGCCCAGGCTTGCGCTGAAGATGGGTAAGGTTCAATATCTGCCTGCACTAGGGACAGAAAAAAAGTCTTGCTGCCTGATGCTAAGGCTGCTAAGTCACTACAAGTCTCTAATGTCACAGCTACATCTAAATCCCATCACAGCATTAAAATCATTATTGTAATTAAATTATCTCACTGCCTATGATACCATCTCCCCACATGATATATCTCATCCAGCCTAGTGGTAAACTACTTGATGCAAGAGATCATAATCCACCTCTAATTTCCATTGCCATTTAGCACTCATAAGCCACAATTTGTTATCAGTCTGAAGGCACAATACTGAAAATATGCTGCAGAGAATCTAATAGTCCATTAATAGGTAAAAGCAAGAAGACAGAGCTCTGCTTTAGTAACATTTGCATCTTCTCCTTCAACTGTTTAATGACTACCAATATTGCTATGGCAGAGGAACTGTAGAAGACCAAACAAACCTCATGAACTAGAGCTGGGTTTGCACCATCATTCAGTCTGCTTTGGAAGTGAAACAGAGCTGCTATACAAACCCCTGACACAGCAGAAGTTATTCACTGTGCTATGATCTGCAGCATTAGGCAAGCCTAAGCCTGAGACCAGAGTTAGAGAGTGTTCCTGGTGTCTTCATGTGAACCCCTGAGGCCTCATCTTAAAAGGTGGAGATTGTTGTTCTGCAGACCTCCCTGCAGGACAATCAAGACTGAGTTACCACTGAGATCATGACCAGTGACTGGTACAGTCACAGAGCAGCTTTGACGTCACTGACTCTTCTCTCTGTGCCATGCCCTCAATAGCTTGTTGTGGCTAAGCCAGGATATGAAGGGCCTGAGAGAGGAATTGAGGTGTTTAAGCTAGCAACTGCTAATTGGGAAGGAGGGTGAAGATGGGCAGTCCCTCCTAGATGCAGTATTTGTCCCTAAGAGTAACAGAAGATGCTGTCCCCTTCCATCTCTTGCCCAGTTACTCCCCTTGCTGCAATGGGAACAAGTGGCTCTCTGATTCTTCCTCCAGCGAAACAAGCCTGCCTTTCCCAGATGCGGATTGTGCTGCTTCTGCTTGTCTGCACTTGCACAGATTCCTCCAGCCACTCTTTACCAGCACAGTTTGACAACAAAAGCAACCTCTAAACTCAAATACATCCTCTCTCTTTCTAAAACAGCTTCAGGTGTGGTGCCAAGCAGGCTCCACACCTTTGATTGAACTCTCAGGCCTCTGTGATTTCTGAGTTGTCTGAAGTTTTCTGCATCACTCTACAGAAGGGAGCTCATCACCATTCTATCAATTGCAGTGCATCACTGGCATGGGCATTGCCTTCATATTGCACTGCTAATACTCAGGGATCCCATGCGTGTGATATGGCAGCAAACTGAAGGATGTCATCAGCATTTAACTAGAATTAAACCTTCTTACTCATGTAACATTATTTGAATTGTCCCAGAAGCATGAAGTCTTGAGATTTCCTCCATTTTCTGGGCAACAAGTAATACAAGAATTGTTCTTCATTAGCTTGACAGATTTATGTCAGGAGTGATGAGGCTATTGCAAACAATTTTCTGTCTTTTCTTTTAATATGTGTTGGGGAAGATCCAATTTTTAAGTACGCAAGCGTGTGTAGAGTTGCCTAAGACAACTGGGATGAGAATGTTTCCTGATCTTCCCTGGTGTTACAACATACTCTTGGGCCATGTGGCATCAGACATGTAAGACCTTAACTCTAAGCCTGCTGTTATTGCTGCCTTGCCTGGTACACTCATTCCTTTAACTCAACGGGGTCTCCTATCTTAATTCATTAATTACTTTTATGAGCCATTAATATTGCCTCAAAAGAGAATGGTCACGTTTATTAGCCAACAAGAACTTGACTTGCTTCTGGCATTATCTGGGTCACTCTGTAGCCGAGAACCAGGCTTAGATTTTCACCATATCCACCCCAAATCTATCAGAGAATTTACAAATAAACTAATTCTAAATTCTTTTGCTATGTTGAATTTTCCCCTCAGTTGTTCCTGACTCTAAATAGGAAGTTCAGAGCAGCAAATTAAATATCTTCAGATTTTGCTTCATTGGCTTGCTGTGAAGCAGAATAAACTGGTTTACATTCCTCGCTGGAGATCCTCAGGGTTGTCTGGGGAAGGTGTTACTCCCACGAAGCTCCAACACACAGATGACTAGGTCCAACACCTCACTCTACAGCTCCGTGCACCTACAGCCTGCAACAACAAATTCATTCATCTGTCTGCAAATCCAATTCAAAGGATCTGGCTCTTAACCTTCAAGAAGTACAAGAGCTAATAAGCTCCTGGCAGATGCAGCTGGTTTCTTCTGTATTTTTGTACATAGGCATGGTTTTGTTATACAGGAACTCCTCTATTTCTAACCCAGTAACTACTGCAAGGAAGAAGAATCCAGGTTCTGGACAACTTTACTGCAAATCATTAGGAAACTGCTTTTAGAATCATTCCAGCTTCACAGATGTCTAAAGATAGAGCGTACTTGCCCACAGGACGTGGAGATGTGAATTGATCACCAGGAGGCTCAAGTTTCAGCTGTAAGTCTTGCTTGTTTCCAGCAAGACTGTCTCCTTGCATCAAATCTATGCTGTGAAAACATCCTCCAGCTGGTCGGTACCAGCTGGCATTGAGGGGAAAAGATGAAACGCTGCTTATGGCAAAGTACCATAAGGCACAGAGAGTACTCCTGCTTTAGAAACACTTCTGAGTGCTGGGATTACTAGTTAAACAGCTGGTATGTTACCCAGGCAGGATGAGCATTGCCCTCAGACTCCTCTGGTACATTCACTAACTGTAATTTATGATAAACCACAGAAAAATATACTATCTTTAAACTAAGTCTTCACTGAGTTACCCATATGCTGCAACATGTCCAGAGAAGGGCCATGAGGATGATCAGAGGGCTGGAGCTCTTCTCCTATGAAGACAGATTGAGAGAGTTGGAGCTGTTCAGTCTGGACAAGAGAGGGCTCTGAGGAGACCTTACTGTGCCCTTTCACAGTATTTGAAGTGGGCTTACAGGAAAGCTGGTGAGGGACTTTTTAGGATGTCAGGTAGTGACAGGACATGGGGGAATGGAGCACAACTAGAAGTGGGGAGATTGACTGGATGTTAGGAAGAAGTTCTTCACCATGAGGGTGGTGAGACACTGCAACAGGTTGCCCAGGGAGGTGGTGGAAGCCCCATCTCTGGAGGTCTTTAAGGCCAGGCTGGATGGATCTGAGCAACCTTATCTAGTGTGAGGTGTCCCTGCCCATGGCAGGTGGACTGGAAGCAAATGATCCTTGAGCCTTGAGTTCCCTTCCAGTCCTGACAATTCTATGATTCTATATCTTTAGCAAAGAGTGAGACAATACAGGGGAGTTATTACAATGAGTAGAATGAACTTTTATTTTCATTCATCCTTCATTAATACCACACAATTAGATAGCAATTTCTGAGGGAAAAAAAATCTTGAAATAATTTAAAACAGAAGGCACAGAAAACCAAACCCAACTATGCAGCTACAAAAGAGAGGGGGGAGAAATGATTCAGGAAGGCAATTAATTCAGAAAGGTAAATCCACTAAATTGCTAGGTATTCTGATTAAAAGCTACAGCACACAGAAACAAAACTGCACAGTTTAGGCTAACCCATGCTTTTGTTATGTATTCATATGAGAGGAAGAGAAAAATAAACCTAAAAATCTGATTTTTGCAAGGGTTTGACTGAAAAGCCTGATTTTTAGGATAATTAAAACCAAAACAAAACAAACCCGATTAAATCTAGTACATATACCAAAATATTCCCTAAAGTCTACATTAAGATGTACTTTACTAAAAAAAACCAACCAAACAGAATATCTGCATTAAGAGCAAAGCATACAACTAAACAGCATCTACATTCCTGTGTGACCTGCACTAGATTATGGGTCTGCTTTGGTAGGGGGGTTGGACTTGATGATGTCCAGAGGTCCCTTCCGACCCCTAACATCCTGTGATCTGGGGATGGGATGAAACTTGCTTCTCAGATCCGTTGGAGTATCAAGTAAGTTTGGTGTTCGCTTCAGAAACAGAAGTTCTCAGCACAGTAATATACTGTAGAGGACAATGAGGACATAACAGATTTTAGGAAGAAGTTCTTTACAGTGAGGGTGGTCAAACAGGTTGCCCAGGGAGGCTGTGGCTGCTCCCTCCATGGAGGTGATCCAGGGTAGGCTGGATGAAGCCCTGAGCGACCTGTTCTAGTGGGAGATGTCCCTGCTTATGGCAGGGGGTCAGAACTAGATGATCTTCGAGGTCCCTTCCAACCTAAACCATTCTATGATTCTATGACACTGAGAGCATACGTTACAGAGAAGAAGAGAAGAATAAAACCACTTTATTCATACGAGAGTTTTACTTTTTTCTTTTCTTTTTTTTTTTTGCAAAAGAGTAACTTTATTTCTTTTGAAAACAAAGCTACTGGAATTAACGACATGCGATAATATGCCCCAATATTGTTATACCCGCCGAGTCTGAAAATAAAGGTCATGCTTCACAATTGAAATATGCTGTGATTCTCAAATACATTCTCTGGTAATTAAGAATACAATACAGAGGTCATCCATAAGATCAGTTCAGGTTGGGAACCTGGTTTATAAATGAAGCTCTTTTTCTTTTTTTTTCTTTTTTTTTTTTTTGTTCCAAAATATGTAGAACACTGACAACACGCAGGGTTAGCTCCCGGTCAGCACATTTCTTTCTGCGCTCCACCCTTTCTTTTCCTCAAACACGTGGGTGCTTAGCTTGCAAATATCATGGAAAAGCAAAGTCTAGAAGTTACAGGTTGGTTTGTAAAAATACTAAGTACAATCCAAGATAAATACTGGTACTCTTACTGACAACTTAATAGCAGGTGCTCTCTAAAGGAAAGGGAAAAAAAAAAATTGAAACATCCTGAAATGCAAGACAGATCCTTTCAGCATTTGATACCAAGGCATTTGCACATTTGTCAGGAGGTGACAGAATAAAAGGGAACTTTGCAGCTTACTTTGCAGTTGGACTTGAATTCAAAGAGCCTTCCTTCTAATCTGCCCACCTGTAAACCATAACATACGGTTTCTTAATAGCTTGCTTTTCCCCCCCACCCCCCGGAAATAGTTCTCCCATTTAGAAAGTACAAGTCAAAGTCTTGTTTCCACACATGAATAGAGAGAGCAGACAACTACAATAGAAACGGTAAAAATGATCTCTGTAAAAATGTTCATCAAAATTCTCTGACATAGCAAAACATTCGTTTGTAAAGTAAAGTCTAACACTGCAAGGCGTTCACTCAAAGGCGGCCTCGGGCATGGGTACTCTCGCCAGCATTGCAACAGCTACTCAGTTACTACTCCCATTTCTCTTGTCTCTATAGGATACAAACTCTGTAATATATTAAAGTTTCCTAACAAAGAGTCCAATTATTGCACTTTATAAAAATTCCAGTAATATCAGGCTTTTATCCTACTTTTCTGTGAACACTGATGCCCTGCTAGAAAAACTGGGGGACGACACACACACACGCAAATAATTTCTGATGGGTAAGATGGATTATGTGAATACTGAGTCAAAAATGGAAGGCTTAAGAAATGAAGAGTAGTACCTTTGGGAACAGATTTTGATTCACAGTAGCAGAGAGATGTGCCACTGCAGTACTGACACACATTCTCTTTGCAGGGAAGAATGGGTGCATGGCTCTTACGTTTACATATCACATATAACTTGAGCGCTTTGCAGAGAAACCCAAAGAACCACTGAGTTCTCCTGCTGACTCTACAAGCCTGATGGGGAATGCTCAGTGACAGCCATATCAGAGTGGGAGTTTCTCTGTGAGCTCCTGTATATTTCCATTTGCTTCAGCAATGGACACAGCAAGCAGAAATGGCTATTTCAGGATGGAAAGATATATAAAGGAAGTCTGAGAGGCCCATAAAAAAAATAAAAATAAATACAGCAGTTTTGGCCCTATTATAACCAGCTGTATCAATATGGGAAAAAAAGAGATTTTTGTGCCAGCTATCTAGAAACGCACTGCTTGAACCAAAGTGATTCACACATTTATATGAGGCTTCCAGGCCAGCAAATGACAGTTAAAGTTACTTTGTTCCTCTGCTCCTTCAGCATGGGAACAAGTGCAGAATGGCTCATTCCAACCGTGGACAGTCCGTTTACAGCAACAATCATATCACCACACCTGAAAAACACAAAGAAGAAAATAACCCAAATGAAAACTCCTGCTCTGCAGTGACTAGTACACACCAACAAACAGCACTTCATTGCTGGGGTGACTGGTTTGCATCAGGTTGGAAGTGGAGCTATAAAAGCCAAAGGGATTAGGCTTTAATTCTGTTTTACAACTCCTCTGGGAATCTAGTTCACAAGATTTTTGAGTTCTGACAGAAAGATAGTCCTGCATTGAGAGCTGAGCTGCAGGGAAACATGAAGAGAGTCGGAAAGATCTAATGGAGTCAAGAGAATGGGAATGCGTGTGCATGCCTTTGTGTTTGTGTGGACTCCAACACTATATATACACTAAATGTATCTTTACTATAGAAGGTGCAAATAAAGATAGTTATGGTTAGCAACTGCATTCCAATCAAGAATCTTGTTTTCAGTGGCTTATGATTTTGTCAAATGTTACCATTTAGCTTGAAATCTCCCTCAGTAGATGGTTTGACTGAGAAGCTGTAGCATCTCTGTGGTTCTGAGGAACAGAAATCTGGGAGGGCCCATAGAAAATTGACCTCAAAGGGCTCAGTTTCAGTTTTCACAAGCTTAAAAGAAGCTTCAAAGAGGTGCCTAAGCTCTTCCTATGCTGAGCATGCTCTTCTCTGTGACTTGAGTTCAGAGCAGCTGAACATGACTCAGGATATCAAACAGGACTTTTCCTGAAACTGATCCTCACAACTATTGGAGGCATGAAAATGGATGGCAAAAAGATGCTCTCCTGATGCCCTCTCTTAGAACAGAACAGAGAAAGAAGCAGTGGTGTGACCAACACCAGTCAAATGTACATTCAAAAGCACTTCTCTGCCTAAACCAAGGTACCCACCACCCAAAGCATGATGTTACAGTGAGGGGTGAATGGGGTCTCAACTCCTCCAGCCTTCCTGCTGAAGTTATTTCATCTTCTATAAAATCACACCAGATAGATAATGTAGGCAGAAAACAGGCTTTACTCTTAAACTGTAAAGTCATTTGCTTCCTTCCTTTCTAACCAAACAAAACAGACAATCTAAACAGAACAGCTTCAAAAAGCCCTGCCCTCGGATAAACCACGGTGCAAGTTCTAAGGAGCTCTCCCTTGCTGACAGTCCCTCTTGGTAGATTTGAACAGAGTGTACTGTATCACAGTATCACACAAGAGCATCTTTTCCATTCTTTACAAAGGGGTCAGCATGACCACAACCACTTTTCCCTCTTCTCAAGAATGATACTTGAATTTTCATTTGTGTGAAGACTTCTAGCTATTAATTCCCCGATCAGAAATTATTTACTTTGGGTTGAACAGAATCCTTTCATTTAATCCAAACTGTTTCACAGTTGTCCACAAAAATCTCATTTTGTGTTCAGCCAAGCTATTTTTTCATTTATTTATTTAGCCATTGAACTGAAAAATCAATTACTGGCAAGGCTCTAGGCATAAGTACATTTTTGCTTAAGTTACTTTATAAGTAAATCTACACGTTAAAAATTTGTGCCATAAAACTTCAAGATGCATATTTGTTACTGCCACCTTCACAAAAGATCAGGTTATGAATGAGAGAACCTTTAATAGGAACTGTAAGTCCTGGTTCTGAACTAATTCTACCTAAAGCTAAGATGCACATACACATATTAGACCTCAGGGTTGTATCAAAACATTATGTGTAAGTACAATCATACAATCTTTAAGGTCAGGAGGGCCCTCAGGAGGTCTCTAGCCCCACTTCCTGCTTAAAGCAAGGTTCACTGTGAGATCTGACCAGGTTGCTCAGGACTTTATACAATTAAGTCTCAAACCTCCAAGGACAGAGACTGATCAACCTGTGACACTGTCCGATAGTTTCTCCTTATAATCTGCCTCAACCTCTTTTGCTCAGCTTGTGCCTGTTGCTCTCTTCCACTTGTCCTGCACTACTGAAGAGCCTGGGCTTTGTCTCTTCAGGAATCCTTTTGTAGGTACTGAACGGGGCTGTTAGGTGGTGCCTCCGAAGACACCTCTGCTCCTAGATGAGCAAGCCCAGCTTCCCAAGCCTCTCCTTGTAGCGCAAGTGCTCCAGCTTCCCTCATCCTGAGGGCCTCAGCTGAACATGCCTCATTTATCAGTGTTTCTCCTGCCAGCTAGTGACTCTCAGAGCACTGAGATGGGGACTTGGCTCCTTCATTGTCTTTCCAGAGGTACTGACTTTTCCATCTACTTTCTTGCCTTTCCATTAAAGCAGCAGCGTCCATCTTCAGTACCAGAATTTCCAACAGTGACTTCTGAAGGCTATATGAAAGGATAAAACATTTCCTCCCACTTTACATAAGTTCTAATTTTTAACGTGTTCTCTAGGAAGACAGAAATTTTATGAACTAGGTAGTTCTGCACATAGTCATTTTGCAATGTCTCTTGGCCTAAAGAAGCCAGGAATACAGAGATGTGAGGTGACATCAGCATGACAGCTGGGGAGGAGGGTGAGAGATGGCAGAGGTGCCAACACAAGCACCATCTCTGACAGACATCCTTTCTTCATCAGCAACACCCTGTACTACCCTGCATCGCACTCATCAGGGAGGCAAGGCCCTCATGACTCCCTCAGCACAAGATGCTGCAGTGAAATTTCCTTAAGTAATCAGCTGCACAAACAGGTAACTATTTAGAGATGACGATGATGATTACTATTATTACTACTATTATTTTAGCTTACTTTAATCTTCCATCAAAGTAGGCAGGAGTTCCAAGAACAATGGTTTTAATGAAGAAAGGCTGGTTCGTGTGGTTCTCCTCGTAGCCACCGACGATGCTGAAACCCCAGCTGCCTAAATTGCTCCGCCGCAGCACTACGTCATGGCAGCTATGGAGGCAGCTGTGGAATGAACAGCGAGAGAAAAAGCCATATATACCACACAGAGGTATTTTTATAGTAGGCACAACACCTGCTGTCACATCATTACCACTGTGCCGAGCGTGGAAGAGAAGGGAAGGGATGGTGATTAGACCTCCGTTCCCACAGTAATTTTGCAATATTCAAACCGATTACCGAAAATGCCTACAATCTTGAGACAGAAAAGTGTTTTAAAAGAAATAATGCAGTGCCAAAATAATTATTTAAACACAGTTAGCTCTGCAGACTGACAGTAGCAGAATGGCATTTTAGGGATTTCACAGGTAGCAAGAATGTGGGTAGAAAATGGATACCTAATGTGAAAAAAGTGAAAAACGCAACAAGTTTTTCTTCCACCCCCATCAAATTGAGGCATTTTCTACTTTAAGATTTAAAAGTCCATGCATCATCATCTTCACTACCTCTAAACTCATGCATCACCAGTAATAAAAATATATATGATTAGCGATTTTATGACACAGAATGTAAATAATTCAGATCATGCTTCACTAACTATATTGGTATATGTTATCTCCCCCAGTGAACTTTAATTACTGCCAAGGAAGTTGGCAATGACTTCTGAATAAAATCAACAAACAAACCAACTACAGAGAAATTAACTTTTGGGTAAAAAAGACATCAAGTTCTTTACCAAAACACAACACTCTGTATATACCAATATACAGCAGCACAATGCATTGCATAACTTCAGGAGACACACACACAAGCATTTCTAGTACATATATAAGCAATAACCACTGTTGAGGCATGGAAAGGAAGTATGTCTACCAAAGGTGAGAACTGGTTGCTGAAATTAGATAACTGAAGAGAAATGAATTGATAGAAGAACTCAGAAAAAGTGGGAAATCTTTGAGAGGCCAGTTCTGTTACCTTCAGCTGCATTCTGCTACCAATACACCTTGTTATGGTTTTATGCTTAAACTCCAGACTTGAGAGTGGTAACTATCAAGACTGAGGGGAATTAACCTGCATGCCCTGACTGAAGTTAAAAAACACTATTTGCTGTAGTGAGAACTCTTCTTGATAGGAGGCAGTGCTGGAATGAGCTTGCAGGTGCAGGCACAAGAGAGTGAAAAACAGGACTGTAAAAATGAAACACAGTGATGCCCAACAGACTGCAGATTAGTCAGGAGGAGGCAGCTCACTGCTGTTCTTGAAGAGTTTTTTTGTTTGGCAGGGACAGTAGTCTGCTCTTGAAAAAAAGCCCTGGGGATCTGTAACTACAGACTCACTTGTGTACAAGAGACCCATGTCAAGAGTCTGTCAGAATGGCAAGTTTGATCTGATATTCTATCATTACTGAGTTTTTACTAACAATCTCTCTGGCTGTAGATATTCTACAGAAAGTTACAATGTGACTAAACAACAGAAAAGATGACTTGTGTTCATCCACATGGGTAGCTACTACGGTTTGAGAGGAGAGAAAGCCAGTTTCCTAAGGAAACACTGCTCCTTGTTCACAGTCTGGTTTGTAAGCACACTGCCAAACGAATGTAAATTAGATGGTCAGACAGAAAGGCATATGTGCTGCTACTAATAAGGTCTCAGCTTTTGTACCTTTCTTGGGCCTATCTTAAAACAGGTAACTAGTGACTTAATTAATTCTGTACCTTGGAAGTCCCAGCCACATGACCCATGATGGTGACCAGCTGGCATCATATTCATTTTCACTGATGGTACTCAATTGTTCTTCATTAGCCTGGGGCTGCTCTTCTACAATCTGGACTTCCAGGGCTTTCAGGGCAACTACTGAAGAGGCAGCACTAGCTTTCAGCATGGCCACTGCCTCACTGTGGCTTAGGTTAGTCAAATCGATGCCATTGATGTTCAGCAGCACATCACCTGTTGAAAGGTGCAAGAGAGAACACATCAGTCTGTTGGCACCGTTCCTGCCAACAGCACTCCCCATGCCAGGCTTTCACTTAGTGCTGTGTTTTTTGGATCTGAGACAGTCTGAACTCACAACGTGGCGCTGTGAATAGCTCTGAGGCCGTACACTGCTGGTTTGAAACACTAATGTACTGAAGTACTAAGCTGGATCAGTATCACTTGTTTCTACATAACACTTTGAATGCTGTGGCTTCGATAGTGTATCGTCCTGAAAAATTGAGACAGGAATTACCTAAGCACCTCATAATCTCTGCTAGCCACAAACGCTATTGCAGATGCCACGTCCTAACTGTTTCCAGTGATGGGTTTCAGGTCCACCCGAACTTTAAAAGGAAAAGAAGAATGATGGAAGGAATAATAGAGACATCAAAAAATAACAAACTCTTGTAGGGAAGTGAGGCTCCACAGAGTGTTTTAGGTCTTTTGCTTTTTCTAACTTGTTACTCAGAACAAAACGGAATTCAAAATCTACTGCAAAGGCTGACACAAATCTCCAGAGTATTAAAAATAAAGAAAGAGCAAGTATCTCTACAAAGATAACCTGGAAAGAGTTGAAGACACTAAAAAAAAAAACAAACAAAAAAACAACCCCACATAATTTTATTTCAGAATAATTTTTAAAAGCTTGAAGATGAAATTAAGAATGCTATTTACTGTCCAAGAAGTGACAGACTCCTCTTTCACACAATGTCTCACTCACTGATGAAAGCCAGAAAAAAAACAAAGCAAAAATGTGAACACTTGGGCCACATTTGGCATGAGACTGATTTTTTAAAAGCTTTTTCGTTCCAGGGAAAGCTACAGTTGAAGTGCAGCTTAACTTGAAATCACTTTTGTTGCTGCTGTGGCTACTTTATGTTACACAATGAAAGATCAATTGCAATTCTTCTATCAAGTCTGCTTCTCATAGTAGTACAGAAAAAGAAAGAATATCCGTTGGTACGTGGGTGTAAAACTCCCTCTCTCAGAAGCATATAAGAATGCTCCCACACTGTTCTTTTTAAATTTGCAATCTGTGAAGTTTTTTCCCTACATTTCTTTCCTAGGAGCCTGTAAAATCTGTAATTCTGTGAACTCTGAATCACAGAGATCCCATGGGCAGCCTTTGTTTCACATAAGACACAACAGGTTTTAATCACTGAACGCTTTGCTATTGATCAGGCAGGATGGCCTCACCTACACTGAATCTGACTTCCACCTCTCAGCTGCCTTCTGCAAAGCCAAGGAACACTGACAGGTGAAAAGCCAAGCTGTCCTAGAGGACAAGACAGCATTCGGGAGCCAGGGTCAAGCTTCAGAGGTAAAGAGCGTGGGTGAGCTGTGACCTGTCATCAGATCACCTCTGCTGTTCAGAGATTTCCCAGACAGAGTGGAGCTCAGCCCACCACATTAAACACAAAACCAGGATGTGTGCATAGCAGTACAAAGAATTGCACGAGACCCTCATCTCAGGGGATTACCATCAGCTTTAAAGAATTTAACCAGACATTTCCTGCCCTTAGCTGCTTCCCCCGCTATCATTCACTAAACATCCTTTTCCTAGAAAAGGTGGAAACGTGACACTAAATACTCTATTTCCATTATTGAAACACGAAGAAGTATCCGTCAGCACTTCCCTACATTTGTGAAAAGCTTTCTGACACCACCTGACTTCAGAGCATGTCCTCATCACACAACAATCAGAGGCCACCAGGAAAGCCAAGCCCCACCTCGTTTAATCCTGCCGTCTCTTGCCAAGCACCCGTGAGGCTGCACACTTGTCACAAAGATGGGCAGCTCGCCACTTTTGCTGCCTCTGCCTCCTGCCACTGTCATTCCCAGAGATTCATGTGGCTCTTTTTTCACAGTAATGTGCTTTTCTTGGCATGTAACACACTGGGAGAGATCCTGTTTGACAAGGATAAATAACATTGGTTAAAATAATAAAAAAAAAACAACACCCAAAACCCAAAAAAAACCCCACAGCCAAAGAAGAGCGCAACAGAACACAACTAAATTATGAGCAGAGGGAGTGGAGGGCTTAAGGTCATTTAAAGAGACACTGTCAAAAATATTACACGAAGAAGTGATTTGAAAATGAATTTTTAAAAGCACAGCATAACAGGGTTCACTCTAATACATCCTATGTGGAAGGAACACAGAGAGTTTGAGTCAGGTTGTACAGATTTAAATGGGGATCTGGAGAAATTATTTATATTATATTATTTATTATATAGTATTTATTAATTATTTATTTATACTATATTATTTATACAGATATAGGGGAGATCAAGCCAGGATTGAGTTGGAGTGAGTCTTGTGAGCAGTGATTTGAGGATCATTAACACTAACAAATCGTGGAATTAAGATTGTACAATTCTCTACCAACACTTAGTCAACAATCAATAATTCGTTCTAATCAAACACAGTGATTCAGTTAAAGATTCACTACAGTTTCTAAATGAAATCTCATACAGACACATACAGATACAGAAGTTAACCTATGATTAAGATGTTTCCTGTCTGCAGATTATAGTAAATTTTAGTACTCAATAACCTTTGAACATCACCAGATCAAATTATACTGAATTACTCACTACAATTCCTTCTTTGGTGGTTGATGAATTCCACTGTGAAAGATAGGTTGCTGCCTGCTGTGATCTTTGAGACCTCCAAAGGGCCTCACTTTATGATCAATATTTATAGGGTCATGAGATCATAGAATCATAGAATCAGTCAGGGTTGGAAGATGATTGACTTTGGTCAGTATTTTTCCACTGTGGCCTCAATTCCTGTCAGGTGATCTTGGCAACTTTGAGAGGGCTTCAGATCTGGGCAGGAGTGGTCCTGGGTATGTTTCATAGGCAACGGGAGTTTCAGGTGTGGTTAGGGAGTGTCTGATCCCAACTCACTGTATTTGCACCAGGACAAGAACATATCAGACTATCTCAACTCACTGCCCCAGTAGGTAAAGTTAGAACGTGCCTGATTGTCCCACCCCACTGCACTTGCAATTGAAACAGGAGCAATGGTGGGCTCACTGCCCTTGTAACTAAAGCAAGAATAATGTCATGATGTGGCCTGGGCTGGGATGGTCTTCACCACCACATCAATATATCTCAAAGCTATACTCTGGCACTTTACCAGAAAGGTTCTAAAAGGACTAAGGAGTGCAAATTTGCTTCAGAATTCCCCCTGCCTTCTCTTGGAAAATGGCAACACTGCATTCTTGGATTTCCAATGCCAGATACTCCTTTTGACTCACTCTGCACCTCACATATACATGTTAATCACATATGTATGTATCTATCTATAGACATACCATAGCTTATAAAGACAGCTCCTTCTTAAGGCTTTAGGACTAGAGTGGCTGGTGCCATGCAGTTATATAAATATTTTTAAGGGTTATGAGAGAGAGGGAAAGATAAATGGTTTTAAGCACGGGGAAGGCCCAGTTGTGGTCACACAGGACTTTGAAATCAGAGTGTGTGGTATTCATATATAAGGGAAATCAGTTCAGCCAACAGATCAACTTTGGAACTGTAATATGAATGCAACCCCTGCTGGCAGATGGAAAGTATATTCAAACTCTCTAATCATTAGGACATAAGGACAGAACTCAGAGGGTTGTGGTCAGTGAGGCATAATCTAGTTGGAGGCCCATGGCTAGTGCCATTCCCCAGGGATCAGTATTTGGTCCAGTCCTGCTCACCATCTTCATCAGTGACCTGGGCAAAGGGACAGAGTACACCTTCAGCAAGTTTGTTGATTATACCAAACTGCTGACACACCAGAAAACTGTGCTGTCATTCCGTG
This sequence comes from Psilopogon haemacephalus, assembly GCA_013396835.1. Classification (NCBI taxonomy): domain Eukaryota; kingdom Metazoa; phylum Chordata; class Aves; order Piciformes; family Megalaimidae; genus Psilopogon; species Psilopogon haemacephalus. Next base: position 499,558 of record VWZI01002463.1, on the reverse strand, counting down.
TGACCTGGGCAGGCTGAAGAGTTGTCTGGGGAGAAACCTGCTTAAATTCAATAAGGCCAAGTGCAGAGTACTGCATCTGGGGAAGAATCCCATGCATTAATACAAGTTAGGGGCTGATCTGCTGAAGAGCTACTCGTCAACACACTCTTTATATGCTGGATGGTGTGCACCACACCTCCTTTTCTTGCTGGTTTGAACCAGCACATTGGGAACAAAAAAATAATGTTCTTGAATGACAGCTCTCCCAAGCAGAAGTAACACATGAGCCACTGTCTTAGATGTAGAACAACTGCAGCTCTATGAGCTCAGAGGACTTGCTGCTTTCACTGCAGTCAGCAAATCAAAAAAAATACTGAAAAGATGTTGCATAACTTTTGTTCCCACTTCACACATGATGCAGGACTACCTGGATGTTGTCTTTTAAAGAAAGAGAAAAAAAACACAAAACAAAAAAAGAAGGTAGGTATAAAAGAAGAGATAACCCTTTCTTCCAAATTTGCCTTACTTACACATTCAGATCTTCACAAGACTAAATCTGTATTTATACCTGCTGGTTTAAAATTTTATTTATACCTGCTGGAATATTTATACCAACCTTATGTGAGTTGGGTCTGCTGTGAAACAGCTGCTGGGCCTGGTGCTGGTGAGAGTTGGTGTTGTGAGTCCCTGTGTCTCGGATAATACTGACCGTCTGCGACTTCAGAGGTCTAGAGATGATCAAATTCACTCTCTCCCCACTAGCCTGTTAAAGGTATAAAACAAAGTAAAGAAGTCCATAGCATATTGATTATTAGCAGAGATGGAGGAAAATGTATGATGAAATATGAAACAAGACAACAGAAAAACTCGTTTTCCATTTCCTGGGGGTGCCACAAACTCCTTAGACTTGCAAAATCTGGAGGGATTTGCTTCTTGCTGCAATTACCTCCAGAGCAGAGGTGATAGTAACACTCCTCTCCTTTTCCTCTGTGTGTTGGTTTGAGCTAATTGGAGAACCTGAGTGAGAAATTAGACTATTGGCTGAGAGAAACACAGCGTGTCACTTCACCGAGTTTTACTGAGAAAGAAAAAAAAAAGTTGTTTTAAGAACTGTTCTCAAAACAACCAGATTAGCAGTCTGCTTCTGTCTGTGCTGGCTCCTGCCGCTCTCTCCTTTGTCTCTCTGTCTTGGTGGCTAATTCAGAGCAAAATTACTAAAATTACTAACTCCTTCCTATTACTAATCTGTCTGGCTGATCTTCATCTTATCTGCATCATCAACAAGTGATGAGACAAGGCTGGGGGAGGGGGGAAAGGTGGTAGGGGGTGTTTGGTTACCCTCTCTTGGGGATTTTGGTCTTCGGGAGGGGTGTGGTGTCTGTATTGCCTTTTCACTGTATNGTAACTTTACTTTTACATCAGCTGGAAATCCTTTGCCAAAAACACTGTTTCTTACTTTGTGTTACAAAGCTTCAAACATTAAAAACTACAATTCCGTTTGCAGCTTCTGTGAACTTCTGCACCACTTAGCAATGTAACAAAGAAATGCCCACGTGATGGCTCCAGGGTCTGCTGATTCTGGCCACAGGCTCTGAACGTTTCTGGGACTTCCCAAAGAGACTTTCAAAGAACATGTTATCTGTGAGCAGACCATCACATTCCTTTGGGTTTGGGAAATATTAGGAGACTCAGTTACCAGATGTTAAGTAAAACATCAGCTCTTCCTACAGTCAAAAAAAATCACACAGCAGGTAAGTTATCTAGTGTGAAATTCTGTTCAGTTCACTACATCCTAAAACAGAGAAACCAAAATTGCAATTTCCAAGATCATTGTTATTTTCATTTAACTGCAAGGGAAACCCTTGACATTATTACAGCATTCTCTATGTTAAACAAAGGTGTCTGCACTAAACTGCAAGAACCTACTACTGGTCTATTCCAAGTCAGACACAGCAGTTTTCACCAACATCCCATCAGCAGGAAGCAGCAATGTGCTGCAGCTGTTTCCTTACAGAATGGGAAAAAGGCATGGAGTAAAGGTTCTCTTGTGGTAAGAGGGAAGGGTCACATGTCAGACTGCATCAAGCTATGGGTAGTATTTGTCTCCAGAACAGATACAGACACTGAGAACAGCCCTTTCCTGAACACTCAGAAAATGAATTTTACTGCACAAGACTCAGGAAAGACTTGGACTTTTTCTTCCTACCTGATCTCTGTTGCCTCTACAAAGTCTGGAAAATCCCTCTTCTGTTTTCATCCCAACTCCACAAACAGGAAAATCAACACAAAACAAAGCTCAATTTCATAGAGTTTACTGAGAGATTAAAACCACAGAAATATTATAGTAATCCTCCTTTTTTTTCCCCCCCCAAAACAGCAGGTTTTGTGGTACTCTCCTTGCTCACATAACCAGCCTTCTAAATTTCACACTGCATGCCAGGGAAAAGTAAGGTACATTTCACTTCTGAGGAGGTGAAGTTAACCTGCCAGCTGCCAAAGCAGACCCTGTTTGGTACTATTGTTTCCAGGACATAAATCGCAGCAAATTGCATCGCTGCAGGCTTTTAGGCATTAAGAGGAGCTGTTCCGTCCAGGCCAGACTCTACCCTAGGCTTTGCCCAAGAAATGAAGCTGAGGTAATGCACGTTACCTGTATAACCTGCGCAGCAAGCTCAGGCGTCCCATGCTTCAGGTCATGCCCATTAATTGCAAGCACGCGGTCGTTGCTGCAGAGCCTGCCGTCCTGAGCAGCCAGGCCCCCTTCCAAAAGGTCCAAGATAAAAACTCCCGGCTCGTCCGTTCTGCGCACGAGTTTAATGCCCAGCTGCTCGCTGGAGTCGCGCTTGTGCAGCGTCACCTGGAAGCTGTCGTCCCGGGAGGCGCCGCCGGTGTCGGCGTGGCCGTGCGTGCGGCTGCCGAACCGCCGCTCCCTCAGCACCGTCAGGTGCAGCACCGAGCAGGGCTGGGAAAGCACGGCTCGAGCGTGGTTGTGAGACACGTTGCTGATGTCAAAGCTATTGACCTGCAAAAGGACCAAAACAACAGAACGGTATTTTCTTGTCTTTAGTTGCTCCTAACTATGGAAAGAAGCTGCTTTCCAAACACAGTTTGGAGATCACTGCAAAACCAGTCTTGGAGCAACCTACCAACCTGGCCCTGCCAGGCTTCCTCTCTTGTCCTTCCATCCTTTCCTGCAAACCCACTTTGGCCACTCAATCTACAACAAATCTATTTTTAGCATGGAAAAGACCCTTAAGATCATCAGGTCAAATCATTAACCTAACACTACCCAGTCCACCACTAAACCATGTCCAAGTCTACCTGTCTTTTAAATACCTTCAGGGATGGTGACTCAACCACTTCCCTGGGCAACCTGTTCCAGTGCTTGTAAAGTATTTTCATTAATAAATCTGATATAACCTGCCCCGGTGCAACTGTAGGCCTTTTCCCACATATGTGACAACATCTCTATAATGGAGAACACTCTGGCATCATAGATGAGGGTTTTTGCTCTCATGGTCTCCTACACTTGTCTTCCTTAGATCTTTACATTGTTTAATTTCCAGGACAAGAACTCTGCATGTATTTTCAGGGTGAAGTCAAACATCACTTAAAACCAATAACTATTAAAAAAAACCCCACATCCAAATATCTGAAAGAAAGTTTATGTCTAACATAAATCAGTTTTAAACGTATAACCTGTAACACTCAAAATTCAGTTGTAAATGGAAAGCAGATTAAATCTTAAGGCAGAGTGGCTGGAAATTGCCCATAAGAAAAGGACCTGGGAGTACTGGTGGGCAGCAACTGAACGTGAGTCAGCAGTGTGCCCAGGTGGACAAGACGCCAGCATCCTGTCCTGCAACAATAGCATGATCAGCAGGATGCTGCTGATCCTGCCCCAGTACTGGGCACTGGTGAGGCCATACCTTGAATACTGGTTTCAGTTCTGGGCCCTTCACTCTAAGAAGGACACTGAGGGGCTGGAGCATGTCCAGAGAAGGACAGTGAAGATGGTGAAGGGTCTAGAGAACAGGTGTGGTGAGGAGCAGCTGAGGGAACCAGAGTCGTTCAGCCTGGAAAAGAGGAGGCTGAGGGAGACCTTCTGGATCTCTACAACTTCCTGAACGGAGGTCAGAGCCAGGTAGGGGTTGGTCTCTTCTCCCAAAGAACAAGTGACAGGACAAGAGGAAATGGCCTCAAGTTGCCCAAGGGGAGGTTTAAGTTGGACATGAGGAAAAATTTCTTCCCCAAATGGGTTTCAGAGCTGTGTAGATGTGGTGCTGATGGCCTTGGTTTAGTGGTGACCTGGCAGTGCTGGGTTGATGGTTGGACTTGATGATCTTAAAGGTGTCTTCCAGCCTAAACAATTCTGTGCTTCTGTGCTTCCTTCCCTATAAACAAGAATTGTTTGTTAATGTGGCTCACTGATACAAAGCTCAGTAATCTTCAGGCTTTTCTTGTGCAATAAAATTAAGATAAAAATTAACAGTGCAATGAGACCTGGAAGAAACCAAGAGCCAGCACAAAAGCTGTATTTGCCTTATTCTGTAAGAAGGGGCTCAAAGTTAACACTAAGAATTAATCCTAAGCATGTACTACTGTGTCCTGATTGAGAAACCCCTGCCCCATAATTTCAGCAGGTAGAAACTAACACCGAGTGAACTATGCTGAGCTGGTCCCTGCGCCATCTAATTAAGTAAAAATATAAATTTGCTGCTTCCCACCATCTATCAGCTACATAAACACTTAAAAAAAGAACAAAACAAAACAAAACAAAAAAAAAAAGAGAAAGGAAAGACTTATAAATCTATGTACAATGGCCACCACATTTACATCACACTTCTGGACAGGTCAATGCCAACCCACTTGGCTGTGGTGTTTTCAGCACAGCAAAGGAGTGGCTGCATCCCTATCCCTGTGAGCTGCTTCCACTCCAGCAGTGAAGGTAGCCCTTCCTGAGCCACCTCCATCCTTCAGCCTGATGCTTACTGCAAAGCCACTGCTCTTGGCAGCACCATGAGATCAGACACTGAATCATGGCCATGTCCTGGTCTGCTACTGCCCCGAGACAGGCTGTAACCTTGGGCAAAGGGAAAAGAGGCATAGCTAGGAGAAATAACATTTAGAGCTGCCACCAGCAAAATTCCACTAGGGCTCATCCGTCAGAGCCTTTAAATTAAATCTAGTTTTATTTTTAGCTGTTGCTAGCTAAAGTAAATACATAAAATACGGAAGCATTCAAAGGGCACAGAAGAATATATGCAGTAAAATGTAACTTTTCTTTCTACAAGGCAGCTCACAGTTTCAGAATAAAACTGCCTTAGCATTTCTTGGGGAAAGACATTCTCATTAGGGCATGTTTTACATGAATTACAGCCACAGTCCAGCAGAAAAAAAAAAAAAAAGGACAATTTGTGGAGCACTTTGAAAATGTTAGCCACCTATCTAGACCTTGCAGACAACATACACTTTTATGCAGCTGTTACAAAACGCTGTTCCCCCACATCTTAAAAGGGTAGTATTTCTTGTCTGGCCAGGCAAGAAAATGCTGATTTTTCACCTCACAGTCATTTCTGGCTTTCTTTTCACTCTTTACTGCTCATAAAAGCATCTGAAGACATTTTCAGAAACATCCAACTGAAGTATGCAAGCTGAGCTGCATCTAACTGTGCTTAATTACAGCTGGCAGAGACCAAGCCTGCTCGTTTTAACACAACAGCTCAGCACCCGCACAGGTAAATTCAAAGCAATAAAGATATTATATCTTCCAAAAGGTTTGGCTTTTGTGTGGTGAATCTCTTCCTCAGCATGACAGAAGGACTCTCATGGACATCCCCCTAGCATCTGACAGCCTCAGTGCCACACATTGATAGAGGAGACTCGCGGCTGCTTATAAATCCTATTTATAGTCAATTTATTGCCACTTATGGCTTTGGAAACTATAATTGACACCTGCCCAAACAGCAGTAATTCACAAAGCTTCACTGGAGCTCAAGCTTCCTATTCTGGCAATCAAGGAGAGCCCTTGAGTATCAAAATAAATTAGGCAGCATTCAATCAGTGTCTGCAACTGCTTGTTAAAAAGGCAACATTCTGGAAACCTCTTGGGTTGTGTTCTTGGCCAGTCACTATGCTAGGACTTTGAGAGAGTAAAAAGGCATATTTCTCAAAAGGGACTTTATCTTCTGAAGTGCAAACTAATTTCATTCCAAGGGTAACTACAGTATTTAAGCTACTTCTATCAGCTTGATTTCAAAAACGTGAAAGGATTGTAATTTTGGACTGATCCTAGGCTAACAGATCAAAAGCAAACATTGTTACTGAAGTAATTCTGTAATGATGATAACCTATTTTTAACCATTCCACTTGAAAACAAATATAAAAAAAAGTCAGAGGACTGCCTTGGTTATGCAGAACTCAGTTAGTGACATCCTTAAGAGTCCTACAAACAACCCTTTCCTCTAATATAAAATTTAAATTCCAAAATACAATTTGATCTTTTTACACTGTCTTTTCCTAATTACCTTAAACCTTAACAAAACTACACAACCATAAAAAAAAGGGAATTATTTTCTTGGCCTATTTTTAATATTTAGACCATGTTAAGTCATGCCAATGAAGAACATCACTGACACCTTTGCACATACTGCAAGATGCAAGTCAACTGCTAAGACTATTGGAAGGTAACAACAGTGAAGCCAGATTAATGTATCAGAAGCCAACCTTACAACACAGAATTTGCTTTTTACGCAGGACAAGGTATGCCAACTAACTACCCAGGAGTAAGCTTGGGTTCCTTCTGAATGCATGCATAAAGCTGAAATAAAGACCAGATCTCACAACATCTAAGACCAGATAAATGAACTGATACTTTCAATACTGGTAAGAGATGCTAAGGAGGAAAAATAATCTCACGAATGGGTCTGGAAAACAACATAAAGCATCATAACCAAAAGCACTTGAACAACAGGCTTTGCTCTGAATATTAATTTGCCTTCCAACTGATAATTGCAAAGCTAACATTTATACAACGTAGTCTGACAAGGAAAATCTCCCATTTCATTTAACAGGTAGTTCTGCAGGGACTGAATTGAAAGCAAGCAGACAGAATACGTCATTAGGTTGCATACTTGAAGTATTTGGTCTCCAGCAAGAAGTCTTCCATCTCTGGCAATGATCCCATCTCGATAAACCTCTTGAATGACAATGTTGATCAAAGGCGTTTCATTGCCACCCACTATGCTAATTCCTAATTCGATATAAGGATTGGACCGATGAATTTCAATCGTGGTGATCTCTCCTTCAGGCAAGGTAGGTGGCTGTTGATTTGCTGCCAATTATTTTATAAAAAGAAAGATGATTAACATCCTTTGCACCTCATGCATTTTCAGTAAAGCAAATCACCAGAGGACAACGTAGACAGGCCACACAGCAATAGTTTAACAACAAACAAAACAAGTGCAACTGGATTAAGTTCTACTACTTGTTGGATCACTTAGCTTGTTAGGAACAGCTCTCTAATGACTTAGCAGCATCCATGCTTCTTGAAATGGCATTAATTGTATTGGAAAAGGATATTCTGAATCCTTTGGATCCTGTCTTTTATAGCAGTTTTCATACTCTTAATTTCCATTTTGATCACTTGTGTATTCACATCTGAGGATGATAAAAAAGTACGTGTTTTGAGGCTTAGTCCATAGAGCATAACTTGGCCATGACTCTTCATTAGCAGTTCTCATAACTGCACTAGGAGCTGCCATTGAGTTATCAGGTAAAGAGAAAGAGCCCATTTCTGAAGCAAACATGGAGACAACTAAAGGGGTGGGGGGGATGCTAGAAGATGGCAAAGTACAGGGGAGAAAGAAGGGGAAAGAACCACCTTCCTCTGTGATAAGGCTTAATGTTTCTTCTCTAAAGTCCCAGATGCTGGAGATGTTACTGCTCTTTTGGTGCAGATGGATGCAGAAGTTACTCAGCTGCCTTTTTGCTCGAACAGGACAGCATTCCATGTGGGGGAAGGCTGCTGATCCGGGCGGGGGGGAGAGGGGAAAAGAAATCTCATCTTAGAAAGCAACTTTCACAACTTTAGGGAAACTACACTTCTTCCATCTCACTGCAAGGCCAGATTAACACGAACTAGTAGAGTGCCATGACAACACAATAGTGCACCGTGATCACACAGCACCATGATAACTGGCACACGCTCAGAGATGTGAATTTCCTTCCTAACTGAGTTTATTCCAGCTGTTTACTTGCAGATGACCAAAACCCACTAATATTTCCCCAAGACTGCCAAGAGAAAAGAGCAGAAAATGAAGTCACGCATTCATGGTCGGCAAGAGACAGGCTCTGACACCACAAATGTTTCCACATCTGATAAGAGAGGCTTGAGAAGATAAGTGATGACATACTGTCTGCTACTGTGTTCTCCTCAAAAGGCGGATTGTCGGTGCCGGGCTCGTCTGTCCACGCAGGAAGGGCGGGCGAGGTGAAGCTCTGCTCAGCTGGCACTATTCCCTGATCTGCATCTGAAGACAAACTGCTGGGCTGCTCTGTCCCACCAGGACCACTCTCGCCCTCCACTTCCGTTTGCGGCTTGCTCGTTTTCCTTCTCTCCAGAGCAAGCCTTCGATGCGAAGCCCCAGGACACCTGTAAAAACAATGTTTATACCACGCTTCAAGCCTGCAGCAATGTTTGTAGCACAAAATGCCCAAGGTATTCCAGCAGATTAAATCAGTCTTCTGCAAAGACACAGCTTTAAACTAATCATAGAAAATACTAAACACAATGGATTTTTAGGCCAATACACGTTTTAGTGTGTGTTGGTTTGAGCTAATTGAAGAATTTGAGTGAGAAATTAGACTGTTGGCTGAGAGAGAGATAAACACAGTGTGTCACTTCACCGAGTTTTACTGAGGAAAGAAAAAAAAAAAAATTGTTTTAAGAACTGTTCTCAAAACAACCAGATTAGCAGTTTGCTTCTGTCTGTGTCTGGCGGTGGCTGCTTCTCTGGAATGATCCCTTTTTGTCTCTGTCTTGGTAACTAATTCAGAGTAAAACTACTAACTCCTTCCTAATACTAAACCCCCTGGCCAATCTATTTCAGCTTATCTGCAGCATCAACAGGTGGTGAGATAAGACTGGGGAAGAGGGGAAAGGTGGTAGAGGGGTTTGGTTACCCTCTCTTGGGGATTTTGGTCTCCAGGAGGGGTGTGGCGTCTATATTACCTTTTCACTGTATATATCTGTAAATATCTGTTATATCTTGTAAATATTTGCTTGTATATTGTCCATTGCTGTAAATATAAAGCTTCATTTATTAACTTCCAGTGTCCTGAGTTCTAGCCAGGGTTTATAAAAGGTGTGGGGGGGCAGGTAACTGCCTAACCCACTACATAGTGGACAGAACCTCAAAACAATACTTCCTTCTTCAAAAAACCTGTGTAGCTTTTGGACCATGAACTAAGTATGCTGTAGCACCTTCTGAATGTGGACTTACTCTGTTATAGAATGGTCCACGCTGGAAGGGACCTCCAAAGGTCATCTAGTCCAACCTCTCTTGCAGTCAGCAGGGGCATCCTCAACTAGACCACGTTACCCAGCGCCCTGTCGAGCCTCACCTTGAATATCTCCAGGGATGGGGCCCCAACCACCTCCCTAGGGTACTTGTTCCAGTATTCCACCACACTCACAGTAAAGAACATGTTCCTAATATCCAGTCTAAAGCTGCTGTTCTCTAGTTTGAAGCCACTGCCCCTCATCTTGTCACTGCATGGCTTGGTAAACAGTCCCTCTCCTTCCTTCATGTAGGTCCCCTTCAGGTACTGGAAGGCTGCTATGAAGTCTCCCCGAGCCTCCTCTAGGATGAACAACCCCAGCTCCCTCAGTCTGTCCTTGTAGAAGTGCTCCAATCCCCTGATCATTTTCATGGCCCTCCTCTGGACCTGCTCTGTCAGGTCCATGCACTTTCTATATTCACGGCTCCAGACCTGGACTTTGCCAAAAAGAGAACTGGCATGAAATTGCACAGAAGAAAGCCCTGTTCAAAGACACATTCTGAGACCCAATGAAGCAATTTCCTTCTGCCTTAGTAAGCCAAGAGAAGGAAGTATCACATTTTTCTGGGGTCATTCAGAGGAGGAGAGAGACAAAAAAAATTATATTGTAATCTAAAGTGTTAAAATACTGAAGAAAAAAAAAGCTTCCCTGAGTTTGTATTAAAATTTTGGCAAAAGTAACAGCTCTGCTTACAATCTCTTGCATCAGTAGAAGGTGTTTCATTCTCCTTCTGTCTCCTCTTTTTTATTCCTGACTTCACATAGGAGGTGCAATTTTTTGCTTTGCCTTGTGTAACGATGCTCCATCAGCATTTGATGCTTTTTACTCTAAACTCTTTTGTGTACTCCCATTATATCTCTTTTTTTTTTTTTTTTTGCTTATATTTTAAATCTTACAATAGTTTGTTGCAAAGAAGTGCTCCAATGTTACAAATCCACAGAAAGCCTTAAATTGCTGAGTGGTTGGTCTTACATTTATGTGTATATAATTGGATGTGGACATCAATCTTACATCTGCCTGTGTGACAGCTTTTCCAGTGTCTGCTATGTTACTTCTTACAGTACTTGATGTCCTTCAAGTTCCTTCTTCTGGAACTGCTGACTACCTAAAGATGCTCATAGTATAGCAGTGTCACAGAAAAGAAAAAGGAACCATGTTCTTGAAAGAGCTCCCTGTTTGGGAACTTGACAGATTGTTATAACAAAAGAAGAAATGATTTATTTTTCCAACAGTGTTAACAGAATAAAAGACAGCAGAAGTCTAATGATGACCTAACTTGTTAAACCAGAATGTTCTGAGAATCACGATTCTTGTTCTGACATTCTGTGAAGGAGATTTGATAATTACATGGTTAGACTGTTTTGGTATTCAGCTCCAAAGAACGCTGATAAAGACATCTGCAGTGCTTTTGTGATCCCCAGCAGTGTTATACACACATAAAATGATTAATATAGATGTATGATTGACACATATGTCATGATATGCATGTTTAGAAGAATAGCATAAGGTGACCCAAATGTTCTGTGAAATATGCAAAACTGCCTAAGTCAGAGACAGCTCACATGATTAAATGACACATTTAAGAAATAATTGCTTGGGGCTTTCCCAGAAGCCATCTTCTTGGTCATCTCGTTCTTCAAAATTAAGAAAGTGCAAGCACAGAAGATGAAATTTACTTGAAAGGTTTTTGCATTCTGAACAAGTTTCTCTGATTTTAATGACAGAACACAACTCTACTTCTTGGGTTTGCCCAGGTAATATTCTCTACATTAAATCACTGGGCATAGTGGCTAAGAAAGTTGGCCAGTCTCAATATATCCTGTTGACCAGAGACACACGTAGTTGAAGATGAAAATCAGCAGCAAGTTTTTATCATTGACCATTTCACAATGCAAACCTCAAAACAAGAATCCCAAGAACAGCTCGACCTGCTGCTCACAAATAGAGAAGGGCTGGTGGGAGATGTGGTGGTTGGAGGCTGCCTGGGGGTCCAGTGACCAGGAAATAATTGAGTTTTCAATATATGGCGAGACCAGGAGGGGCATCAACAAAAACTCTACACTGAACTACTGAAGCGCAGACTTCAGCTTATTTAAGGAGCTAACTCACAAAGTTCCTTGGGAAACAGCCCTTAAAAACAAAGGGGTCCAGGAAGGCTGGACCTACTTCAAGAAAGAACTCTTGAAGGCACAGGAATGGGCTGTCCCAATGTGCCAGAAGGTGAGCCAATGGGGGAGACAACCGGACTGGATGGGCAAGGAGCTTCTAAAGGGAGAAAAAAGATGGCATATAACCTTTGGAAAAAAGGAGAGGTATCCTAGGAAGAGTTTAAAGACGTTGCTAGGTCTTGTAGGAAAATAATTAGAGAGGCAAAAGCCCACTTAGAAGTTACACTAGCCACTGCTGTAAAGTGGAACAAATGGCAAAAGAAGGGGCAAGGACAACCTCCACTCTTTACTGGATGCGAAGGGGAATATAGTAACAAAAGATGAGGAAAAGGCAGAGGTACTCAACACCTTCTTTGCCTCAATCTTCAATAGTGGGACAGATTGTCTTCAGGACAACTGGCCTCCCAAACAGGCAGATGGAACCAGGGACCAGTATAGTCCCCCTGTAATTCAAGAGGAAGCAGTAAGTGACCTGCTGAGACACTTGGATCCTCACAAGTCCATGGGACCAGGTGAGATCCATCCTAGTGTGCTGAGAGAGCTGGCAGATGAGCTGACCAAGCCACTTTCCATCATTTATCAACAGTCCTGGCTCACTAGAGAGGTCCCTGAAGACTGGAAGCTGGCCAATGTGGTGCCCATCCACAAGAAGGGCCAGAAGGAGGAATTGGGAAATGACAGACCTGTCAGCCTGACCTCCATGCCAGGCAAGGTTAGGGAACAGGTCATCTTGAGTGCAGTCACACAGCACCTACAGGATGGCCAACGGATCAGGCCCAGGCATCATGGGTTTAGGAAGGGCAGGTCCTGCCTGACCAACTTGATCGCCTTTTACAATCAAGTTACCTGCCTGCTGAATGCAGGGAAGGCTGTGGATGTAGTCTACCTGGACTTCAGCAAAGCCTTTGATGCCATCTGCCACAACAAGCTCCTGGCAAAGCTGGCAGCTCATGGCTTGCACAGATCCACTCTGAAACAAAACCTGTGAGGAGACGCTGAGGGAGCTGGGCTTGTCTAGCTTGGAGAAGAGGAGGCTTAGGTGTGACCTTATTGCTGTCTACAACTATCTGAAGGGAGGTTGTAGCCTGGTGGGGGTTGGTCTCATCTCCCAGGCAACCAGCAACAGAATGAGGGGACACAGTCTCAAGTTGTGCTGGGGGAGGTATAGGCTGGATCTTAGGAGGAAGAAGTTCTTCACAGAGAGAGTGATTTGCATTGGAATGGGCTGCCCAGGGAGGTGGTGAAGTCACCATCCCTGGAGGTGTTCAAGAAAGGACTGGATGGGGACTAAGTGTCATGGTCTAGTTGATTGGATAGGGCTGGGTTGGACTGGATGATCTTGGAGGTCTCTTCCAACCTGGTCTATTCTATTCTATTCTATTCTATTCTATTCTATTCTATTCTATTCTATTCTATTCTATTCTATTCTATTCTAAATGTCAAGAAAAGGAAAGATGTGATCCCTTCCCTCAAAACTGAAAAAATATTTAAACTTGATGGATTAGCCTTATGCATCCTGAAATCTTAGTACTGGCCAAGGCGGGGGGGCAGGGGAAGAAAAGGACCAACTTCCACCATCACTCAGTTCTGCAACAAGATAGCAAGGGGTAAATGCTCTTGCAGAGGAAACCTCATCAGGGCTCTGACAGACGTGTGCTCTCACAGCAGTCTGTAAGAGTTTAGGACAAAGCCAACCCAAGCAACATGTCCTTGATGTCCCTGAATTACTCTGCTACAGGAGTTGGATTTTTCATCAAAAAGATGAATGAATAGCTCAAACCTGCCATATAGAGAACCACATTTCATTCCCACTCAGTTTGGACAGCAGACTCCAGCTTTACTGGACTATTTCTCTGAATCATGTGCTTCCTATAGGTGTCTTCTACCAAAACACTGATTCAGCTAGCTCACAAAAGCTGTGGATTCCAAAGGATTCGGTGCAGATGGCAAAGCACACCTTGAAATTATTATTTTTTTAAACTGTATCAAACCAGGACAGAACAAAAACATCACCCCTGAAGTGTCCTATTTCTTTCAAAACCTTCCAATCCACAGCCAGGTCCTCCTCCACCTTCCTTCACAGAGCACACTCCCCGGCAGCTGATGAAAGTCATCATGCAAAATATAAATAGATCTGAGGTTTATTTTTGCCAATGATATTTAATTATAATTTCAAAGGCTAGTATCAAGAAATACAAACAGCCTCCTGAGCACACCTACTCATCTCAGTGGAATCATTTTCGTGCAGCACTCCACAAGGCCAAAAAGGGAAAAGAAATCCAGTTTCTTCCCTAAATTGCCCAGTAATTGTAATATGACATTCAGCCTGGTATAGTGGAATTGCATTGTCAAGAAAGTAGCTATCTGGTGGAGAAATTAATTAACAGGATGCCAGGTTTTAGGTCTTTAAACACAATATGCCACCTACCAAGCAGCAAAGCCCCATATTGGTATTCAAGCACATTTAAGGAGTTTTTTCATTTGCAATTGCAAGATAAAACAAATTTTTACCAGCAGTAAGAATGTCACAAAAAGTAAAACCATACAGTAGCTTTAACAGTTAACAAGCACCAATAAAACTCTACACATGCACATCTTCACTAATACTGCTACTGTCAAATATCTGGGATAAAAAAGCACTTTAGACTAAATCTAGCAACAAGTTATGTACACAGATGGGTATCTTGGGACCAATATGAGCATTAGATTGTTTTTATGGGTACAGAAGTCTGTTCTCATACAACAAACTGCACAAATAAGGGCTGAAACAAGACTAAAATGTGTCTTACAGGAATGTCATTTCATATTTACCTACAAAGCCAGAAGATCTAGGCTAAGACCGAGATGAAAGGCAGGAGTAATTTTTATAATTGCCAGAAATTATTTCATTTCCTTCATGAATCAAGAGGCTCAAGAGCAGAGATTCCAAAACAACCAGTTAAAACAACTGAGGGCTGCTACTTATCAGGAAGCTCAAAGGCAGTTGTCCTTTGGATGTAAAATGAGTTCATCAACTCACTCCTCTCCTCCTTTTGACTCCAGCTTTTGCTTAATTCTGTGTAGCTTCTACCTTCAACTTCTATAAATCTGTATCAGACACAGAAGAAATATTTTCTTTTTCTTTATTTTTTCCACAGCCAAGTCTGCTGGGTTTCTCATTTAAAAGCTGACTTCTTGGAACACAAGCAGCAACACATCTCTGCAGATAAAAAAGAGCTTTCATACAAAATTAAGACGCAGTTTACAGTGTATTCCATGAAATAACAGTAAGGGCTCAAAAAACACATTTGCTCACTGACTACTGAAAATAAAGACTTCATTGTAACTTACGCCATCAGCTTCTGCCCAGTCTAGAGGTTTGATAAAAGCAAACAGGCCAAAAAGCCTCAAACCAGTTGCACTAACTCATTTTCCAAATAAAAGCTGAATTTAAGCAAAGGCTGGAGAGAAACAAACCAAATGCCTTTGCTATTGCTCATAAAACTTTGCCAGCAAATGACCTTAAGCAGCAATTCTGGCAAGAACTGCAGCTGCAAGCCAGAGTAAAACATGGTACTGCTTTGGAAAGTTAAATGTTTGGCTCCTTATTTTAATTTAGCCAGAAAAAACAAAAACCAAAAAACCCCACACACAGAAAAACCAACAAACCACAACCCAAGGGAAAACAAAACAAAACAAAACAAAACAAAAACAAACAAACAAACAAAAA
The DNA here is from genome assembly GCA_013396835.1 of Psilopogon haemacephalus. Taxonomy (NCBI): domain Eukaryota; kingdom Metazoa; phylum Chordata; class Aves; order Piciformes; family Megalaimidae; genus Psilopogon; species Psilopogon haemacephalus. The sequence continues at coordinate 484,140 of VWZI01002463.1, read as the reverse complement.
AACAGAGAAGAAGGGGAAAAAAATAGAGGAGTCACTAGGAGCTAGTTAAGTGTGGGAGGAGTTACCTAGTTACCTAGGTTTGGAAATCAGAGAAGATTCAGGAAAAAGAAACAAACATGGATTTGTTGCACATTTCTCTCTCAGATCAAACAACTTGAGAAGACTACAAGCAGCCAGGTGGGTTCAGAGCAGAGAACCATCAGAGAAAGGTCATTCACCTTTCCAGCAATTGATAGAGTCCATTTGGCATGGAGAAACTCTGAAATTGTTGCCTATCCACTTACAGATGTAAGAAAAGACCTACCTAAAGAACGTTAATTCCTATAAATCCTTTCCGCTTCTAATGCTACAAACAGCAGGGTAGAGACAGGACTCACAGCTAACATGCAACTGGGTGGGAAAAACAGGACTCATGAGCACAACACCTTACCCTCTCATTAAAAGGCTGAATTTCAGAGCATCTTTTCTTACAGTGGAGTTTCTTCAGGTCTGAATAATCCATAATAATTTACTGAATTAAAATAATACACAAAAAAAGCTTTTTTTTTTTTTTTTGGTCAAATTTCTTTCTGATAAATTTAGAAATGGAACTGGTACCTTGCTAAACATTAACAAGATTTCTGTATCAAATTACTGGAAAAATCAGTATAACTCAGCATTACTCATCTATTTTTTTTTCCCTTTAAAACAGATTATGTGCATTGTGTTTAATTTTGAAAACCACAAAAGTGAATCTGATGAAACTGAGGGACTGGTAAGTTAAAAATATTTCCTTTATGCAATAAGGTATCATGGAGTGCAATTAGTGACCATGAAATAATCAAGTTTGTGTCTCATGCCTCTCACCTCCTTGCTGGAACAGCTTGCAATGACCTTACACTCTGAGGTGCCTGGTGGATATGATGACATTTTCCCCCAGCTTTTACGCTCAAATGGAGCTCATTAAAACAACACTGGAAAATCTAAGTGTGAAGGTTTTTAGACAGTGAAAACTGAGCAACCACACAGCATTTCTTAGAAATACAAACTAACTCTTGTCAGGGCTTGTTAAGATTGGTTTATATTAATCTATGCTGAAAATTGTAATAATACCCAGTTTGTTATTTCTCTCCTACGTTAACTATCAGTAGTAGGATTTTACTGGATTCACTAACCCGTATAAAATCAAATTCAAACTACGCAGTTGCTGCCATTGTTTATGTCAGCAACGATATTTTACAGGTGTTGAGATGTTTGCAAATAAACTTAATTGAAAACTGTAAATTACCATATACTCAAAATGCGTATAAGCCTCCCAAGATGACAGAAAGAATTTAAAACGAGGAGGCTTCTGCAACTGAAAGCTTTTTTTCAGCTGACGAACAGGAAAAGCCAGTGACTCAGCTCACTCAGATTTCGTAATAACCTGATGCATTAAGTAAATTGCTATTTCATACATACCTGAAGAAAGCATACATTGTGCTCCATGTGAAAACAAATTATGTGGCCCTTTTGTAAACAGCCCTAATATTATTCAAAGAGATGTGAACCGAAGAAAATGGACCGAAGAAGTGAAGGACAATGGGGAATGAGGATATGAAGCAACTGTGTAGCGGGAGTCTTGTCAGCATTTTGGTTTTTATTAAAACCAAATCAGTTTTTTATTAGGATTATAAATTGAACAAGCAGTTTGGCTTCCTTGCAATTCCCAAGCCATAGTAAAGATTAGAAATTACTTTCCTGGAGGGGGAAAAAACCCCAGGAGGCTAAGCTAGCATGGAAGTCTGTGAAGAAATTTTTTAAAAGGAGGGAAAATACTCAGAAAGGCTCCTAGTTAGTCCCCATACTTCCCTGACAATGGATAATGCATATGTGTACATTCATGCTGAGAGTACAACTACTAACAAAACCCAGGCAGCTCCAGGCTCACCACAGTCTGTAGGGTTGCTGCATGTCCTGCATGGCCAAGGTCCTTCCAGGCTCTGAAACCACAAGAATCTTCAGCATGTGAATGTGAAAACCAGCATGCTGGAAACACACATGTGAAAACAAAAAGGAAGGCAACGGCTGCTCCCTTCCCCTTCTCTGTGGAGCACTTGTCTGTGTATACATCCCCATCGTGCCTGACACCCAGTCTCTTCCATGATAACACCTATAACCTAAGATGGTCTTCAAGAGTCTCCAAACAAAGACCAAGACCAAGAAAGAAGTTCATGGGGTAGATCCACACACCACAAAAAAAAAAAAAAATCTTACTATCCAGTATTGCTTGAACAGATGGAGGGCAGGCAGAGGAGGCACACAGCTAATAGTGCCCCTCCTTTTATGGAGGGTGACAGGAAAGGAAGCCTCTCCCAATCCCATGGCAGCCACCACTGTCCCTCTCTCTGGGTAAAGGGTTTTCAATCCCAATGTGGAGAGCTCTTTGCCTAAGGAGCTGGCACAGTTAGGAGTACCAAATCAGAAGACAGCCTCATGAAATGGGCAATTGATAGAGTTTATGCAAGCTGTTTTAAAAAATAAATAAAAACCAAAAAGGGGGGAAAAAAAAGAAAAAGAGAAAGAGTGAGCATCAAATAGAAAGAAAGCAAAGCTGGTAAGAATAAAGCCCATGACAAAGTTGTGGAAATGAAAAGATCTCATTTCAGCTCATGATTAAGGACAGTTAGGATTTGTACCATCCACTCTCATGAAGAGTCACCAGAAAATGTGTTTATGTCTATGAATGCTGCTGACAAAACCACTGACATACTGAAATGCATTTCTTTAGTGCCTTTTATCTGTGTACAGTGGATATGCACAATGTTAAATCTTAAGGGCTTGACGCTTTTTTTAAAGGGACACTTACACATTTTTCTGAAACCTCTCTGCAAAATGAACATAGGCTTTCAAACAGCATTGAGTTGTACACAGAGAATACTTTCTGGTAGCAGATGCAATTCACCTGAACAGGATTCTTTGAAGTGAGATGTGGTTCTTTTGAATACATAACTCTCCTTCTCTACATAACTCTTACAATTTCATAAATCTCCAAACAATTTAATGTTAGTTGGTATAGATTTCCATAGTATTTTTTAGCCCTGACTCATTAATTCCAAGGGTTTTTTTAGCTTTAACATTAGGAAAATGTCATTGTCTTATAGAGAAGAACGGAACATCCTCATATAGCACAGTACTGCATATGTGGCATGGAGGCAACTCCTTTGCTGAAGAACAAAGTGCACTATTCTGCACAGTATGAAGAATCATTTCATCTGAATTTGATAATCATAGAATACCAGGTTGGAAGGGTCCACAATTATCAATCATCTTACCCTCTTTCTGTAATGGCCTCTTTTAAATATTTAGAGTAGGATGGCATAATGCAGAAGAACTGTAAAATTATTAACCATTCAAAATAAGGTCCTAAGCATTTACAGGTGCAGGTACTATTGGAATGTATCTGTTCAATACAAAATCACTTGCAAAAGCTGCACCAAAACTTCTCATTGGTGTGAGGTGATGAGTTTCTACAGAATGTGTGTCAAAAGAATGTGTTCTATAAGCAATCAGACAAACAAAAAGTTCTGGAAACATGCTTACACAACATACCATCAGCTTAGCAGAGAGAAATAGAATTAGCAGGAGACTCAAGAGATACCTTCCCTACCTGCCTACCTCAAAGCATAATCAATTTTGTGCTTTCTGATAAAGTTTGGCTTAACATGGTCATAAATGCTTCTGAAAGTGAGGAATACACAATCATCACCATCCAAGGACTTTGTTCCAGTGCTGGACCATTACAAATTATTTTTTCCTAAAATATTAACTAAATCTCCCTTTGTTCCTATGCACTATTTCCTTCCTCTTCACAGCGAGAGTTTTCATATTTCCCATTTTTCCCTCCCTCAGCCTTTTTTCCCTATGATAAACAACCTCCATTAACTTTTTCTGCTAAATCATGGTTTTGAGACATCTAATGAATCACATCCTTCTCCTCATGACTCTCTCCAAGTGTTCTCTATTTCTGGTGCAAAGCACAAAATGGGATCCACTGCTGTAGCTGCACACAGTTGCAGATTGACCATTTCCTGTGGTCTTCTACTGTGAATTTAAAATCCACCCTCCCCTCAGCCCTACTCCCAGTTTCTACTTCTACGCAAACCAAGAGTGTAAAGGAGCATGCAATGCATGTAAAGGAGCATCTGCACCACTCACCTGTTTTTGAGATGTGCTGCCAGGTCACATCGCTGCATGACTTCCTGACACACAGAAGAGAAGGGGCACAAAACAAAGAGTTTGTCTAACAGTTTATGAACAAGAATGCTGGATTTTTTGCAGAGTTTAAAATGGAGTCTTTTTCGATCCAGGGGGCAGAAATCCTTCTCCTGCAGAAAGTTCCTTAGGCACTTGTAGCAGAAAGTATGTCCACAGGGAGTGTCCAATGGCTGCAACAAGGGCTGAAGGCAAATGTGACAGACCAAATCATCGTCCACTTCATTTTGGTAGTTGTAGAGGTGGTTCTCCCTTGTCCAGTGCTGCTGGCCACACTCAAAGCACAGAGGGTTCAAGGAGGCATTCTGCTCCACCGAAGCCATGTCGTCACCTGTAGTCCCCATTGTAGAGCTATGAAGGCTGACAGATCCTCCTCCTCCTCATAAGATGAGGTTGCTCACATAAAGCTCAGAGAGAACTTCCAGGGTGATTTACGCTTTTCAGCCAAGTGTCATTTTCTGAAACAAATCAGTAAAAATTATTCATTTTGAACAAATTAGGAAAGATCTTGTCTGAACTTTGGACTTCTGAGTTTACCAAAACACAACAGACAGACACACAAGGAGAGTATTTCTGGTTTTGCTAAGTTTGTCATAGAGGACAGCAAGAAAAAAATCCGCAAGTACAATTCCTTTTACAACAGAAATGTTTTACAGCTTCATAACAGCTGCTGCACTGCACAGTTTTCACCTGAAAGACGACCAGTTTGTGACAGCAAGGACACTGCATAATGCAATGTCACGCTACAGGCATGCAATTAGCATCTAGCACAAAAACACTGTTGTGGAATAATGGCTATATCATTGAGTAATCAGAAGTTTTCTTCAATATGAGATTAGGATTTTAATCTGGTCCTACTCTCCTTTTTTTTGGATTTTGACTATTAATGTAGAATGTTACACATTAAAGCTCTAAACACATTAACAGCAGCAAACCATTTACCTTCTTCTTTCCATTAGTCATATTGCATAAGCCACCACTTACCTTCAGGTTTTCTCTGTGGGTTGCTACACAGTAAGAGGGACTCATTCTATTCAATATGCCACATTTGGTTTAGTACACAGACTAGCAATAAAAGTACCTAATTAATCATATGGAGCTATTGGTTCCAAACAAGTAACCTGTTTTGCATTTTACCTAAGAGAATTGCAGTATGCTCGATGTGGCAATAATCATGTCAGTCAAAGGAGTGTAGGTCTGTCACTCTGCAATTTACCTTTTAAAATTTGTAAGCTATTCAGTTTTGCCTTTCTTAAATCAGCCGCCTGGTTGGGAAAAACTGTGCAGCCATCAGTCTGCAATTTCAAACACTAAATCCTTACCTCTCCCCACCTTATCTACCCTTCTCTCCCTTACAAAAATCATATAGCTTGACACTTGTGACAGGATGATTTAGAAAACAAATTTTCCTCACATTCTTAAGAGATGTCCTCATTCGTTCGTTTTGGTAAATGCTCTCATTGGTGGTAAAAATAATAACCGAATCTGAGCAGTGTTTACTTTGTGCCTTTATTGCAATTCAGCAGGCAATGCTCAGGACAGACATTTACTCTATTCTAGTAGAGTAGTAGCAAGCACACAGAGACATGAAAACTGCTAGTCTAGGTACCAGCCCATCATCTCTATTTTTAGCTGCTGAGATGTAGTCACAAACGTATTCCGAAATTCCTATGGAAGGCACACATTCCACCGTGTCTTACTTGAGAATCCCTGTTTTGTTTTTCCCCCCTTAACCTCACACAGCCAAGCACAAGACTTACAGCACATTTTACAAGGATTATTATATCCTTTGACGCAAAAAGGATTAAATAGTAATTTGTAATCCAGGCTTCTATTCTGCTGTGGAAATTGATGCTCATCATGGCCCTGCCTTGTTGTAGATAATGTGCACCTTCTGGAAAGGATTTCACGAGGGAAGAGTGCAGCGGTTCTTTGTTAGCGGAGACTAAGAACGCAAAATGAGACCCCAAAAGAGATTACACAAAAAACCAGTCTTAAACATATTATGTAAGAGCCCAAAGATTGGAGAGCGGATAAGGAGAGCGGCGCACGGGGCCCTCGTGCTCAAAGCACAGCTCCGGCGTTCGTGCTCCTAGATTAATGCACAAGGGACAAGACTCATCTAACGGCTGCTCTTTATGTAACACAAAATAAATCAGATAAATGTTCCAGAAAGCACTACATTGATTTTCGACTTTACCAAATTATTGCCCCACTTAGGGCAACAGGAGAGCAGCAGTTGTGTTGTGTTGTGTTGTGTTTGGGGATACCTTTGGCAGCAACAGGGAGGGCAGAGAAGTCACTGTAAGAGTGCCTTGCCCAAATGCTAGACCCACTCCTACTACTGACTACAACTAGGATGCTTCCTCCTTATCTAAGTAACCAAGGAGTAAGTCCTGCATCAGCAAGGCTAGAGAAAAACCCATGGACTGTTCTGTGCACTGCAGTTGACCTCTGACAGTGAGCATCCTGAATTCACCCCCTTGAAGGCTTCTAGCATTTCTGTCCTTTTAAGTCTACATGACTCACACTGGCAGTCTGCTACAGAGCATCAGACACACTGTCATACAGTGAATAAACTATGAGATACTTTGGTCGTATACTTGCTGTGGTTAGATATCACAGAATCACAGAATTAACCAGAATGGAAAAACCTTTGAGATCATCAAGTCCAACCTATCACCCAACTAACACCTTCTAATTAACTAAACCATGGCACTAAGTGCCTCATCCAGTCTCCTTTTAAACACCTCCAGGGACAGTGACTCCACCACCTCCCCGGGGAGCCCATTCCAATGTCCAATCACTCTTTCTGTGAAGAACTTCTTCCTAACATCCAGCCTAAACCTGCCCTGGCACAGCTTGAGACTGTGTCCTCTTGTTCTGTCACTGGGTGCCTGGCAGGAGAGACCAACACCCACCTGTCTATAACCTTCCTTCAGGTAGCTGTAGAGAGCAGTAAGGTCTCCCCTGAGCCTCCTCTTCTCCAGGCTGAACAACCTCAGCTCCCTCAGCCTCTCCTTTTAGGCCCTGTGCCCCCACTGTACCTCTCTTAGAAGATTGTAATTTAATCCGAAGATTGTAATTAAATCCTTTTGAGCATCAAAACATTTTTTTTAAAAACAACTTGCTATAAATTATGAACAAAAAGGAAAATAAGAAAAGCTCTTGAGCAATCAGGCTTTTACTGCCATATCTGAAATTATAATAAGCCTTCTTTCTTGGGACAAGATCTATTCACTAACACCACAAGACTTTATTATCCTCAGTGAAACACAGGCAGTCGATTCTTTTGCTCACCACTGAAGGAAGTTAGCAGACAGACCTGTTCCTACAACTGTCCCATGCCAGTCTCTTAATGCTGCTGATGCAAGGTCAAGTGCCCTTGGCTGAGTTTGCTGCAGAGGTGCCACTTCAGGCCAGAGGCAAGCTGTTTTCTGCTGGGGGCTGACACTGCCCCTAGCTGCTTCACAGCACTACCGGTTAGCTGAAACCATCAATAAATACCATACAAACTAATCCTACCACTTCTGCAGCTGACATGATCACCTTCTGACCATCTCTCTGCTGTAGAGCTGCAGGAGAAACAACATGATGATTAACAAAAAACCCAAAACAAACAACAAAAAACCCACAAGCAGCAATGACAACAAAAAAAATCTCACCCTCACCCTCCAAAAAAAAATAAATTTATTTGCTATCACACTGCTGTCTGCTTCCTCCACTATTGTGCTGTATTTGGGGCAAGTCTGTTCCATGACTGAGGAACGAGTCACGAGGATTTGTATTGATTATATGCCACAGCTGCCTAATTATCAATCCCAATATTTTTCACAGGCTGTTCCCAGTGCAAAATACCAACTGATTTACAAAATCCACAACACAGTATTTGTGGCCTGAGCAGCAATTGAGGTGGCAGGCAGGGTCTAAATTTCACAGATGTAAAGCACTGAAATCCCTGAAATCCATAATACCAGAGCACTGTCATGTATAATACCTTGTTTCAACCCTCTTTGTGCATTGCTTAGATTATTTGTTGTGTCTCTTATTGCTGTAGATCACCAGCTCCATGGGATGGTATCAGTTCAGGAAAACTGGAAACAGCAAAAACAAGTCAGAAATATTTAAAAAAAAAAAAAAAAAGGGTAGAAGAGCCAGCAAGGCCTGTTATTCAAGTCATATAATTCCCCAGGAAATCATTCTCCTGGGACTTCATTACAACAGCCAAACAATGCAGGTGGTGCCCTGCCTTCAGTTTTAAATCACAATCCACTTGGGACTGGCCATCCAACTGCAAATTTTTATTTTATTTTTTTAAGTGGAGTGTGCATGATTGTAGACTAAAAAAGACAGCCTTATCCTTAGGCCTCCTCCAGTTCTGACTTATCGATTCAACTACCGTTCTTTGGAAAAGCCTGACACATTTTTTACAAAAGCATAAGATGTCAGGCTTTATACCTACATCAGATTTCACAATGTTTATTCCTTCTGTCTGAATGGGCACTATAAAAAACAAACAAACAAACAAACAAAAACCCCAACCCACTAACAAACCCCAAGCAAATGAGATTTGTAGCAATAATTTAAGACATTTTACTACGGTCATTCCCTTTTTTACTGAAGTCTCAAATAATTAACACTAGTTTCAGTTTGAAACTAGGAGAAAGCTGTATTTTGCAATAAATGCTCTTAGAGACTTAAGTAATAAAAAATTCTCTGATTAAATTCCTGAAGATTTAGAGCCCACTAATTGTTCAAAATTTTACCGAAATATGCGACAATATCCTGGAAGCAAGCAACTAAGGAAGGTACCATTTTACCTATCCACCTTTAGTATCTCTGATATGCCACTGATTACTGTTAACAAACCACAATTTCCTTTTTTTTTTTTTTTTTTTTTTTCTTAACTACCCTATGCAAGTTCTTCAACCAAAAACAAATGTCAAAAGAGCATCCCTTCATCCCTTGATGAATGACACACCCCTGTTCCTTTGCTGGACTCCACTGTCCCTGTAGTCCCAAAACAGATGGAGATAGGATGCAGATCTCTCAGTTCCATGGCTAATGACACTTTACACCAGAATGGATGTCTTCTGACTGAGATGTATCTAACTACTGAATCAATGTTTAATTTCCAATTTGTAGCTTAAACCAAATGCAGGTGACACAATGTTCATCTGTATTTCCTCTCGATTCAAGGCCACTTGGTGCTGGCTGCTGCTTCTCATCATCCCAGAGGGCTCAATCTGGCTGCCTACTGGCAGCACAGGATTACCTCAGCATATCCTTTTCCTCCGCGGCAGGGAAAGGGAGGATATGGAATGAAGCTGTTACAGCTATGGTGAAGGTTTAATATGACCCTAAACCCAGGCAGCCCTTTCCTGTACTTCCAAGGAAGTAAGTAACATGGAGCTCTAAGCAATGTGATCTAGTTGGGGATGTCCTTGCTTACCGTAGGGGGGTTGGACTAGATGACCTTTAATGGCATTTCCAAACTGCATGATTAGTAACTCTGAACAACAGAATGATCATTATCCTGGATTTCAGGAAAGGTAGGCTTAATCTTAAAATGTCTCAAGATTTCTGAGGTCTGTTCTCCATGATCACAGCACTTGAGTGTCCAAGCTAGCTAGAAAGGACTCTTCTGCTGCTACGTTCAAACACCAGGACTGTGAACAGGATCTCCTAGCAGCCAGGACTGGCCCAACACAAGCCCAGGAAGAAGGAAACTAGACAGTGGTGATGTTCATTGTTTAAAACTACATCATGACCAATTAAACTTTAGTTCCTAGTTCCCAGTCCACTGTACTTCACAGGAATTACAGCATCAGACTGATGATTTATAACTGTTTTCAAAGCAGACCTTAGCTTGAGTGGACAAATAAGAGATAGCTGAAACTGTAATAAAAAACACGATGAGAATAAATAGCTAGCACACAGCACTAGAGGGGAAGAAGTGTTATTCCACATCTTCCAATAAGCATGACCTAGCTCATTAGATACAATCTTTGCCTTAATATTAAAGCCATACACCAAACAAGTGAAGCAGAACCAGCAACTTAGACTGAGTTTACAAGATCCATGTTAATTATACTGATATCTGAGGGCTGCACTGTTTTCAAACGCTGAATGCCAGTTCAGTTCTAGACCAAGTTTATGAGACAGTAATCCTGTTAGACACTTCCCCTTCTGACAATATAAAACAACTGAAAGTGTCAAAAAAATGGCATCTGGCAGCTAAATGTCAGGCAAAAAAAAAAACCTACAAGAGTTGGGCAGAGCACAGCAATTAGCCTGGGACAAATTTCTGCTAAAGCTGCAGCCACACTGTCACTGCACTCCAATTACCCAATACATCTATTTTTGGTACCAATGATCAGTCCTTTCTCCCCGCCTTTTTTAAAGTAATTCAGCAAACTGACTGGAATTTTTACATTCAAACTAAATAAAACTGTACCTGGATGGTGACTTTGTGCCACTGAACCACAGCCAGGCAAGACTGGCCTTGCAGCAAAATCATCTCTCCCCTGATCATTTCTTTGCCTCTGTGCTTGTCTTTTTGCTCCACCAAAGCAATGCCCACATAGCCAAGGCATCAGCCCTACACCAGATGTTGTTGTGGCTATACCATCACTACAAAGGCAACAGGTTGCAGGCAATGGTTTTCCTTCCCTGCTTCAGGGGTGTGGGTTTTCACAGGCAATATCCTAAAAGAGATGTGCACACATGCTCCTTTGGCAGGGTATTTCCAGGGTATAGCATTTTTCCAGACTATGAAATGAAGCCCTGCTTAAACATGGCAAATAAAGAGGGTTTGGGAAAATTAATAGGACCATAAGTTGTGTTGGGTTATTTTGTGGAGTGCTGTGTTTCCGTGGCAACGGGGGGCTACAGGCTTTAATTACTGCTGTGATGCCAAAGGCTCTGGCTGTATAGTGGTGTGTGTGAGACATGCTACCAGGCCAGGACAGGACCTCTCTCCCCCGTGGCTGCCTGTTGAGGCTTAGGGAGTCTGAACAATCATCACATCAGAGAGCAAAGACATGCAAAGAAAGGGGAAGTGCAAGGATGACACCCACTTCCCAAAACCAGCCACTCAAACCCAGGGATGCTCAACACCAGGGTATGACAGGAGGTAAAAGAAGGACACAGTACCCAAAGATAAAACAAGTTTTACTTCAAACACACAAAGATCACCCTGTAGTCATTTCCAGTGGCACAAATGGAATGACTTCTATTTTGGGACTAGGAGATCAAAATAGCTTTACTTTAGTCAAACGCATCTTAAGCGAGACAAGGAAGATGAGGATTGTAAACCTACAAAGTCTCCACAACGAAATATCCATTCTTTATAGCAAATACAGCTGACAAATCATCTCAGAAAAGAAGAAAAGTAGACAGGACTATGAATCTTTAACAAAGATACCTTTACACATCTACAGATTAAACTTTGCATGTTCCTAATAAACAAGAGGAGTGCTTTAAAAAGGAAGAAGACAGGCACACAAGCCAAGTTAAATGAGATCTGCCCAGGTTTATGTGAGTGGGCTGCTTTCTTGCTTTTCCTGGCCTGAAGAAATCTGAACCCCCAGAAAAAGGACTTGAACTTGCACTCTCTGCCTTGCAGGCACGGCCTTTACAATTCTCAATATTCCTTTTCTCTAGCTACATTCAGTTTTCTCCTAAGTAGAAAGAGATGAGCCTATTTCTGGGGGCTAACCCTGCTTGGTGTCAGAAGCCATCCCACAGCAGAACCACCAAATGCCCTGGGGCTTCAGGATGCTTAGCATGTCTCCCAATGACTGAGCATGTTTGCAGCTTACAGGCCAGAGTGTATAAAAAAATCGGGATGAAACCTTCTTCAAGCTCCTAATTCCCTTCTGAGATTTTTCAGTGGTGAACAAAAATAATAAATAAAATAAAAATAAGCAAAGTGAAAGGAAAGTGAAAAAGCCACACTCACCTGCCAGCAGAGTCAACGACACATTTCCTTCTAGTGCGAAGAAGACAACAAAAGCAGTGTCTCATCACCACTCTCATAACGCATGGGCTTTTACATGCAGTGGGAGCAAAAAGAAAAAGTACCCCAACAGTCAAAAATCCACCTCAAGGAGACAAATAGAGAGGCTTTCTTGTCACTGATGGAGCAAGGCAAGAGAAAGGCAAGAAAAACATTCGTTTATCTGCCATAGTTATTTTCTGCAATGCAATCTGTCCACCAGCCCTTGCCATATGTGACACCCATTCTGTCTGAAGAGATGAAGGCAGCAGAAAGCTGTCTATCAAGATGCTAAACCTTCTGGAAAGCCCTCCCCCTCTGCACTTTGCCCTGAAATGAGGACTTTTGTGGATGAATAGAAAACACTTAACTAGATTAAATGCAGTTGGTTTCTGGGTATACGCAGAGAGAATTTGATTTGAATAATTCAGATTTTAAGGAGCTGAAGTGATTCAAACAAAATAAAGAATGAAATGGTGAGCTACGTTTCCTTTTTCTTCTTTTCTATATAAGCAGACCACATCCCTGCAGTGTGCATGGAGAAAACTCAGGAAGACGACACTTGGATTAATCACAAAATGGCTTTGATGACAGAGAGAAGCTGAGGTGCGGAAATAGGTATCGAAGAACTTTCTAGGTACTTAAACTGCAGGACAAACTGTTTTCAGGGAGAAACACCAGCTCTGCCTCTTCCTTTGGACGTATGACACCTTGCATAACATGTTAGAGCTGTTTTGCTCCATCAACCACAACCCAAGTGATGTTGCTGTTACTAAGCAGTTCCGTAGCTCAGACACACCATGAAAATAAATGATGCCACCTCCTACTAAGCTAACAAAAAAGAACAATCTCTCTCAAAACAAGAGTTTCTAAGATCTATGTAAGAGATGAAGCCAAGAGGACAGAGTTTAGAGATGGCTCAGAGAAATGATAAGCCACATGCTGTCCTTGCTCTGCAGGAAAGCAGGCAGACTTCTCTGAGAGAGCAAATGCCCACTGGCTGCAAGGAATCCATGACAACCTGTGGCTAGAGGAAGAAACCTGAAAGTATGGGAGAAAGAACGTAGAGGATGGTCTAGGCAGAAGATCTGCAGCTTCAGCCTGCAACTTCAACCTGTCAAATAGCACCCCAGTGGCATCAATTTGAAGAGCTAAAGCTGAACCTGCCTGCCCAGCCTATTTTCTGTCTACTCCTGATTTTTGTCTTCCCAATGAAAGAAAACAAGTATCACCACATCAGAATAAAAATAAATAAAAAAAAAAAAAAAAAGAGAAAAGGTAAACAACAGCCTTCTCAAGACCATGGTCAAAGCAGCATCTAACTCCACATGCAGGCTAGACGAGCCAAGAGACATGACTTTGCTGGTAAGCAGGGGTACTGCACACAGTGTGGCTGGTTTGTGTGCAAAACCATTACACTTGGTCTGCAGCCCAATGTGACCCGGGGCCAGGGAAAGCTGTGCTGGCTCAGGCCACTCCTTGGCAAGCAGGTGGCTTGTCCTGAAAGCACTGCCATGCCTGAGCAGTCCCTACCTGTGCCTGGGAATGACATTAGGCTGCCATCCGTTAGCTGTCACATGAATTAACTCCATGACAGATGTAAGCTCTTTGGTCTCAGTGCTTTAGCATGACAACTGCATCTCTTCCTAGTAACTCTGCTGAAGACATTTCACTTTGCTGCTGTATGTAACTTAATTTCCACCTAATTTCCAGGCAGAACTCTCCTTCTTATCCAGGTAAAAGGTTATTTTCAGAGCCAGCTGCCTGAGCCAGCTTCTAGCACACACAGGAAAGGCAGAGCACAACCCATCCCCATGCTCTTTATACAAAATATGCCCATCTTATTTTGTAGGACACTTGTCAGAAAATTAAAGACTTTACATTGAGATCTCCTCCTTATGTACATGTACAATAGCTAAGGTAGATGTACTCTGTACACAAAGACTGAAAATAAATGGCTCCACACATCACCATAATTTGCATAGCAAGAACGTGTTAGATCTAGAAGCTGTAGTCTTAAATATACAAATATTATCTTAAATAAAACCAATTTAAATATTTTGTATGTAAATAGGTCTTTACATACACAGTAGACTAGTACTTGGTCTGGGGCCTCCAGACAGAATTTAGAGAGGGAAGTAGATGTTGACTACGTAAAGTTGAGTCTGGTTATACAGATTTCACAGAGGCAAAGAATACAGAAGCAAAGACATCACTGAATGTTTACAGTCTGGCTGTAGGAATTATGTATTTTTCACCTTAGCCCTTTTAGTTCTACTCCTATCACAAGTGGAGACATTTGTTGAATGGGGAAAAAGAAAAATCCCCAAACATTTTTCCTAAAACATTTCTCTGCTCCCTAACCATGCTTCCCAGCTATTTATTTCAATTAATTCCCTATTAGCTTGGCTGACTGCATCTTAAAAATATGTATACATACATATATGTATATTAAAAAAAAACCAAACCAACACCTATTAGATAGGGAGGCTTTTACAGTGCAGTTAGTTATGTGCTTGAGGTGTAAAGTTTCACTGCTGCAGCATGCCCTCTGAATCCTGTTAGCGCTCTCAGAAAGGAATTACTTCAGTAGGAGCACTGTTTAAAACCAGTCTTTAAAGACCCAAGTGAAAATGTTAGCAATGATGCATAGTAACACACAGTAGGCCATCAGGTCGTGGTATGTGTTCTCAAATGAGTGACAGGGGCTAAATATTAAGTGGCAATCCTCTTCTACCTTCTCCTTGCAGAATAAATAATGTTGGAGGAGTGAGCGCCAAACTGCTGTTACAGCACTTCTGACTGCTTTCCTTGGTAGGCTTATTTTTGTTAAAAAAAAAAAAAAATCCTAAATAGGCAGACAAATGAAAATCATTAGCTTCTATGTGACTAACACGAATTAAAACAAAAACAAAGGGAAACCATGGCAGCAAAGACAGGAGTGGCAGTACCTATGTAAAACATTGAACTGGAAGCCATGAATAAATGATATATGACATATATATAACTGTAAAGAAATAAACTACAATAAAGTTGCACAAAGAAAGTACACAAGGGTTAAGAGCTTGTTCTAAATTCAAACAGGAAGAAGGCTCAGGAGAAGTTTGTGGAGCGGGGAAATATCAAGGCTCCAACTATTATGCTTGTCTACCCAAAAAAGTTAAGTAGTCAAAAAGCCAAAGGCCTAGAATTATGAAAGAAAAATGCATTTCAGTGCTCAGATACTTAATCACAAATTTGCAGAGCATTTAAAAGGCATTTACTCACGTCAATAGGGAATTCTGGTTCACCACATTTTGGGTAGAGTGGAAAAGAAGCAATGTGCTAAAGAGCCCCAGCAGGCAGGACATCCAGATTCCTAACTTCAGGCATCGCTTTTCTGTATCCGTGGTCAAAAAGGTTCCAGCAATAGAGGCTGACAGAAGCATACTACGTTGGGAAGGAGCCAACCTTCCCCTCCTCCTTCTCTCTGTCCAATCTGAGCACACTGAAATTTTGCATTTGAGCTTCTGTGGGGGATGATACAATTTTCACTTCCTCATTTATTTTGTGTATTCAATGCTTAAGAGCCAGTCTTGCTTTGAAGGATATTACTATATTAGCATTACTTTTGGAAAAAGAACTTTATGAGGCAGACAATTTAGACTTCAGAACACTTATCTTTTCTCTCTCTAACCACAATGCTCATTTTTCCAAACCAAGTACTTCTCAACAAGTTAGGCTAGGTTTGGTTTGCAGACATAAAAAATTCAAATTCTCATTTATTTTAATACCTTTTGTTTTCCCCCACTCCTAAATCACAGTAAACACTTTCACATCTTTTATGCCAGATACTTAGATGAAACATTTAAAACAACTTTATAAACTTTTTAAAAAAGTTGCTATATTGTCCAAGAGCCAGAAACCTTCACAGGCAATGCTCCTACTCCAAACGAGGAGCTGTGCAAATGAACCCAAAAGATGATGCTGTCTCTGAGATAAAGACTTACATTCCCATGGGATATATCTGTTTTTTTCATTAAAAGGGAGCAGCACTGTGCATGAGGACAATGAGACACAAGGAATGCTACACAAGATCTAGTGCTGCTATAGACACCAGCATACCCTTCCTACAGAAGCAGATGTGTTGACAACTCCAGGTTAGCTTAATGCAATGGCACTAGCATTCAATGGAGCATTTGGAAATAACATACTTCTAAGCTTCTCTGCTCCTACCAGCAACAACAGGGATTCAAGGATCAGTCAGAAATTCACCTGCAAACTGCTAGCTTATAAAATCCAGATCTTTTAAGAAATGACTCAAAGTTACTATCAAGTTCAGTGCAGTCCAGTGGCTCCCATAAAGAACAGCCTACTGGGTCAAAGAGAACAGGAGACCATGCCACAAGTTAGCTTTACCTGGCAGAGTTGTTAAAAAGCTAGAAATGAGTTCACAATTTATCCTGAGTAAGGTTCCTTCTGCATCAAGCTTGTAATATAGATAAGTATGAGAGAACAAAGAGAAAAACACTCAGTCTGATGCAGTTATTAAGTTTCCAGTTAGATACAGACACTTGGGCCAGAAAAACAACTTTTCACATTCTGTAAAGAACTATTTAATACTGCAACAAAAAACAGTCTCGTTTTGGAAAGTTTAAGTGATAATAATTGCAATTTTATAAACCAGGAGGTGGAGAAACAGGGTAATTTAAAGTCTTCATCCTGTCCTTCTTGTGTGCAATCTGAAAACCAGAAGTGCAGTCACAAACACAATGAGAGTTTCATTCAAAGAAGGCATCTTACTTTTAAAGCAGGAGCCTCAACTACAAGCAACACTGTCTCCTATTATCAGTCATATGTGACGAGAATATAGAAACAACAAAATCCCAGGCAACTAGTCTGCCTCTGTGTATCAAGTGACTCTAAAGAAGCCATACAGGGAAAAGGAAAGAATCCTCAAAAGGTCATCTTAGCTTAACAATTTTAAGATGGAAAATACAAAATCTTTCACAGAACCACAAAATTACGCTAGAAAGCTACCACAGTAATACAGCATACTTGGCTAAAAGGACTAATTTACATACATTTCCCTTTATAAACTTTAGAACTGGAAATACGTGAACTTAGATCTACTGCTTGTCCATACAGACTGGTTTAACTGAACTTGAAGTTTCAATAAGGTTAAATTTTGAACTGTTTTTTTTTCTTCAGACAATTCCTACTACTAAATGGAAATAAAGCTAAAGTGGTTTACAAAGAGTCCTGGTGTTTTTCGCTATGTAAATGAAAATAAATCACTGCATCTTTCCCATATAAAATAGGAGATGGATTTTTTTTTCTTTTTTTTTCCCCGCTGCTGGATTTGGAGAACATCTGCTGGAGCTCCAGCTGGCTGGAGACCCACTTTCTCCATTGCCCTCGTGACTCCCTTCAGACCTGTGAATGTAACCAAGGGGATGATTTGGCTCAGAGATTCCTACTTAGCTACAATCTGTGGGTAAAAGCATGCAATGAACTGGCTATAAAACCTTGTCCCAAATAATTATCAGAAACACTGGTACACAGTATGCTTAGGGTAAGAAAATACACAAACAAAACCACTGAACACCACCAATAATTTAAAATCTTCAATTAAAAAATCTCCTAACAGTCAAATCTGACATCTTGCTTGCTCTCCCATTTTTGTCTTTCCTTCCTCCGTTTCCCCAAATCCTGGAAAAACGGTAAAACACGGATTATTCTTCTAGGGCAAACATTTCCACTTGAAAATATTAAGTACAGTTATTTAAAAATACCTACACACTAGAGCTCTTAACTTTTTTTCCTGACCAAGCTGTCCCAAAAGCAGATTCAGTAAAAAGAAGGAACAGACGCATGAACCATACTTTGTTTCTCCTTCTGTAATTCAGAAGTATATAATCTCTTTTTGTTTTTAATAAGACTTAATCAGAGGACTTGTGTAATTTAAAGTTTGCACGCATTGCACAACACCCAGAAAAAAGGATAAACCTTTTTTTGCAAGATGGTTACAAAGGCTACCTGGAAGTTTACCAAGTTTCTAGGACGTGTATTGAAAAACCTTATGGATAACTGTACAACTATTACTACATACGTATCCTAGGAGACCAAAGAGCTTTTGCATTTTAGAGCACATTTCCCTGCCACTCTTGATACACATCTCATGCATTTATAAATAATACAAATAGCCGTGAGAAAAGAGGACGTTGGTTTAATTTCAGCCAGAATGTACACTGACCTCTGCTTCTATCAGCATAAATGTTTTATTTCACTTCACTTTTCCTTCCTTCTTGCCTTCTGACTACACAGCTGCCAGAAATCTCATGTAATTCATTAAATGTGTTTTCAAACTTGAATTTCACAACTGAGCAAATCTGATTATTTTTTTTTTTAATCTTTAAAAATTCATATGCACACATGCAAATCACCAGAAGGAGCCTTTGTATTCATGCAAGCGAATTTCAGATTCCTTACTACAACATTTTGTAAAACATCGACCTGTTAAAAGCAGCATTATGAGAGAGCGCTGGAAAAATTATTTAGGAAAAACCCTCAGAAAGTGAAATTTAAAAAACCCCCACAAACAAATAAACAAGAAACGATTAAACAGAGCACACAAACCAGATAAATCGAAAGAGACTCACTTTACACTTCGGGTTAGAATAGCCATGCATTTAAAACAAGCCGAATCGAAAGCATCCCCTTCAATTCTTGTTTGTAATTCTAGTCACAGGGTCTAGCCTGCAATTAAGCACTCGGCACCCCGCCTCTGAAGACGAGCATCCTTCAAACGCCGAGCGGAGCCCCGGAAACACCCAGGTACGATTCCTCGGCAGCTGGCACCAAGGATCCGTTACAAAACCTGCAACACGGAGCATGACAGCCTCTTCCCTTCATCGCCTTTTTAAGTCTACGTTCCTTACCCTTCCATCTCAGCAGAGGCGAGGAGGCAGCATGGAATACCTGCCCAACATAAAGGAAAAAAAGAATATACTGTTGTTCTCCTGGAGGAGAGCATACCACATGACACCAGGGAACTTCAAGGAAAAAGGTTGTCGACATGCTGGTATACACAAATTAATTCACCAGTGGGTAATTAAAACGCGACCAGCTCCTCCTGTAATCACTAAGCAGCTCTCAGGTTTTGATTTAGTTAGAGCAGTAAATTCATCTAATCACCTAACCTCGCACGAATATGCGTGAAGCCCTAATAGCTGTGGCTCAGTAAATACTAACCAGAGCAGAAGCCAGCGTAGAAGATCTGCAGGCGGTCTCTTACACTGTGTCCTTTACAAATCCTAAACCTAACATTAAAATTAAAATTAACCGCAGGCTAAAACGTCGCCAGCAATTTCTCATGAATGCATAATGAAACGGAGCTACTACATCTAGCACATCACAGCTTGGTAAGTGCACTCAGCAAGCATGTGCAGGTATCACACACACTGGAATACTTACAATAACTCCACGTATATAGTGGCTTTACAACGTACAGGACATTTCAAGTCTCTGCCATGCTCTCCATGTGCTATGAACATTATGTAAAGCAAGACAATGGTTGCTAGAAAAACAACAAGCTGGATTATACAACATCATTTTTCTTTCCTCCCCTCTATTTAAGAAAATTCCACTTTTTTTAAAAAAAGAAAATTGAAGTTAAATGCACATACACTCTGAAAAGGTCAGCATTTCGATATAGCTTTATAATTTGGTATCTTGATACTAGAGGGGTCTTCAGTGCACAAAGTCAGGTTTACAATCTGAAATTATTCTGCTTCTGTCAATTAATAAAAGAAGGGGGAGGGGGCGGGAAGAGAGCATTGTGCTTTTTTTTTTCAAATTAACTAACTTTCTGGCTTTCTGAGTATCAGATGTACTGCCTGTTTTCAGGCTCACAAGCTACAAAGCACTACCTTCCATGGCAACTTTTTATAAAGTCCACTATACTGGACTTCAATAATTCTACTTTCAAACTGAATACTTCGGTATTATTTTTTCCATTATACATAATGACATAATACAAATGACATGCAGGAGAATTGAGCCAGCTCATGCAATAACCACCATGCTCCTCAAGACATCACCCTCTCCCTCCACTATTTAGTGAAATGGATTAAAAAAACCCTAAACCTACAAACACCACCACACCATCATAAATCAGCAATAGACAAATATGCTCCAATGGTGAAGGGTTCAGCCTGAGGTCTCAGTGGAGGCTTCAGAAGATTTCAGTTGTTTTTTTGGGGTTTTTTTGGGTTTTTTTTGTTTTTTTAAATCCCACTCCACTTGAGAAAAGACAATTGCTAAGTAAAGTACCCCTCTGAAAAAGTACCAAAACTGTCTTTCTTAACTTCTTGGCTCAGCGTGGTCTTAAACAGGCTTGGACTGATGTTTTTCTGTTACATGAGAGAGCTGCATGGCCTAAAGAAGGCATCACCTCTGGTGAGGCCACCAGACCACCTAAATAAATTGCCTGATCAGACAGAAGGCCCATTCTGCTCTTCCCTGTGAGATTAAGCCATCTGTGGCATTTCAAAGATCTAGAGTGTGCTATGGAAACTTTTGACCTCTGCTAGAGATATTTCCAACAGCACTAAAACGACGTCAGTGATATTTCTGCTAGGCTAGGGGTGTTTTCTCTAAGTTTTAGCATTTGCCTGTAATAAACGATTTCATTTGGAGAACCAACATAAACCAATCCTGGCTACAGCAGTCTTCTGTCAACCCACCAATAATACACCTACACGGGTTTCCTTCAGCATGCAGTGTCATTCACGACTGGAAACGGCACCCTTAGATACCAAGATTTTTAACGTGAGGATGATGTGCTGAAATGCCATGCAGCAGAGGAAGGGGGTGGAAGAAAAGCCCTTGCCCTTCCACATGAAAGCTGCTCCCCAGCAAAATCCTGCTGTCACAAGGCTCCCTCTGAACAGCCAAACAGCAGCACTGCTCTCACCACCAAGGTAAGTGGAAGAGGATAACAAGAATCTTCCCAGTGAACCAAAATTCTGGGTTTGAGCCCCAAAATTGCCTTCCTATCTTCAAGAGCCTAAATGGCTGAAGGAATTGTGCTCTCCTGAGTGATGAACCTGTTCCCTCCACCAACAAGGGTTTAACACAGAGACTTCCAAACTTCTACTAATGCTTTGCAGCATTAAGAAAATTAAGAATTAAGATTTTATTTCCACTAAGCATGCCATATGACTGTAATGAGCAGCTGAATAATGAGATTTTAGTGCAAAAAAAAGGAAAAGTTGCCACAAACCCCCATAGTATACTAATCTTTAGAATTAAAAAAAGGGGGGAAATGTTTTGGAAGGAAGAGGTAAACAACTTTAATCTTCATTAAAAAAATGAGAAATGTGCACATCACCTTTAAAATATAATTAATATACAGTCTTCAGAAGAGTCCAAAGGAGCAATTTAATTAGACACCCGCTGATTTCCTAAATGACAAGAACACACAAAGGTAATGGCACCTTGTAATTGAAAATTGTCCTGTTTGCTTAGGTAAGCAACTGTGCGATTCTATGTTGTTCATAAATACAAGGAAGCATATTTTGAACTCATTATATTTTTAACTTTCTAAGGTGTGACAGAACAACACACTGCTCATGACACAGTTACTTTATACTCCATGATTTAATACTGTTACCAAAGAACCTCCAAGTCACTGATAACTACAAAGGTCTTAAACTTCATGAACTCTTTTCATGAGTTTTTCCCATGCTCTTTTCAAAAACACAGAAGAACTGAGATGAAATAAAAACCCACATTTTTATTAGTATGTCACTTCAAACAAACAATCACCTCATGTAAGGACTTAGTTTATATCTATAGTTCTCTCACCTTCATACAAAGAGATCCTCTGTAAGCCCCATGAAATTTGCAATTTCTCACCCTTTTCCTTTATGTGGGAAAAGCTTCCTTTCAGCTACTACAGCCTTTATCAAAGTTGAAGAGAAGTAGCTTTTACCAAGGTAGGAAAACAATGTAACAAAATATGTGAAAGGCCCTTTGTCATTTTTTTTTTCATGGGACTTTTCAGGTATAAAGCTGAACTGAGTTAATACTCCCTCTTGCATTCACAAAACTAAAAATTCCTTTGTGCTGCTACGTTAGAAACATCAAAGTCTATTTGACTGAACATGAAACAGAGCAACATCTGAATTTAGGAGCTGTCCAACTCACTGTGTAATGGACACCCTAGGAGCATTCATTTATACCTATTTTAAGCCATACATAATTTAAAATCATAGACTGAAGAGATTCTTCAAGCATAGCAGTCTTCAGTGGAAAGCTCATTGCAGACTAAAAGCCTTTCCTTACAGGACCCAACAACGTATCATAAAACGAACCTTACTGGTCCAACATTACATCAGTAGAGCCATGCAAGGATGGCTGTAATTGCCTTGTATACCATTTTCCACATCTCTGGCCCCACCTGTCCTCCCTATCAGTAGTCCTGGGATGGCATCAGTGACTTTACAGGGCACTGGCTCACTGCCCACCTACCACAGGAAAAGAACTTAATAGAAATTCTACCATTAAAGTGCTGATCCTAACAGCATCTCTGTATGATGTATCTAGCTGAAGTCATTAGCTTGTGTCTATACATTAAATACACATTTCTGCAAGTTTGCATCCAACAGTGAATGGTACTAACTAGTCGTGTTTACTGTTCCTGAGGGTTTTCCATCCTTAAGCGTTTATGATATTTACTCAGTCTATAGCAAGCCATTACCAGGCCTCTCTAGCTATATTAGCTGCCACCAGATACGTAAACGCCTCTTTAAAAAGATAAAACCTGCCACTACTTTTATGCACTATGGTTTATTTACCCATTAGATGAGGAAAGAAAGGTTCTTGAATAAATAACATAAAGCAGCCTCTAATTACTTTTGTAACTTTTTTTTTTCTTTATATTTCCAGTTTAATTTGTTAACTCTTCAAGAGCACTCACATCAGAAACTGGCATGTCCCAGGTACCACCTGTGCTCCATACTCCAGCAACAGCACCTTTGGGTTCCTTGTTAATACTCATTTATGTATCCTTCCTCAAAAGACTCTTAGGCATCTCACCCTGGCCCTGAACACAGAGTTGCTTTCCAATAATCATGACTGCTGCATGTGGATGTGAACTCTGTGAAAATGGCTTAGATTTTCTGGTTACAAATGTTATAAAACACACATTGCTTAAATTGTAATGTATCATTTCATTGCCTGCAGCTCCCAAACCTGTCTGGACTGCTCAATACTGCTGACTTGTTTCGAATATTTACTATTGCAATAAACTTTTATCAGAAAT
The DNA here is from genome assembly GCA_013396835.1 of Psilopogon haemacephalus. NCBI lineage: Eukaryota > Metazoa > Chordata > Aves > Piciformes > Megalaimidae > Psilopogon > Psilopogon haemacephalus. The sequence continues at coordinate 460,600 of VWZI01002463.1, read as the reverse complement.
ACTTGCATTCTTCTGTGCCACTAAAATATTTTGAAAGAAAACAATGCTCTATGAACTCCATCTACCCATCATATTCCTCCCAAACAACTGCACTTAAGGTCTCTCAAGTGGTCTTACCTACTGTAAATAAACATCCATAGTACAGAGATTTCATGCATAGAGAAAGGTTTAATCATATTCATTATGAGTGTCACGTCCTGCTGGCAAAGCCCTCAAACATAAATGGTGTTTGGGTAACTCACCAAAAGTCATCTGGGATGTGGGACAGGGGAAAAGCAACATGAAGTCCTTAGCAGTAAAATACAACTTTTTCAATTCAGTGAAAATTCAGCTCTGATTTTTTCACAAAATATCAGGACTTCCCATTGAAGAGAGTGAAAATAAAAGACCTTGAAGATGATGCTCTTTAAAATCCACCTGTGAGAATTCTGTATTACTCCTTTGCTTCTGTTTTTAAGTAGCTTAAATGTTGCCCATTTTCTCCTACTGATATGCAGATTTCTTTTTCTCCTGTTGATAGGCAGATGCATTTTTTTTCCCCTCTGTAACACTATTCTCCTAAGTTTTCTGCTTTACAAGTTTGAAGAGGCAAAACCGTTGTGGTCTGCAGCTTGTTTATAACACTGGCCCTTACCATCTCCCCAGGCAGGCTGGAGAGGCAGGCAGGAGCTGGACATCCTCCCATACACTTCCTTATGATTCCTAAGCCCATTTCTTTGGAGACGTGGGAGAGATGCAAGGAGATAAGTTATTAAGTGATGGAAATACATACAGAAAAAGAAGCCATTTAAAATACTACACAGGGGATGCAGGTAGTTTATTAATTGCATCTTCTACACTAATTTCTGCTTCCGTTAGGTCATGGCACAATGAAGTAATTTAAATCAAGGGATTTATAGCACTTTGAATTACTTTAATAAGGCTAAAGCTTACTGTATATATTGAAGTACTTAACTCACAAGAGTTATTTTTTCACTATTTTATAAAATTAATTTTAAAATAAAATTAATTTCATTACCATTTGTGGTAGAGAATTTTATTTAAATTACACAAGGATAATGAAAACAAACAATAGTGTCATGTATAAATGTAATTTAAACCTTTAAATTTAGGAGTGTTCACTTAAAAATCACACAACTTATCACTACCTAATTATATTCTTTCAGTGCAGTAGTTCTTTTTCACCTTCCTGCCCTCTCTGCCACCAAGGAAGGCTTATGTTTGATTCCTGCCACTGAATACTCCTTCCATTCCCTGCTATTTCACCACAGAATGTAAATTTGGAAGTGGCAGAGTCTTGCCTTGAGCCTGAATTATAGCTGCCAAAAAATATCATGCTTAAAAATTTCCTTCATATTCCCAAAATTAGCATGATTACAAAATAAAATATGGTCAGAAGTGTTTTTCAGGTTTCTCTGCACATTAGTTGCTTGACTACCTCAACACTGACACCTCCACAGGGGACCCACTTTCATATAGCCTATTCAGAATCTTCAACCCAGGAGCTCAAACAACATTTGTTATCTTTTAGTAGATAACTGCTACTGACTATTTGCATTTCACAGGCTTTCCCACAGCTTCTGGTTGTAACAGAAACCTTCAGGGTGGTTTTAGCTAGCACTATCTCATTTCACATTTCCAAAGACCAGGAGCACATAGATGCTCTGCTTCCAGGGCTCAGCTGAGGCAGCTTCCAGCTCACAAAACCAGAAGTTCTTATGCCATGGCTAGAAGGTTATTTTAAATTTCTTATGTAGGTGCACTATTTTAATGAAACTCAAAATACAAGAAAATTACGCAAACAAAACCTGCAGACTACCTGCTGTAAAACTGAGCTGGCAAACAACTTTAGAAATCCTTAAGGACACCAAATGTTCTTAAACTTATTTTTCCGAATTGAGAGGAATCCTATCTAATTCTGTATTTACCAAGTATTTTCTTGGTAGAAGAATTCCATCAGGCATTGAGGACAAATTCAGTTCTTTTCCTGCCAAAGCCTGCATTTGCTTTGTGGCTTTATGAACTCCAGAACTGCTTAATGTGTAAACGTCTCAAATAAATATACAAATAAAGCACTGAGAAATTTTTTCTTCCAGAATTACTCTGCACCGTAACTAGAATGGAATTTCTCCTTTGCTGCACTATTATGTCATGATACTAACTCAGAAGTTCAAACCATTTTCATTTCTTTATTACCAGTAACAATCTAGGAAATGCTGCCATCAGTAGTAAATCTACACAAAGTCGCACTCCTCTGGTACATTTTGTGCATAGCAATCAGTTCATAATGCAATCTTGTGTTGTTTAAAATTCAGTTTATTCTACAATTACTCTGCTAGCCTGACTCTAATTTATTATATTTTCTGGTACATTTGATTTTGGATATTATGACATCCTGGCTCATGCCATTAGAGAGGAAACATAAAACGGTGAGCATGTCTAGGGACAGCTGAGAGTTAGACAGCAACAGCCTGGAAAATTAACAATATCACTGTCTGTGTGCCCAGTTAGAACTCTCCTATATTAGCACTAAAAAAAAAATTGGCAGTATTTCTCCAGTATAGACTTGACATCCAGGAATAGCCTCAGAGGCACCATAAAACCTCAGTTAGTGCAGAGGGCAGTTCAGATGACTGGAAGGGCAGATGACAGCCTCTTAGCCCACCGAGGCAACTGAGCTACCGAAGAAAAGAAACGCCAGTCCTGCTGTTGCTTGGAGCCCATTGAGCCTACCAAAAACCTCGCTGTGATTCAAAATGCCATTAATTTTTTAAGCATTGCATTGTCTGCCTACCATTTCTTTCTCCCTGCACCCAAGGTGAAATAAGAGGCAGCAGCCAGAAGTCTTCTCAGAGCATCTTTCTTGAGAACCTTGGCAGAAAGAAGGGCTTTGCCTCCCCCTCCAGCTTGGCAACTGACTACATTAACCTTCAGGGCACACTGCCAGGCCCACCTGCTTACTCAGGCTTTTGCCAGCAAGGGAAGCTCTCAGCACACTCATTTGTCCTTTGAAGGCACATCCTCTTTTGCTTACTTCTTACTTCCCTCTACTACATTTGGTGCTTGGACTCCCGCATCCAGAGAGTGGAGAGGTCGTCCTGATGAGGAAATATCAGGCTACTGTACTCATGTCCGACCCCTTCCCTACAACACATACTGACAACTTCAAACATGGAAAGTTTTCACATGCCTGTAGAGCCTGCTCTGTCACAAGAAATTCAGCATTGGGTTTTGAAAACATTTTTATTTCCCTTCTTTTGTCTGTTCTTCAGAAAGCCCTAAAGACAGCTTCCCAAAACAATACCCAAGAGTGAATGCTTTGCAGGACAGCTGGACTAGCAAGAAACTGCCAGCACTAGAAATAAATTACAGTGGGAGAATCTTAGCTAGACCCAAATCCTCACTGATCATTTTGCCAGGAACACAAACCAAAACAACCAAGCAACAACAAACACAAACAAAGCCACCCCAAAACCAAAACAACCAACCAACAACAACAACAAAAAAAACCCAGGAAAACAACTACAAGCAGACTACTTTTCCTAAATAGCTTAACAAAGTTTTCTCTAAGCTGTAGCTCAGGCAACATTGCCAGCTCCTTCTAAATCTCATAAGCACTAAGGACTTTACTAATGATGTAGTTGCTACAACTGTTGCAGTCATTGAAAAAGGCAATGTGAAAAATTACATATATCAATGTTAAAATACAGGGATTCAGGTTGCAAGTATATTTACAAAATTAAGAAATGCCACTTTTTTAGCTTACCAACTGTCTTTCACTTTTCCCCACCCCTCCTGTACCTGTGTTGCTGTTTTCTGTTCAGAAGCTTTTTCTCCTCCAACAGCCCAGTCCTGTGCAAAGGACAAAAAGGTGAAGCATGAGGGATGCACAAGAGAATTTCCAAAGTTAGGTTGCTTAACTTCACACTTAAAAAATCCCACAGAAAGAAAGTTATTAGTACATGAAAAATACAGAGTACACCTTTAGTTTGTGAACTCTGATGGAGTCAATCAGACCAGGCGATGATTAAGTGGGATAAAGAACTGGGATGCAAGGGCTCTTCTCTCCTGCTAAATGCTGTCCTATGCCTCAGTATAATGAAATATCATCATTGCAATGAGAGAAAATAGGTCCTCTCATTTTGCTATATGTGTACCAGGAAAAGTTCTTTGAAAGAACAGCTTCAGCTCCAACCACATTGTCTTCTCAATTGCATTTACTCTTACGTAACTTGTCTATGTTTTCTGTAAATCAATGCACATGCCCTGGCATCTCCCTGCACCAGCTCTCATTACCATATGTCTGAAAGAAACCATGAACTAAGAATAGACACCCAATTTCACTTCCCAACATGCAGAACATAACCACCAATAATTGATAAAAGATTAGATATTGGGAAAATAATCTTTACTGTGATGATGGTGAGACACTGGAATAGGTTGCTCAGAGAGGCTGTGGATGCCCCATCACTGAAGTGTTCAAGGCCAGGTTGGACAGAGCTTTGAGAGATCTGATCTCTTATGATTAAACATGGGCTTGATGGGTGGACCACTAGATGGGTAAAGAACTGGCTTGATGGCCACACCCAAAGAGTGGCTGTCAATGGGTCCAATTGGAGGTCAGTGACAAGCAGAGTCCTCAGGGACTGTGTGGAGCACCAGACATGCTGGAGGGCAGGGATGCCATCCAGAGGGACCTGGACAGGCTGGAGAGGTGGGCACAAACCAACATCACGAGGTTCAACAAGACCAAGTGCAAGGTCCTGCAACTGGGTCGAGGCAATCCCAAGCACAAATACAGGCTGGGCAGTGACTGGCTGGAGAGCAGCCCTGAAGAGAGGGACTTGGAGGTGCTGGTGGACGAGAAGCTCAATGTAAGCCAGCAGTGTGCGCTTGCAGCCCAGAAAGACAACCAGATCCTGGGCTGCATCAGAAGAAGAGTGGCCAGCAGGTCGAGGGAGGTGATTCTCCCCCTCTACTCCACCCTGGTGAGGCCTCTCCTGTGGTACTGCATCTAGTTTTGGAGCCCCTATTACAAGAGGGATGTGGACACGCTGGAGCATGTCCAGAGAAGGGCCACGAGGATGATCAGGGGGCTGCAGCACCTCTCCTATGAGGACAGACTGAAAGAGTTGGGGCTGTTCAGTTTGGAGAAGAGGAGGCTCCAAGGTGACCTTATTGTGGCCTTCCAGTGTCTGAAGTGGGCTAAAAAAAAGCTGGAGAGGGACTTTTCAGGATATCAGGTAGTGACAGAACTAAGGAGAATGGAGCAAAGCTAGAGGTGAGGAGATTCAGACTGGACATGAGGAGGAAGTTCTTCAACATGAGAGTGGTGAGACCCTGGAATGGGTTGCCCAGGGAGGTGGTTGAGGCCCCATTCCTGGAGGTGTTTAAGGCCAGGCTGGATGAGGCTGTGGCCAGCCTGATGTAATGTAGGGTGCCCCTAGTCATGGCAGGGGGATTGGAACTATATGATCCTTGTGGTCCCTTCCAACCCTTACTGATTCTGTGATTCTATCTAGTGAAAGATGGCCCTGCTTACGGCAGAGGGATTGGAACCAGATGATCTTTAAGCTTCCCTCCAAACCAAACCATTCTCCGATTCTTCATCAGTCAGCTTCATTTGGGGCACTGCTTCAGGCATGCAACGGAGACTTTCAGTATGCAGCACGAAAAGTGGGATTTGTATATAAAATGATTTGATAATCTGAAAAAATCCCTCAGTAAACAAAGGAAGTTTATAGATAATCGTATTAAAGATTAGAATTGTTTTAAAACAATGCAGAATACATTCGAGAACATCTGGGAAGAAAGACAGTAGCTTTAAAAGCAAAACCTTGGGGGAAAATATTTTTCCCTCTCCAACAGAAAACAGTAATTCACTTTAAAAATACTAATCCTCTTCAGTTTACATTAAGTCAGAGTACTTTATCAAATAAAGACTTTTATCACTCTCTTTAAATGCTATTTCATAAATACTCAAATACTATTTCAGTATCTGATTAAATGATTGGTTATTTGTCATTTTTTGATTGCTTACATCTTATTTCAAACTTGAGAAGCAGGCTGATTTTAAGCCAGAAAACTAGATAAGTTTATTGTTAAGTAAGGACAGAAAAATATATGACAGAAAGTGCAATTTGATGCCTGTCTTTTCATATGCATCTACTCATCAGATGGAATATTAAACAACTCCTGTGTCATTTTTCTATTACACATTTATTATTTTCCAAACTTTTGTTGATTTATGTGAAAATCCACCCAATAAAGCACATAAACTATTAATGATGTTTTGTATAATTGATATAGCTCTTCTACTTCAACATTATTAAAAATCCACACTGCTATAATTGCTGGCAGCACCAGAAGAATAGTTACTCACAACTGAGAAATAAAAGCAAAAAATGCAGAACTGAACAATAATTAAGTTGGTAAAAACATATTTGATCAGATTTGTATATGTCTGCCTCTGTATTTCAGCATCATTCTTCCACAAAGAATGCTTAATGTGAGAGTTAAATTTGGAAGGATTTCTAAGATCTGAAAACAAAAAACAAAGAGGAAAAAAAACTGTTCTAAGGAAAGAATAAGTACAAGGCTTTTGTTTTTCCTTTTTATATTGCTTTATTTATTTACATACAGAAATTTTTTTATATATATATATATATATATATATATGTAAAGTAAGTTCAACGACAAGTAAACAGATATGTACCAGCAGCAGTGGAGTCTTAGCAATGAAATCCCATAAGGGATGCTTTGCTGTAACCACATCATTGTAGCTGTGATGAATCCAGTCACTTCCTTGGGAAAAAAAAAGCAGACAGAAGAACTCTCATGTGCACAAAGGACCCCATGGAGTCACTGCTGCAGATTCAGTTGTACAGTCAAGCTGTAGAGATGGCTAATTAGGACTCAGCATGTGATAAATCATTTGAAAAAATAGTATATAGGGGATAGCAACTGCTTCCAACATGTGCATGCACTGTAGCAAAGTCCCTTCTCTCTGGCTTTTCAACTTAATGTGTCTAGCAAGTTTTTAGGTATAGTAACAGCCTCGCCTATCTCAGCACTCTAGAACAAATCGCCTTGATTCTCAAAGCCACTACCATAGCTAAAACAGAAGTCTTTCCTCCTTGACCCTTTGATGTAGAAAAATAAAAATTACAGCACGGCGATCCTGCTTTGGCAGGGGTGTTGGACTAGATCTCTAGTTCTAGATCTATCTAGATGTATCTAGATCTGTATCTAAAGATCTCTAGAGGTCCCTTCCAACCTCTAACATTCTATGATTACTTTATGACATATGTTGTCTTCACTAAACTTGAGACAAACAATACTTGCTGTGAAACCCATATAGTCCTGATCATTTGTAGGAGGTAACATGTCAAGCCACATCCAGAAGTTCTTCATCAAGTATCTTCTGCTTCGTAACAGCATGTCACATAGTTACGAACAGTTCTTGGCTTCACAGGTCTTTGAACTTTCAAAAATATGATTTAGGAAAGCATTACACTGTTACAGCATTCCTCTAGTCAGTGGCATTCATCCCTTACTGCAGAAGAAAGAACTGTAACAGTTCCATTTCACACTCCAGTAACCCAAAATTCTGCACTGCCGCTTACTTTAGTGCTAATTTTCTCATAGATTCTCTTTTTTCTGCTTACATGGCACGACAGCTCAGGTCAAGTGCACAGACAAGCTGTGCTGCTGATTCTCGTTTTCACTGTCACTGAATCACCTTCACTTTTGCTTCACACGAAAGTTATTTTCCCTGAAGAAAGCAGGAGAGCAACAGTCAACAGACTAAGTCAGCAGCTATCAGTCAAAATGGATCTCAAAGTGGGAAAAAACTCTCCATGACTAAAGCCACAAGTATTATTTATGCAGGATCATGCCCACACCATGACAGGAATATTTGCTGCTGTGCATGAAGTAAAGCCTAATTCAGCTTATGCCACTTCCAGCTACAGACAGACACATATCAGAAGCTATAGAATATAAAAGTATCAGCACTGAACAGGCATGCTAAGCCATCCCCCGGATAACAAGAATTAAGAGTAGTTATTCTGCCAGACAAGACAGAAAGACACCTTTTTTCTATTGGTGATTCAAAAAAAGAAGCATTCAGTGGTTGTTACTGACTTTTTCTGAAGCTTTGTAATCTATATGTAAAGACTTAGCTTACTTATCTTTTTAAGGCATTTGGACGAAATGCATGACAGAGCCACAAGTACATAAACATATCTGTGGATTACCTTTGAATTAAAANAATTACAATAGTTAAGAAGTCAACCTAAATTCCAAAGAGTAAATATTGAGCAAATAGCATTTTAGACCCACTTAGTCTAAGGCAGAAAACTCTGTGATATTTAAAACTTCGATCTCCATTATCAAGAGCAATGACAGCTCAGTAATAGACCTCTTGTAAAAACAGTCCAGGAATTGACTTGTACAAATTTTTAATTAACACAAATGCAAGACCTAGCACAGACACAGAACTGTTTTACTAATTCACTGGGTGAGCCTTCATCAGCTTCTGTCAGTAACAATAAACAGCTGAGAAATTCCCCCTAGAGCACACATGACAAAAAGACAGGAAAGAGGAACAGGATGGAAGGCAATCCTCATCAAGCTGCTCTGAAAACAAACAAACAACTTTTTTTTTTCCAAGTTCAAAAACTTTAAAAAGAATATCAGAGCAGCCCCAGTGAACACTGGAGTTTGGATGATACATGGTGCACAGCTGTATGATTAGAATGGGGTATATAACTTTGAACATGACTGGGAAGCTTATACAATGCATTAGGATCTATGAGTTAGGTCTTGTGACATATTGATCAACATTCCATTACAGCTATTTTGATGGTTACAAACAAATATTAAACAACTTGATTTTTTTTATAATTCAGGAGAAAACGATGATACAGGGTAGGAGAGGAGATCTAATTAAAAAGAGGCAAGAACACAGGGAAGAGCAGGCTATCGGTAAATAAGTTCATAAACTTGGAAGCAACAAGAGGGCATCCTTCTCTGCATAAAGTGACAATAGTTATCAATTATTTTTTCCTATAACTTTTAATCTCCAAACACGTAGAAGCAATTTAATATGACCTGGATTTAACCTACTGCAAATATTCACTGCACTATTCATGAGTCACATAACAATATAAACATCTCCAGCGTCCTCCATAAGATGTGACTTGCTCTTGATGTAGGATGCAATCAAAAGAAAAACTTCGAATGTACTGTTCCACACAAACCATTACTGAAGGCAGTGGAAGAATCAATTACATGGAAGTCACAATGAGGTTAGCTTAAGAGCCTTGTGGGGGTTGTGGGTTTTCCTGTTGCTGTTGTTTTGCTTTTGCTGCTGTGGCAGGTAATGATGTTAATTAGGGAGACGATCTGGATGACATCGCTATACTCACAGAAAAACCCAATACAGGCTCCATCCTACTGCCATAAGAGTACATTGCTGATACAGCCCATTTCATCTGGGGTCTAGTACAAGGTACATAGACAAAAAGCACATTCATGTTATGACAAAGTAAAATGCATCAACAAAGAAGGCTTGCTGGTACTAGCCAAGCTTTATTTTTTAATGAAGACTTGGTTCAGGAACATCAACCAAAATTTGATAGACAGAAAAATTATGACACACCTAAATTCTGAAACGTTGGGTTTGTCAGGAAAAAAACCAACAGCCATGGGTTGGTCCATTCAAAGCAAACACAACATTCCTGTGGCAGAATACGACAGCTTATCCAAGCACAATACAGCAATGACTGAAATCTGCTTTCCACAAACTGGTTTTAGTACACAAGTCAGCAACATTTTACCTTCCTTAGTTTTGCTTGAATATCGATTTGCTTCTGTTGAGCCCAAACCTACAAGCTTTCCTTTTCCTATGTATGAACTCAGAAACAACAATTAGTATCAATCTGAAGAACAAATTAAGATACAGGAAGACAAAAGCTTAATACCTTCCCTCACTATAATTCTTTCATCTTTCAGGGAAAAAATTCAAAAAATAACACTGAGAGGTTTGTCTGTGGAGGACAGCTCAGACAAAATTTTTACACAAAGGAAATTTTTAAATCTGTATGATGAGTACAACTGCAAGAGTCAATAAAAGTGTCAACATATAGAGCAACTGACTTGAACTCAGTAATAAACTGCTTATTCCCAATGATTTTCTAACTAGTTAGCCCTCCAGGAATGCATGCCACATCCTGACACCTTCCACCGGGCTTGTACAACCTCTTCAGAGAAGGCTAGGGCAACTCACAGTGGCAGTGTTAACTTTAGACTTCAGATGGGGAGAACAGCCTATAGGACAGTTTGAAATCACTCCTACTGCAAAGAACATGCCAATCCAGAAGCAAGCAGCTTGCCATTCATTTTACCCCACTGTGCTGAGCAGCTTGCTATTCATTTTACCCCACTGTGCTGAATGACATTTGACAGCACTACACCACTCCAGGCAACCTGATCCAAAAGCACTGCTTCTCCTTCCTGCAATTACTGGGGTCGTCCCTATGCTCAGACACACAGGTTCTCCTTTAGCACAAACCACTGTCATCTGTCTATTGCTAGAAATGTTTTGGTAGGAACAAAATTAATAAGCTGAAGTTTCTTCTTCATGATCTAGAACTCCTTATTACTACCATTTACAATATTTTGAAGACAGAGCAGTTCATATATTGGATATAATCCTTGACTGAATAGCCTTTTGCTCTACAAACAAGGGCTCTTCATAACGATTCTGTACACCCCCACCAAAAAGTGGTTAGGTGTGACAAATCTCCACAATGAAATATAAAAACATTCTCTGTGGATTGAATGAAAAAAAAAACAAAACATGGAAAATGCAACATCCATCACTCCATCCCAAAGTAAACAAACTCTGCCTGGAGCAAAAATAACGTCTATATAATACTGAGCTGACACATTTATAACCCCACAATTACTTTCTTACCTAATTTGGTCTGTTTTGCTGTGATGACAGAAGAGAAAGTTCTAGACATTCTTAACAAAATACCACAACCCTAAAGCAACATCACAGCTTGCTTATTTGAAACAACATGGCTGGAAACACTGAGCTGCACTACTCTGAAGTTCCATTTAAGAAAAACAGTTCCCACTAATTTCGTGGGAACAAAAAAAAAACAAACAAACCCAACAAAAAAACAACACAGAAATGCAAAGCAACTTAAAGTCCTGCAGTTTAGTATTACCTGATTTTATATCAAACTGCATACCTAAGCTTTACTTTTCAACATCTAGTGCACAGTTCAGTGCAAGAGACTCAGCAAGAGATTCCCCTTCACTTCCAAACACCAAATTACTTGTAAAACTAACATCTACAAGAATATAAAGAATTAGCATCTACGCACATCTGTAGCACTAAAAATACTTCCAGAGAAAAGAGATGCCTACAGGATTGCAAAGCACATTGCAGGGGTGGTCTGCTCAGGTACAGCACTGTAATGCAGCAGCAGGGCTGGGCGCTTCTCTTTACGTGTCAGTAAATAAAATAGTCCCCAGTTGGAAAGCATAAGTCAGCTACCTAGGTTACCTCATGCAAAATACAAAACAGTCAGTATGAAAACGCAGCACTGGTTTATCACATGAATTTTGTGAACATAAATCCTGACCCGGAAAACATTTACACGCAGGCTTAACACTAAGCCTAAGAACAGACTCACTAATTCCAAAATAAATACTTGAGTGTTTAATTTTAAACATATGTAAGTGCAAACATCTACAGAATTGGGGGGAGGGAGAAGGGAGCAGGGGACACACACCAAAACAAAAAGCACACACTACAATATGATTATTATTATTTATTGCTCCACAGATATCATGACCTAATAATTACATAACTTAATACTGATATTTAAAATAATTTTAATCTTCAAAAGGCACTACAATTTCTAAATAACAAACTCCAGTGACCTAGTAAAGCAATTAAACTGTACACAATTCAATGGGGTCATATTAAAATTGCTTCTTCAAGTGAACAATATTTTTGAATATTGGAATCAAACTGGCATCCAGGTTCCTTTAGTGCCTTTTTTACACCAGGGAGCATTTTAGCACCAAATTGATGTTGCTTCCTTCTTAGCTACAGCTCTTCATGTCTAATAGCTCTTTAAGCAAACAGCATCTTGCTGATTTGAGACAATAATTTCTATTAATCAATGTTTAAAGCAAGCATCTTTACACATTTCATTTTGGTATTTTTGGCATCACTTTTGCACGGTTGCTCTCAACTATTTTAAGATATGTTTTAAGAGTACAGAAAAAAATGGAACAAAAAAGAGGGGTATTCATAAGTATTTTCAAGTAGATAGCTTTAACTAGCAGCCAACAAACTTCTGCTGTTATTTAGTGATACAGGGCCATAAATGTATAATGAGACAAAGACTGGCAGTCTGTTCAGTGCCAGTTAAGCCTCATAAAAAAACCAAAGTTTCACCAAAGTCATCGGTGCTTCTATAAGAGCAGACTCCAAACAAATGCCAAAGCTTGCAATGTCAAAGCCAACACTTTTGTAATTATGCCTGACAGGTTTTAGCAAGCTTATTTTTTTAACCTAAGCTGTCTCAAGAGAATAATACACTTCTACCCAACCAGCAGCTTACTTTCTTCTTGAGAAGTTTCATCCCTAAGTCATAGATTAATTTCTGGGTTTTTTTTAATAGAAGAGTCAAGCACTGTGTTAGGAAATCACACTGCACTTTCAAATCTCAGACCTAAGTCCAAGGCCCTGGGCTCTCTCCTGCTGAAGTTACTGAGCAGAGTTAAGGGTCAGTACAGGTATAAACTCAGTACCAAAACCTCTTGTTTTAAAATTATGGTGTTGGGTTTTTTTTTGCCTCAGAAAATTCCTTAGAATTAGTAGTAAGACAAGCACTTAAAAAATAACATTACATACATTTTGTTGGGTGGTTTGTTGGGGTTTTTTTCCCTGTTGTTGGTTTGTTTTTAATAAATCTATTTGGCACAACAGTGTGCTTCACCTCCTGCTGAATTTGGAATCGAACATTTTATACCGAATCGAGTTCAGGAAAGAGGATTCCTCCCTCAGCGAGATGATTTGTTATAGAAAAGAAAAAAAAAAAGGCAAATGATAAAGGACCCTATTAAGTCTTAATGGTTCTAGGAAGTATGCTGCTATACCTTGTTTCCATTTTAAGAAAATTTGTTTTAATAAAGTTAGGGCAGCATATGGTACTAACATGTTTATTTTCCAAGTGGTGGGAATGCTAACTGAAACCATCTGATGTTTGTTCCTAAGCCTCCTTGATCTGCCACTGGATTGCAGCTTAGAATAAAGCATCACCAAGCCAAAAGGAATTGGGTAGAGAAAAAAAAAGGGCAGTAATTCAGTGTTTATTTAATGAGAGCCTAGCTCAGAACACTTTCTCTTTTGAACAGATGCTCAGAAGTATTTATAATTCGAAATTTATTTCCAGAGAACATCAAATGTACCCCAAAGCTAATCCTCAACAGACATTTTTTACTTTGCCCAGAGACAAAAACAAAACGACAATATCATGTAATTAAAAAAGGAATTAAATAAAGCTCAGCAGTACTTAATAGTGGATTTCTACAGAAGCAAACAATCACTGCTACGCACTAGGAACATGGTAAGAAAAGTCACAAGTGACTGTCAGATTCGTCACTTCCACAGCTCCAGCAACTGTTTTCTCAATTAGCTGACCAAGTAGTATTACGTCAAGAGCAGTAACAATTTCAAAGTATGCCTTGTTAAAGGTTAAAAGATACGAGGTTTTAAGTTCTTAAACCACATTTTCATTGGTAAGTACTACAAAGGGGAGAAAAAAGCGGAGAGCCTGGATCAGAGCACCGGGGACTAGAGTGAATAATTTGAAATAGCTGCCAACTACACAGGCTTCAGAGACATTTTACATACAGCTCCGAGTTCTTCTGGCGCAGCTGTAAAACACATAACCTGAAACCAGCTCCTGCAGCAGGGGTTCGCTTGCAGCTGTTCTTCTGCCTCCCTCGCACGCAGTAATTTGACTCCTTCTCAGGCAGCAGCTTCTTTAATAAAGCTGCATAAGAGCAGCATAAAGTGTATTCAGGCACGCCAAACGCAACCGCCCCTGGTGCGGGTCCCCAGCGTCCGAGCCCACAGTTTGGCTACACAGAGGCGCGTTGTGGGTCCGGGCTCACTCTCGTTCACCTCGGGCGCGCAGAGCCCCGTCGCGGGGTGCCCGTCCCACAGCAGCCTCCGCTCTCCCGCGGGGTGCCCGTCCCACAGCAGCCCCCGCTCTCCCGCGGGGTGCCCGTCCCACAGCAGCCCCCGCTCTCCCGCGGGGTGCCCGTCCCACAGCAGCCCCCGCTCTCCCGCGGGGGCCAGGAAAAAGCCGCGCTTCTCACGGACGAGATCCAGGGCGCTAGCTCCGGGGCGGGGGACCCTGCCCACAGGCGAACACACCTCAACCCTGCAAATCAGCTCCCGGCCTTGGTCCCTCTCCTGTACTTGTTGCCCCTGTAGGGCAGCCCGACCTGGCGTCTACAGCAGGCCCAGCTCCGTCGCCCTGCAGGGAGCCCCCCGGCACCTCTGCCACCGCCGTGGCCGGGAGAAGGGGGGAGGGCGACGCGGCCACCGCCCTGCCCGACGGTCCTTCTATCGCCGCCGGGTGAGGGGAGGCTGAGCCTCCCGGCGCCGTAGCGGGGCAGGGAAGTTACTCACCGCCGCCGGCTCCGTGCCGCACTTTCCTCAGCTGCCGCCGCACCCCTCAGCTAAGCCAGCTGTACCCGTCTGCTCTCACCGCCTAGCGTGAGGCAAACTCCGAGGAGCACTTAGCGGAGTGCGTCTCCTCTGAGCCGGTGCGCCCACCTCCGCCCCCCGCCCCGGGCAGCGGCGCGGCCCAAGTGACAGTCACTCTCCGCCACTCCGGCAACAACCCAGGGCGCGGGGCCGGACGCGCCGCAGCCTATGAGAGCCAGCCGGGGCGGGCCGCGGCTGAGCCCCAGGCCGGGGTGTCCCCGCCACTCGCCTGATCGCAACTCGTCGTGTAGAGCGGAGGGCAGCAGTGGGGATGCAGGCAGCGACGGAGGGGAGGAAAGGGTGGTCGGGAGCTGCCCTGCCCTGCCCTGCGACTTGTCCCCGTTCGCTCGAGCCCTGTAGCCTTTACAAGAGGGTAAATCTCGGGGGACTTCACGCTCCCGCCTCCCTGGCGCTGCCGCCGCGCCCGCCCACCCCTGCCTAGCCACAGGCGAGTGATGACCACCCTCGTGTCTCCTTACGTTGGCCCGGGGCTCGTAGCCCTCCTGCCACTGGGGCGGAGGTTTATGGTTGTCCCCGCTGGCATGCAGCGGGGCAGGCAGGAGTCCATTGGGCCGGCTGTCACACCCGCTCTCCTCTCGCGGTGTGTGTGGGGGGGGCACAGGAGTCTAGGAACGGCCGCCGGTGGCCGCAGGTGCCGGACGGGGTGTGGCAGTGGCCCGGCTCGCACCGCCCCGGCCCCGCCCCGCCGGGGTCCTTGCCGTTCTTTGCGCCTGCCCCCTCTGCTCCGCTCCGCCCTGAGCCAGGCCGCGAGTGGGTCATGGCGCCCGATTTCGCTTGAGCCACCGGTCGGTAAGAGAGGAGAGCGGCGACCTTCATCTGTCTTTGCTGCGCCGCCATGGAGGAGGACCCGGAGCTGGAGAGGTGAGGGACGGGGTAGCATCGACTGAGTAGCCCCGGAAGCTTAAGGCCGCTTAACAGGGTCTGGTGTCGCCTCCTGTCTCGTAAGGCCCAGGCAGCGTTGGTCTAAGGCTGCCTGGGACGGAACTGTGCGCAATGGGGGGGGGGATGGGCGGCGAGGCTGCGTGTCGATGGGCCACGGATCTGGCTGCAGATCTTGGACCGCATCTCCCAACGGCAGGAGGTGGCAAGTGGTCCGAGGTGGAGAGGTGGGCTCTGTCCTCCTCCGGCCTGCTCCTTGCCTTTCTTGCGGCCCTTCCGGCAGCAGCGAGTGCGCACTCCGAGAGGTGCGCAGTTGGTAGCTGGCGTGCGCTGTGTCTTCAGGACACAACTTAGGAGCCCTCGCCGAGGGAGCTGCAAGACAAGTTAAATCTTTCTACATAATGGGAACATCCGATGCTTAAAAACGTAGACCCCGAACTATTTTTGTGATGCATGCTGGTGGCGCTTAGAGACAAGACTGAAAAGGCTGAGGTGGCTTTATCACTCATCAGTTACAATTGACAAGAATAAATTAAGGGGGCAAAAAAATTAAGTTCTTACAGATTTCAAGTTTTAGTATTGGAGATGTGCCAATTCATACCGCGTTCCTTGTATGGAATAATACAAAATACTTGGCAGTTATTTCGTCAGAAGATTAAATTGATTTCTACTTGGTATTTGGTTGGGACAAGATAATTCATCTCAGAGTGTGTACTAAGTTGCAGTGTTTCTTAGCGAATACTGGGGATTAAAATGCAAGTTTCTGTATTTAAATACTTGGTCACAGGAGGCTTCTCATACTTTATGAATAGACTTTAGATGATTAAATCTTGAAATATTGGGGTAAAAAAATTATTTGTAGTTGCTGTAGTTATTTTTGTTTGTTTGCAAACTTGTTTGTGAGTAATTCCTCCTTTCTTATGGCTGCTTAAAATAAACCGTTAAAGTGAAGTAAATTTAACCTGATGGCTTCTGAACTGTTCTCCTCATGGTTCTCTTCTTCAACTTTTAAGAAACTGAGAGTGGCATTTTCTATAGAAAATTACTTGTTTCTGCTTATGTCTGGCAAACATTTTATGGCACTGGGGTGGAGGAAGGGATAGAGAGCATAATGCTTTCTAAGAAACTTTTAATTCTTGATAAGCTACTTCTGCTCTTGGATCATCAGTTTAATAATTAACACTTCTTCATATATGTGTGCATGAATGTTATTTTGGTAGTGCCATTCCAATCTTAAACCTTTTTAATTCACAGGAAGTTGAAACCCTGTCATTGTGCCTCCATGCTGTCTGTCTTGTGGCTTTTATTGCTATGCTGGGAACTTGGGTTCCTCTGGTCAGGGCATAGTGGTTCACTCAACAGCTACAGATGACTGCTTCACAGTATCCTTCTGGTAGAACCAGATTCAAATTTTTATTCTGCCTCGTAGCTTCAGTCTGAGCTGGGATTTGCTATCCCTTTTCTGTGACGAATGGTATATAATGAGGTGAAGTTCCATCACTTAGAGTGGTACACAGTAGGGTTTGGCTGTCTGATGTCTTCAATGTGTCCTACTGGTCATCTCCGTATGCTTAGTTGGCTCTAAGCACATTGCAAGTACAATATAGTGAACTGGAATACCATCTTCTGTCCTGGACCCACCTGTTACTAGTTAGCTTTTCATACCCTCAGCTGTCATAACATCTCACAGTGCTGATAGCACCCTGAATTTGGCTCATGCTATACATGTTTACATTTACTTCATAGAATGGTTTGGGTTGGAAGGGACATGAAAGATCATCTAGTTTCAACCCCCCTGCCATGGGGCAATTATTTCTTGGCTAATACTTTGCTATTTTTTACTCTTAAGTATCTTTCCCGGTAAGGTTTTCAAGACTGCAATACAGACCTTTCTTTATCCTTTGGTTTTCAAACATTACTCACTAGTTTCATAGTCAATGACCTACTTTGATCATACTCTCCTGTGAATGGTGCAGTGATGATTGCTAAGGTTTATAACTTCTAGGATCTTTGTAAGACATTTTTAACATACAAATCATGGCATTTCTGTTCTGTACCCACAGTGTTAGCTATTTTATGTAGACTTTTTGTGTTTAAAAAAAGGCATTTATTTAGAATATTTGCAGTAGTTTGTCTCTGAATTCGTGCTTTTCTTGCAATGCACAAGTCTTAAGAGTTTTGCTGTTGGGGGAAAAAGAAGTATAACTATTTTTGTGCATGTTTTCTTCAGGTTCTAAGCAAATTTTGTGTCCCAGCATTCCAAACAGTGATTTGTTAGGGCAAATCAGTCATTCCATTTCTTTTTTTTCTTTTATTATTTAAACAGAGAGCTCTTCAATTTGCTTGTTAAATTTTGTACTTACTGCCACATTTTGCTGCTATTACTTTTCAATTTTACTGTGCTTAAGTCTTGCTTGACCTAGCATTTGCTATTTACCTCACTTTAATAAGAAGTGATAGTTGTCACCAAAGCTGAATACTAACTTTGAGTTACGGTATGACTGTTGTGTACTGTGGATTTTAAGCTGTAAATACCACAGGTGTGGAAAACAGTAATATTTGCTGCATTTTACTGCTTTGTTTCCTCAGCTCCATCTCACTCAGTGTTAACCTTCATAACCTATTTTATGCAGTATGAACTAACATTTTTTCCTGTAAACCTGCTGGCTCATTAGTGGAGTCTAGAGTCTTGAGATACAGTGTGATTCTAAGAAAATTCTAGGCTAAATTCTGTTAATATATAATTAGTGGTATTGTGACAAAGTGAACCAAGAGTGAGTAGGGGAAAAAAGCTTACATACGAATCATCTACTTGGAACAGTTTCATTTATTTCCCCTATAAACACCTGCATGTGCTTCTCCTTGTTTATTTCAACTCAATATCTTTTGGAATGTTTCAGAACTTATATTTTTCATCCATATCTAAAGCAATATTTCTTCTCCTTCCTAAATTGTTGTCTTGGTTGTTCTGTGTGTGCAAACCACAGAAAAATACGTAATTTCACTGCAAATACAAACAAAGTGCCATTATTACACTGAATATCCAAATTCTTCCATAATATGATCTTTCAACAGCTATAAATAGTTCACAACCCTGAATACCATACCTTGTTATAAGTGCCTACCAAGTTTGTTTGGAGCATCATTTACTTGGAATTAAGTGTCTCCCAAGGAGATGCTGTTATGAATCACAAGAAATACTATAATTCTGTAACAAGAGTCATGTAGTTGAGTTGAAAATCAATAGTGTAATAATTTTGCTGCACAGGCGTCCTAGTTACACTTTTTAGCAAGTATACTTTGTGCCTTGGAGGAATTAATGGATAGTTCTTGCCATTGTTTTTAAACAGTTAAAATTGAACTATCAGCATTTAGTATGTCATATTTTGTTTCATGTGGGGGAAAAAAAAGTGGTCTGCAAGCTGAAAAATGGTGTTTGAAATGGAGTAGTGTATTTATTCCTCAAAGCCGTGAGATCAGCACAGAAATGTGCTCCAAGTAGCATTCATTCAATACAATATCTCAGTAACTATGAAACCTGACCCACAAAGAATGAGAGCATTCACACACCTGAAGTGGAGTGCCTCAGCCTTTGAACAAACATTACTAAGTTTGTGTCACGTTTGTGGCTTTTTGTATTCTTAATATTATGGCTTGGCTTTATTCTTGACATTAATTTTCATCAGTTTTCTTAGTAAATATGAGCAGATAGGACAAAGCAGCTCACAAGAGTTAATTGTAAGTAACACTGGACTTCATTACCATTCCTTTATTGCAGAAGGCAGTATCTTCAGTCCTTTACTTGACTGAAGGTTTTGATATTAGTTATTCAGATGTAACTGGAATACCAGCATCCACTTGTATTTCCAGTCCCGTGCATGGTTAAAAATAAGTTATATAGTCACCATAAAACTACTTGGAGAAAATTGATTTTAAAAAACTACTCTCTTTTTTCCTGGACTTGCAGCTTGTTGTCAAGACCTCAGCAGGCAGGTTTACATGTGGCTTTGAGGATTGTAGTAGTTGAGCAGCATGGTAGTTGAGATTAAGTAATAGTAATATAGACTTAAAGCAATTGTTAACACTGAGGATCTCTCACAAAGATGTTTGTTACAGATGTCCCCTCTCTGATTTGGGAAGATGTTGAATATGAACCCTTCTAGTCCATGTCTGTTGACTTCTGTAGCAAATTGCATGCTGTGAAGCAATTCCAGTAGATATATTTTCATTAGGGTTCTCATTGGGATCTTAATGAGATGATGACATGGGTGGAGATGTGCCTAAACCATCCAGAGCACACCCACAGATGACTAAAGACAGACCATGGTGGATGAGGCAACCCAAATAGTGTTAAGGGTTCATCCCAGGAGCTACCAGCCCATCAGAGGTCTGTCTACATAAGCCCAGACTAGCACAGGAGCACAGTGACAGATGGGAACCTGCAGTAGGAATGAGCGTCTTCTCTGAGCCCTTCCTAGGGCTGGTGCCAGGACACAGCCTCAGGCAGGTGTGACACCCATCAAGATGAGTCAATGCTGAAGTGCTTTTAGGACTTAAAGGTGTTGCTGCCTAGGCATGTGGGATGCATTATGGGATGCAGGACAAGAGCATTTCAGAATTGCATAAGGCTTGTTATGGGATGTGGAGAGGAGAAACCAAAGGCAATTCAGGTGATTCAGAGAGAATCAAGAGTGGAAAAGCAGAGAAATAAAGGGATAAAAAGGTCTGGTTATGTGTGAATAGGCTGCTGGTTGATATACTTGTCTGGCCATGCCCTGTGCCTGATCAGCACAGTTTGTATGGGGTTTCTGTTACATTCCTTTTGGGTGAGGGATTCTGAGGGAAGAGTGTAAATCTCAGTGCTAGCAGCTATAGCCAGACTGTGAGTTGAAGGGATCATGTGCCCATGGTACCAGCAACTGGAACAAGTGCAAGTCTAGATGCCAGCAATTGAAATGGGACCCTGGGCTGGAGGTGTGGGTGCCAACACTCTGAATGTTTCACGCAATGAGTAAAACCAAGTGGCAGCTACTGGAGTGGGCCTGAGGACCTTTTAACCTCTTTTGCAGTACTGGAGCAAGTGTGAGAGGGAGTGTGTGGCTGCTAGTGAAGATCAAATTGGGTCAGCTAGTGAGTGAATAAAGTGGAAATTGGAAGGTATGCATATAGCAAGTGTGGAGAGACATTAGGGGTCTGCAGGGGTGAGATGTGAAGACTGCAGCAAGGCTGGGTACTGGGAGACTCAGACCCAGCCAGCTCTTTGTGATGGTCTGTACTGGCAATGGAGTTGGGCTGAAGCCTCAGTGGCTCCTACACCTGACCAGAGAGAAGAGCTGTGTGTGACTGACTGGTGTGGCCAGTGTGTGTGCCTGCCTGCTGGGAGTAGATTTTCAGCCTTGATACTGGTTGGACCTGGGCATGGAGCTGTGGTTACCTGGCGTGTTGGCTGTCAGATCCAGATTATGTCATTTTCTAACAGAGTCATCTATAATTATAAACATTGGGTGTTCTCTAATGACATGGAGTTTTTGTTGCCTGTAACTGTATCAGACACACCTCTTTATTACCGGNGTTTTTTTTTTTTTTTTTTTTTTAGTATATTTGATATTTTTTTGAAGAAGTGGTGACTCTCCCTGTGGAACAGAAAGTATCTCATGTTTTGTCTGACTTTGAAGCCTTTAACATTCCCTCTTTCCTAGGGCATATGCATTTTTAATGAAAGTTGTTAGGATTCATGCAACAGGAGCTTTGCCTATAACTTCAGAATATAGAAGAAAAAGACTTAATCCCTCAAAAATGTGAATAAGTCTTGGACCATATTTTTGAATAAAAGATAAAAATAACATGGCTTATATCTTCATGTTGATGTAATTCTGCAACCAAGCATGATTGCTCAGAAAGGATAAGTGATGCAATAAAAAAATGCCAGATTTACAACAGCATTCTTAAATGTGCTCTATCCCTAATTTTCCCTCCCATCTTTCCCTTGGTGTTTGAGTGGTTCTCATGTGCAAGTTGTGTGCCACATTCCCATTGTTTATGCTGCTGCTTCTGGAATTGAAGCTGTTAACCACAGGACTGTTTGTGTAGGAACCAAGCTGTAAAAATGAAGAGAGCAAGGATTGCAAAAAGTCCTGAGTGACCTCTAACAGCAAATGTGAAATCCCTGCTTGCATAGCTTTTAAGCTTTTTGCTTACTTGTGTAGAAGATACAAGTTCAGTGAGTGAAAACACATTATTTCAGAGGATCTGAGCGTGTTTTTCATTTGTCTGTGCAAGTCTAAAGGGCTTTGTAAAAGTGCGGTGAGTAAGAGTGATGTTGAAAAACTAATATTAGGAAACAATATTTGATAAGGGAAGATGTTGACTTGTGAAGCTACTAAGATGGATGCCAAGTCAGTCTGGCATTTCATAAAACTAGGGGGGGAGAGGAAATCTCACTTAATGGCTTCTAGTTCCTACCTAAGTTGATAGAACTGGTGTCATCATAATCATTTATTGTGATATTTTCCTTGAAACGGAATTGTAGCTCTTTAAAATTTTACATGCGTATGATTTACTAGCTCAGATACTTTGGTTTATTATTTTAATTATAAAACAGTGACAGATTTTATAATAGTGTATTAATGACAGGATTTTAATCTATCTTCAAGTCCGGTTTCTCAAACCAGAATCACTAAGTTTAGTAACTGTGGTAAGTGATCTGTGGTCAGACATTTCTTGTCCTCTTTCCTCCCCTTTGACCGACATGCATGTTGGAAGGCTTAGAAGAAGCTTTTATAAAGACCACATGTTCCTATTGTCATTACTATGAACTAGCTGAGATTGCAAAAAAAAAGATTGCCGTAACTTCACAGAGAGTTGTGTATGCAACACTTCCCATGTTCCAGTCTTAGAGTCTGTGTTTCTGCTTGGGGAGTAGCCATCCCCCACACACTCCACTCCACCTACCTAGGAAGGCAGCAGTAGCTGACAAGGGACAAGGTTGCTGACTCTGTGCTTAGCTTAGCATGTAGATGCAGATGACTCAAACAGGTGACGGCTTACCTGGGCAGGTACTTGGTTTCCATGAATGCCTGTGGTGTGACTGGATATGCACAGTCAGATGTATGCTTAAAAGGGGATTTGAAGCCCAACTGCTAATAGCCTCATGAGAGAGACATACGTGAAGAATCTTAAACCAGTGCATCCTTAATAGACTGGTGCACAGATAAGCAATAATACAAGTTTTGGTGCATTTGTCTCCTACTATTTCTGTGGAAGTCTTTGGCACTTTTCTTTTGTAAAGTACTTCAAATGCAGACTGTCAAGAGAGTTATGATCTGTGAGCATTTGCATGTCTATCTGGCACAGATCTGAGCTTCTGCTAGATGTAATGGCTTCCCCTTGGAACACAGGAATATAGATAGATAAGTTGATCAATAATTTCTTCTATGTTGTTTGAAAACTTGTAACTGATTCTGGAGAGACCTTTAGGAATCTTTAGCTGAAGCTTGCTGGAAGTTAATGTAAAGTGAGGAAGTAGTTCTGTGATAACTGGTCCCAAGTATAAAATACGAAAATTATTCAAGCAGAACTGCCAAATAACTCAATAGCTACAGCTTAGCATACATTACTCCTGTACTCATTTAGCACCAGTTTGCCTTCTGTTGCCAGGGAAAACCAAAGTATGCACAAAGCACTACAGAAAGAAGAAAAATGTTTATAAAATGTCACCAGCCTATCCTGATAAATGAATGAATCCATGATCATTAATGTGAAGGGAGCCAATAAAGACTTGTGCAAGGCCATAACAAACTGAAAAAGGTTAGAATCATAGAATTAAGCAGGTTGGAAAAGACCTTGAAGATCATTGAGTCCAACCTATCACCTTACCCTTCTAATTAACTATAGAATAGAACAGGCCAGGTCAGAAGAGACCTCTAAGCTCATCCAGTCCAACCTATCACCCAGCCCTGTCCAATGGCACTAAGTTGTCCATCCAGTCTTTTCTTGAACACCTGCAGGAATGACGACTCCACCACCTCCCTGCGCAGCCCATTCGAATGGCAAATCACTCACTTTGTGAAGAACTTCCTCCAGCCTATACCTCCCTCAGCGCAACTTGAGACTGTGTCCCCTCTTTCTGTTGCTGGTTACCTGGGAGAGAAGACCAACCCCCACCTGGCTACAGCCTCCCTTTAGGTAGTTGTAGACAGCAGTGAGGTCACCCCTGAGCCTCCTCCTTTCCCAGCTAAACAACCCCAGCTGCCTCAGCCCCTCCTCATAGGGCTTGTGCTCCAGGCCTCTCAGCAGCTTTGTTGCCCTTCTCTGGACAGGTTCCAGTACCTCAACATCTTTCTTGAATTGAGGTGATGTGGTGGTTTGGCAGTTACCTGCCTCCCCACCTTTTGATATAACCCTGGCTAGGACTCAGAACAGCTGGAAGTTGATAAATTATGCTCAATATACAAGCAGGTATTTACAATGTATAACAGATATTTACAGATCTATACAGTGAAAACATAATACAGAAACATCAAACCCCTCCCAGAGACCAAAATCCCTAAGAGGGGTATTTTTACCACCCCTACCACCTTCCACCCCTTTCCCCAATCTTATCTCACCGTCTGTTGATGCTGCAGATAGACGGAGGTAGATCGGCCAAGGGGATTAGTAGTAGAAAGAAGTTAGTAGAATTATTGAGAATTAGCTACAGATACAAATGAACCATGCAAGAGAAGCAGCCGCAGCCCAGAGAGGTCTGAAACTGTCTCACTTATCTATATTTGGGTTACAACTCTTAAAACATTTTTTTTTTCTTTCTTGGTAAAGCTGTGAGTGAAGTGACACCATTTCATTTCTCAGCCAATAGTCTAATTTCTCACTCAAATTCTCCAATTAGTTCAAACCAGCACAGGGGACCAGAACTGGACACAGTACTTACGATGTGGCCTGACCAGTGCCAAATACAGGGGAAGGATAACCTCCGTTGTCCTGCTGGCCACGCTATTCCTGATACAGGACAGAATGCCATTGGCTTTCCTGGACACCTGGGCAGACTGCTGGCTCATGTTCAGCCTAGTACCTATCTGGACCCCCAGGTCCCTCTCTGCCTGGCTGTTCTCCAGTCACTCTATCCCCAGCCTGTAGGACTGCCTGGGGTTGTTGTGACCAAGGTGTAGAACCCTGCACTTAGCCTTGTTAAATCTCATCCCACTGGCCTCTGCCCACCCATCCAGCCTGTCAATGTCCCTCTGCAGAGCCCTCCTACTCTCCGACAGATGGACACCTGCTCCTAACTTGGTGTCATCTGCAAACTTACTGATGATGGATTCAATCCTCTGGTCCAAGTCATCAGTAAAGATATTGAACAGGATAGGGCCTAGCACTGATCCCTGGGGCGCTCCACTAGTGACTGGTTGCCAACTGGCTGTGGCACCATTCACCACCACTCTCTGGGCCCGGCCCTCCAGCTAGTTCCTGACCCATTTCAGAGAGGGGTCTGTCCAAGCCACAAGCTGCCAGCTTTGCCAGGAGCTTGTTGTGGCAGATGGTGTCAAAGGCTTTGCTGAAGTCCAGGTAGACTACATCCACAGCCTTTCTAGCATTCACCAGGGTGGTAACCTGATCTGTAGACTGACAGATGCCAGCTGCTGTGTTAACTGTATAACAATTCCTCATTAACTACTGAAGGAAAGTCTGTACAAAATTGATGCTTGGGCTGTTTTTTAATTTGTGGCAATAGTATTTTACAGCTAACACTCTAGCTGAATCCTGCTGTGCTGATAGCTTCCCTGGGGATTGGAACTAGGTGGTCCTTGAGATCTCTTCCAGCACTGACAATTCTGTGATTCTATCATAACATGATGGGACAAGGCTTGCTTGAAGTTTGAGTTGAACTCTGTTGGCACCTGCCTTTTTTGCAGTCTGCACACACACACTTTTATTATCAAGATGTTGATTGTGTTGCTTACATAGTCCCATATCAGCAGCCATTCTAGAACATCATAGCTGGGAGAGTTAAACAACAAATACCCTCTTTGTTACCTTCTGCTTGCAGTTCTTCAAGCCTTCAGTCATATTGTTGGTGGTTAATGCTTAGCTTCATATATTGGACACTATATACAGGTTCATAGCTTTCCTTTTCTGACTTACAGCTATTTTTAATTGACATACATAGTTAGTTACAGTTAACTAACCAAATTGTTGGTTTGTACATTCAGTTTATATGATAGATGACTCATGTTACTCATTCATTGGTTTTTGCATTAACTTCAACTATGTGCTATAAAGCAGTTACCGAAGTTTTATTTGAGATCACAATTAATTTGTAAAGAGAACTGAAAGACTGAGACTACAGGAGTTACCTGTAATTTGCCTAATTTATACTCTTCAATGACTTTTAATGTCAGCCTAGTTATTTAATTGCTTTAGTATTAGTCTGACCAGCTTGTTGTAGATGCTGATAATATAAAGTCTGGTCATTTAGGGTGGTGGTGGTGGATCATTTGCAGTCACTAATATGAACTCTTTTCCTCTGCTGTTACACAAAGTTAGTGCTGTTTGACAACTGGTAGTTGCAGAGCTTTTACTGTCACCTGGCTGCTTGCCATTTTTATGGTGTCATTTGACTGTGCTTGAAATAGGTTTGCTTTGCTTGAGAGACTTTAGGAGAACTTAAATGACAGTAGGGAAAAGCATTCCCAAGGTGAAGTGATACAGTGCTTTTCAGTGTAGTACCTTAGTTTTGCAGACTTTATTTCTACTCTTCAATTAGTTATATTTGTAGCAACTTTAATTACTTTTAATATGTTAAAACATTGCTTTTAGTTTTGGTGGATAGGAATCTGAATTAGCAAGGAAGTCAAGGTGATTTTGGTAGCCTCTTTATTATTGCTTAATTCATTACAGTGAAGAAGCTCTCCACTTTATTTATGGAAGTGCATAAAATGGCAAATTCTTGTGTTCTGCAAGTGGTAACTTTTTTTCTTTCCCTTATATTTAGGAAGGCTGTAGAAGAGTTACTTAAAGAGGCAAAACGTGGGAGAACCAGAGCTGAAACAATGGGAGCTATGGGTTGGTAAGTTGTGCCAAGAGGACATAAATTAAGACCTATGCCAAAATCATTTTTACCTTTAATGCATTACAGAACTCTCTACCTTTTAATTTGCTTCATGTTTAAATATTTTTTCTTCATCCGGGTATTCATTTGTCTGGACAAGAATTTGAAACCAGATAAGAAAGAAATTCAAGTAAATTCTGCGTGCGTGATGTTGCCAGGTCGAATGTGTTGAAAGCAAAGCAATTGGAAAGCTGAGAGTAGCTTCACAGCATCATCATAGAATGGTTCGGGCCAGCTCCACTGCAGTCAGCAGGGGCATCCCCACTGACCAGGTCACTCAGGGCCCTGTCAAGCCTCATCTTGAATGTCTCCAGGGAAGGGGCCTCACCCACCTCCCTGGGCAACCTGTTCCAGCTTCTGTAATAGTATTTCCTTATAGTGGATGGAATTGCACAGCCTGGATTGGAACCTTATGAGTCTTTAAAGTACTGGATAGCTTCATTGTGTACATGCTTAAATACTGGCCACTGAGTTAGATTCTGTTTAAAAGAATTCATGGCCTTATAAAGAAACCTAAACCCTTAAAAGAATAAAACTATTAAATAATCCTCTGTTAAAGAATCCATGCGTAAATTGCAGAGGAAAATGAACTCAAAGTATAATCTAATCTTGGAAGGAGGTAATTTTTGAATACAAAAAAACCCTCAACAGTTTAAAAACCCCTGAGGGCTAGTTTGTATTGCAAGTAGGAGAACAATCACAGTATTTAATTCCAACACAGTATTTCAGTGTTTAAGGCTAGATTATGATGGAATGGAATGCATGCAATTGTAATTAAATAAGCAATAACATGCTGAGATGAGTAATTCATCTTAAAATAATGTATATGACTTTGATAAGAAGCTATTTGATATAGGGATCTTTACCCAAGTAGTGCTCCAGTTGGCTGTGTTAAACTCATTTACAGATAAGGTTTGCCTTTCCCCACCAACAGCAGTAAAAGATAAACCTGCAGTGTTAATGAAGTTCTCAGCTAATTCCTTGGCTGTGTTTGTTTTAGTAGCTCTGAAGAGGTTTACATGTGTCTTACTGAAAAAAGTCAATCCTTTGTTTGCTAAATAAGTTTTTGGGGTTTTACATGTTTCACCTAGTATTTTTGCTAGGGACGCAGTTTATGGGCTTTATGTTAAAATAATTAATTGGTTTAATCCCCTGGAATGGTTACAGCTACACTGATGCAGCATGCTTTTACCCTGTCAGCCTGGCCAAATGGCTAGTTAAACCAGTGCAGGTAACTAGTTCCATGAAGTTGTTGCATGCATCCACCCAGTTGCAAGTTAATTCCAAATATGGAGACTAAAGATGTCTGTTGAGAGATGACCAAATGTTCCTATGCAACTGCATTGCCACTTGGGAAGTCTGGAGTTCAACTGCTGGGAGATTCTGCTCTTGGCTCCTTGTTACTCCTTGTTTGTAAAAGAGCAGTGCTCCTGCTCAGCTGACTGTGATGATTAGTTCAAGGTAACATGTAATTTAGTAAAGCCTGATACCCAAGACCTGCCAGAAAAGGGGGTGGCCAAAGGTGACCTGCTCTTCAGAAAAGCTGCAGATTCCACTAGAGTGAAATAGTGTCTGACTAGGCCAGGATTGTGTTGTAGGAGGAGAGAATTGTCAAGAAGGCTTCAGGCAGAGGAAGACTGTTGACACAGGGATTGATATGGTGATATGCTGAACTGAGACTGTGGAAGTAAAGATCTTTTCTACTTCAGAGGAACATAGGAATAGTAATACTGGGTCAGACAGAGGATCCATCTCTGCAGCACCCAGTCTCATATCAGTGGCCATTACCCAGTGCTTAGGAAATGGAGGAAGAAAGGTGTGAGAAAGTAGCAGTACTTCCTCAAGATGCTATCCCAGCTTCAGGCAGCCTGCAGCTCTGATATCCTGCGCTCAGAGTGATTTTTTTTTTTGTTTCTGTTGTTTAGGACACTTCTCCAGGAATATTTTCCTCCCTTAACTTACCCTTAGGGAGAATTTGTTCACAAGTCTGCTGCTGCAGAGTTTGGCAAAGGCTAGTGTACATCTTGTATGTGGCCAAAAGGGAGGTATAAAGCTTCCCCATAGCCAGACTTCCAGTAAGTCTTTGGTGTCAAGTTCAAGTGCAAGAGACAGAACAGCAGCTGGAAGCCACCACTGCTCTCTTCTCTTTAATATCTTAGATGCCTCATTGTGCTGTTCTGGTCTTTCTGAACTGGTGCAGCAACAAGGAACTGCTTATGTATGTGGGACATGAGATAACCTTTAAGATATTTGGAAGGAAACTGAAGGATGCTAAGCTGAGTATCGCATTCCAGAAAAATGCCATCAAATGTAACTGATGTTGGAGTCAATCCTCAACTCCTCAAGAGCTCGAGAGATTAGATCTATGACTTGTAGACTACTGAGAGAAAAGTAACTGCTGCTCTGTGGATAGCTAAATGAAATGAGCAGAAAAGTTAGTTCATGCAAATGTATATTGATAGACCAAATTCTGGGAAGTGTAACTGGTAGATCATCACAACTTGTCTAGAAGAGCAGTCTTGACAGGTAAAACACAAAACCTTCCTTGCTTGCCAAACTCAAAATGCTTGCAGGTGTGTTTCATGAGGACTTCTGGGATTTCCTCAGCCCTTTGTCAGAGGAGTCCTGGAGAAGAGATGCTCAAACCCTGGAGACATCTAGTGTAAGGCCATCAGTCCCGCATTGGCACTGGATAGTTGAAGCAACTCGGCCCACGAAGAAAAGATTTGTTCTGCCATCTGTCTTTGGGTAAGAAGAAGCAGAGGCTGCTGCTCATATTTTGATGCCAGTTTATGTTGCTCTCCAGCAGCTGTTGAATACTGGGAAATAAATTTCTGGAGTCAGTGGCATTTGACAGGAGTTGGTTAAAGGGAAGTGTGTGGGGAGGTGGCATTTCTGGAGAACTCTATTGTGTATACCATTACAAAGGAGTAATGTCTATGGGTGGAACTTTGTGACAACAGAACCTTAGCCATCGAGCCTCTGCACCCTGTTTGGGGATTGCTTTCAGGTTCAAGCCACTGTTCCTTTACTGTCCTGAGTGGTTAGTTCTCATAGCTCAAGTGCATGGTTTGAAGAAGTTCTCTGAGCACCTGTGCATCCTTTTCTGTTGTCTCCTCGTGGGAGGTGGGTAATCAGCTGCTGTTTCAGACTAAATTGCAAGTTATCCAAGCTTGTATAGCTAACCAGTTCAGGAAAAAATGTACTAAACAGTTATTTAGCCCACAGTTGGATACAAAGACTCAGCCTTGACATATGGGCCAGTGTTGCTGGTACGTGTTCTAGTTTGGGAATGTTTTCTCTTACCGGCTTGCTATGAATTGTCAGATGGGTGCTACAACCTGTAGGGGTTAGATACTAATAGAAGAAATGCTTGACCTAAACAGTGAGATTGTCAGTGATACCAGGCAGGAGTTTATGCAGGAGAGGAAATTATCTAAGACTGTCTGGAAATGGAGCAACTTGTGAGTATTGCCAGTGGGCTGCATGAGCTCATAGTTGCTTAAGTGTCTTAGGTTACTGGCATCAGTGCTCTCAGGACTGCTCAGCTTGGCAGTATCTAAGTCCATGGCAAATTAATCCAAGAAAAGCTGGATATTCTTATTGGTAGATCTCACATTATTGGCTGTTGTTTATTGACTTGCTCTTTGGATGCCCTCAAAATTCCTACTCTTAGTGGTGCAGTATTTCTGATTCCTACAATGCTTGTTGTTTGTGCACTCTGTGGCCATAGTCATTCTTGTTGGGGTCTCCTACGTCCTTATGACACCATGTGATGTACATCTTGATGATGATGTATCTAGTTCAAGCATTGGTAGAGCTAATCGCAAGTAAGAAAATTTGAGAAAAGGATGTCATGGTTTAGACTCAGCCAACAGCCACACAGCTGTTCACACCACAACCACCAAGATGGGAAGGAAAATTGGGAGAAAAAGACATACTGAGATAAGGAGAGTTTAATAGAATAGCACAAAGAGAGAAGCAGCAATGGGAATAACAATAATATTAATGAAAGTGTGTAGAGTGAGTGTTATGAAATGGGACAGGTGCCTGATCCTGTCCAGCCCTGCCACATCTGCCTGCTGGGAGTACCTACACTTGTCCCAGCCTTCCTTTCAGGTAGCGAGCATGACATCAGTATGGTGTGGAATACACCATTGACTGGTTCAGCTGCCTGTCTTGGCTATGGCTGCTCCCAGCTTCCTAGCCAAATCCAGGATAAATGGGAAGGGAGGATTGTGTTCTGAAGGTGTCTTAATGCTGGAAACATTGTGTAAAACAGATAAGACTCTGTGGCTGAACCTCAATGATGTTGTTGTGATGCCAGAACTCTGAAAAGCCATCAGAGCAGCTGTCTGGAAGTTAACATTTGAAGGGTTAGCTGTTGACAGATACTGTAAGAACACTTGAAATGGCTAGATAATTTTGTCCTTGATTCATCAGAGAACATGGGAGACAGATGGAATAAAGCTGTAGGATATTTGAGATTGTCCGTTGTGTCTAGTTAAAATAAAGCTAAAAGCTCAGTTTTCCTTAAGTGTTTTTGTTGATCCTATGTACATAATTCATAAGCTTCCATAAAGCAGTGGAGTTTTGTCCCATTTTAAGAGTCTACCCAGCTTTGAGAAAGGCATATAAAATGCCACAAAAGCGACTGTGTGGAAAAGTTCTAGAGGCTTAGTGGGTTTTCTCTCCCGTGTTACAGATTGCAGCTGCTTGTAGCAGGTGAACTAAGGCTGAACTGAATCCAATCCTCTCAGCTTACTTGAAAAGCTTGCCTAAAATAAGATGGAAAATAGCATGTTTTGGGATGTTTTTTTCATCTCTACATTTTAAGAGCAGATGAAATTGCAAAAAGAAGATAAATTTTGGAAGCATTAAATTATTTTAAACCATGTTCTGTGTAAAGCAATCCTAAAAGGGCTTTCATTCCTGCAGACAGCTTTCTGGTTTATACCAGATCTGTTAGAAGTACTGCAGAATACAAAATAATAAAGAAGAGGCTGAAGCATTTAAGGGCCCTGGAACTGCAAAATGCTGTATTGCATTGCCTCTGATGGGGTGTTGCACGACTGCAGAAGCACTGCATCGTGATTTCCTTGCATCTCTTTAATTTGAATGTGAAGAGGAGGAGAAACAGAGTACAGACAGAGATTGCAAAGTAAGTCTGTTAAAATCTTGTGATCAGAGCACAGGTTCCCATCCAGAGTCGTGCCAGCTGCCTCTGGTTGCCAAGATCATACGTAAAAAGCTTGCAGTTTCCTTCCATATATCTTCTTTTAAGATATCCCCTGTGAAGGAATCACAGACCAGACTAGTTGGTTTGGTAAAAGAACCTCTAGCTGCTTTTTTTTTTTTGTTGTTTGCCTTCAGTCACTCTCCTGTTATGTACTGTAATTTCCCTGGCAGTTTGGAAGTGGTAAAAATGTAACTTGTAAGTTCATCCATAATGAACTTTTTTTCCTGCAGAGGTGTGAGTTATCCTGTATGCTGAAGCTGACTCTGCCAAGCCTCTTTATGTGTCCAGTTACTCGGCAAGCATAAGACTGCGGTGCCATAATACTGTACAATTGTGTCTTAAGTGGTGTCAGCATGTTTTACTGATAAGAAGTTGTGTGACCCAGCTCTGTGCTGACCTGTGCTGCTACACTCCTTGACAGATTGGCTAAAAATTCTGTGTTACTACACAGATGTTGGTCTAAAGTGTCAAATGTAGATTTGGCCTATGTTCACAGTAATGGATTCAGTCTCTTTTTTTCTTGCTCAAAATGCAGTGCTGACTCTTTGTTATTTTATAGTTGAGAGATTTTTCAGGGTGTGAGGGACATAACCTATGGAGGGGGACTTGGTTCTGTGGGCAAGAATAGCTTGGTTTGGTTTATGGGAAGCATGGAAGGCAAAACGTGAACCTTTTCATTGAGTCTGTTTTGGGGACAAGACTGCTCTAGGATTACAGGTTGCATTCTTGCATTGGTCGTGCCTGTAACCCTGCTTCAGACACACTTCAGATTTGAACTTTTAGTATTTAACATGTCTTTTTTGCTCCCTTTCTTTCTTTTTTTAAAGTAAAGCTTTTAACAGGGCTCTATAGTACTGCTTGCTAGTCAGCAGTATTGCAGTCCATCTCGCATAGGCTTAGCTTGCCTCTCAGCCCTTCAGAAGTAACACTGAAGGCAAAGCTGTGGTTGAATTGAGCATTTGCAGGATCAGGCCTCTACCAAGCCAAAGGCTTGTCTTTGAAGAAGTAATTTTTTTCATGTTAAGAATCTGTCAAAGATACCAGTGGATTAATGCTTTTAATCTTCTCAGTTCCACATACGGCATGGGTTTTTATAAACTTCATGGGCTTTTTTGTGTGCATGTCTGATATAGCATGTGCCATACATCTCATTTCTTTTAAGACTTAAAGGCAGAATTTGTTTTTTTGAAGCTTGAGGTCAGTAAATCAAAGGACTAACGTTTCTCCTCAGTGCCATAATCTGCTGTTGTTCCATCAAAGCTCAGTGGCTCACTTTTATCACTGTATGATGGTGAACTAATGACATCTCTTAGCTGACTCTGAAGCCCACATTTATCATCAGTTTTCATTTTTCATATAGCTCAGGCAGCACTTATAGTGCCAAAAGGGAATAAACACTTCAGCAAGGTGAATTTATTTAGGGCAGATTGTCTCATTCTGGTGCTGTATGTATTAGTGTTTAATCAATGTATTAGCTCTTAAGAAAAGGCAAGACAAATGTGAAATTGTCTTTTTGCCTGGATGCAGCTTAGAGAAAGCTGCACACTTTGGTAGGAAATGTTCAGGTACAACAGTTCAATGCTGTCATAAGACACACAGAGGACTTTAAAAGTTTAGGATAAGAGGTAATAGCCTCAGCTTGTGCCAAGGGAGGTTTAGACTGGACATTAGGAAAAAATTCTTCTCCAAAAGGGGGTCTCAAGCATTGTAACAGGCTGCCCAGAGAAGTGGTTGAATCACTATTCCTGGAGGTGTTTAAAAGAGGTGTATATGTGGTACTTGGAGATACGGTGTCGTGATGGACTTGGCAGTGTTAGGTTAATGATTAAACTTGATATTGAAGATTTTTTTCCATCCTAAAGGATTCTGTGATTGTGAATGTTGGCTGCTTTGTGTTATGTTTTGAGCATAGCCTGTGCCATGGCTTGTTCAGTATTGTGTTCATAGCTGGTGTTACTTGAAGTAGAAACTATTCTGCGGGCATATGTTAGCCTTGTATTTTTACTCAGTAATACAGTTAATAGACAAATACTGCCTTCCTAGTTTACAAAACAGCTATGCTAGTTAAGGTACTATGCCTTTTTTGGGTGATTTTTACCCAAGTACTAGTTAAAAAAAATATATTGTAGCTATATATGCAAGAGAATGTAAATATGTAAAGAAATGTCTAGCAGAAATAAAACAGTGTAGTTGTTTAATGTATGTTACTAAAATTACTCTCCAAGTTATTTGGGGACTTAGAACAATTCTCATTAATGCTTAGTAGGCAACCTGAATCAAAAGACTATGGTAAATGCCATATCTGCTTAAAACTTATGTCTTTTGCTAAATAATCACATGTAAGCTTCATTAGTTTTCTTGTTCTGATATCTCTGATTATTCTGAGGTGTCAAAAGTTTTTAAATGTCCAAGGTATAGTTTCAATACTTCACAAAATACTCAAGTAGAATAGATGATCTTAACGTGTGGTGTTACGATTCATTGGCTCTGTACTTGATTCAGTAAGCGACACAGATCTCTGTGAGCTCTAGTGTTTTGAGAGTTATCTTTTAACTTCTCCATTAGTGTTGCAGACTCAAAAATATTGTGAAGATAGACACCACAATGACTCCCACCTTAAACAAAGTCTTCAGAGTAATGTCTTCTTACTGTAGGAATATAGTCTTTTTTCTCATTCCATTTTAAAGAAATGATAAATTTGGAATGAGTACAGCTGATACCAACAAGATAAATAAACTGTACACTGCTTGTTTGCACATCATTTATTAGAGAATTCGAGTAGAAGTGTTAAGCTACAGGAAGAGTAAGTCAGAAACAATGGAAGAATTGGATAAGTATCTTTTGTTGAAGAAAAGGGAAGTATTTGTCTTGTCATTGCCAGATAATTTTTTTTATACCTCATGGATATGTTTTATCGCTCCAGATATTTGGGTTCTTCATGCAATTGTCTTTCACTTTCAGAATATCTCCGTTCATTAGATAATGCTGACTTCTTGTAGATTGTCCTGGTAAACCATTCCAATTTGACTTAAGATATGTTACTAAATATTTGATTCCTGAATACCTAAGTTAAGCACCGTCAACTTTAAAATACATTGTCATCCACTGTTTTCCCCTGCTCACAGTGTATGTGAAAACCATATGGATTTTCACTGCGTTAGAAGTAAAATTATTTTCCTCCTATGAAGAGTAAGATAAAAGGAGACTGGAAACAACCTTGAGCATATCTTTCTGTACTGAGAGTTTACACTAGGTGGCATGCAAGGAAAGCCAGAAGCACAAACCTGTCTTAAAATTACTGAAAGTATCAGACTTGTTTCAGGATTTTTTAAATCTTGTTTTTTTGATTGTTTTTAAATGTCTTTACAGGTTGAAATGTCCTCTTGCTGGCACAAATAAAAGATTTCTTCTTAATACCATCAAAAACACGTTACCGTCTCAAAAAGAACAAGACCAGGAACGTGAACAAAAAGAAGACAGTAAGGAGCCTGAACCAAACAAAAGCAGGAAAGAAGAAAAGCAAAAGAAATGCAGAATTCACCCATATACTCCCAGCTTTCAGTCCAGAAGGAGAGTCAGCTACTCTCCTCCGAGGCACCGAAGCAGGAGCCACCACACAAAGGATAAGCATGAAAAGCGATCAAGCAAACGATGAGGAGAGTGATGAATGTGTGTTGTTACAAGCCAGTAGTGTCGTTAAGAGTCAGACTGCAGGGATGTCTCTCTTTCTGGAAAAGGTGATGTTCTAAATTGAATTTTGAACAGAGTTGCTTGTGTGAGAAGTAACCTTGAGTTAGCTTTAGTAAACTTTCCTTTGGGACCTTTAAAAGAAAAGCAAAGTGCAGCATAAATCTCTCAGTCATTTTAGAACAGACATTCCTTTCCCTCTGCTCCATTCCTCTTCCCCCTTCTGGCTAAGCTTAGGGTCTTGGTGATGGAGTGTGATATGTGTGTTACTGTCCAATACAACTCGTTTAGTCATGTCACTCTTTCAGAACTAAATTTAAATTAAGCAGAAAATTATTTATTGTGTAAAGCTGGCAGAACTTCTTTGCTGCTAACCAATAAAGAAGTTCTGCATGTTTGGGTTAGTTTAGTTTTACAGAATCTAGATGAATGGAAAGCTGGTCAGTACCTGGCCAAGCACATGCATTTTGTATAGAATATAAGAGTTTGCTTTCTTTAGTATAAAAAGAACACATCTTAAATGGGCAACACTGGTTTTGCTTTGCAGGAGAAACTACCAGGAAATACTGATTTTGCTTGTTACTGTATGTTCACAAACATGTCATAGGTAATTATAAACATTACCCCTAAAAAGCCATAACTGCAATAATTGTCTCTATTTAGACTTCCCTCTGTAAGGAAGTAGTTTGAACAGTCTGTTGTCATGGTGCTTTCAAAACAAACCTCGAAGACAAAATTGTTCTCTGTCCACTGCTAGGAAGTTTCCAAGTAAATGTGTAATACTAGTAATGCAGAGGTGTTACTTTAAAACAGTCAAATTCTCACTCTCCAAGCCTGCGTGGCAATTCTGTAGTGGTACAGTTGTTAAACCTGTGATGTGGAGCGCATACACCGCACATCAGCGCATTCTATGTCTCTTCTGTTTGTATTACAATTACAGACTTCTGTGTGGAATATTTTGTATTGCAAAATTAATTGTTTTGAAGATAAGTTTCCGTTTTTAAGCGTGTTGACAATAAAAGTGAAAATGTTCAGTAAAAGTGTTTTGTGGAATAAATGCTTTTAATGGGTTTTGTAACTGACACGGACCTCTCTCTTCTGAGGGAAGGCAGAACTAGCACTTTGTGGCCCTTCCGTGTTGTGTCAGGGCAAGAGTGCCACCTGTAGGCTTATCTATACCTCGTCTTGCTGTACTTGCCTGCCTGTTTTGGAAAGATCATGTTAGCAAGGAGATGGGGGAGACCAAAATGGAGATCTGCTTTGGCTGAATTTTGATGCCTGAGCTGGGAATTCCTCTTCTGAATAGCAGAAAGATTGTAAAACTGTTGAGTCTGCCAGTGGCTGCCAGGGTCCTTGTAACCAAGTAGGATATGTTTACATTTCCACTGAGGGGTTGTGGATACTTTATCTCCCTGCAGGAACTATAGTACTAGAATAATGTCCCCACCTTTCAAAAAAATTCCAGTTATTTAAGTTGGAAAGTACTGTCTTTAATAATGTAGGACTATCTGTGGTTTAATTAAGCAGATGTCTGCTGTACTTACTTTGCTGTATGCTGGTTGTGTTCTCCTTAATTCTTTTTGGAAGGACTGTACCCATAAGACTGTGCTCTGCTGCAGTAACTATGCTGGAGGTACATGGCTTTGCAGCAGAGAATTCATTTCCCCACTGGTCAGGACTGGAGATGGATATTTTCCACAGAACAAATCCTCATGAGTTCTTGTTGGTCTGGCTTGTGATGATAGCATGGTGGACCAAAAGCTTTCCACACAGTGGACTGAAAGCTTTCCACATTGTGGCCTTCAAACACCTTTTAGAATAACTGCTGTTGTTGGTTCTGCGTTAATTTAAGCCAGGCTTAAATTGAACCAGAAAAAGCGATTGCAGTGTGCTTTCAAAACAGTCTGGACTGTTGATAGGGAGCACTTCTCTACTAGAAATGCTCATCCAGGGAGTCTGACATGACCAAAATCAGGTAACTGGAGAAAGCATGTTTTCTGAGCGAGTGCAGAGGAGGGCACTGAATCTGGTGAAGGGCCTGGAGAATAAATCTTATGAAGAGTGACTGGAGGAGCTGGAGCTGTTCAGTTTGAAGAAGATGAGGCTAAGGGGAGACCTCATCACTCTCTACAACTACCTGAAAGGATGTTATAGAGATGCTGGTGCTGGTCTCTTCTCCTGGGTAATTATTGATAGAACAAGCCTTTACTTGCCTACCTGTGACTGGGTAGGTTTAGACTGGACATTAGAAAAAAGTTTTCAGAGAAAGAGTGGTCAGACATTGGAATGGGCTGCCCAGGGAGATTGCTGAGTCACCAACCTCGGGTGTGTATGAAGGCTGCTCAGATGTGATGTTGGTGGATATGGCTTAGGGGCAGATTTACGCAGAGTAAGGTCAGTGGTTGGACTTCATGGTACCAGCGGTCTTTTCCAACCTGGATGTTTCTGTGCATCAGTGCTGGTAGGTTCAAATCCAGTTCCTGTCTTTTCTGACTTACAGAACATACTTGAATTATTAATCTTCCGATGGCTGATTCCATGTTCTAGTCTTGTCTTTCATAAGAGTACCTAATAAACTGCTGCTCATTGGCTGTTTAAGGCAAATTTGCGCCTGCCAACCACTTTTTAAATAAAGAAAAATTGGGTGCGTAAAATGAGGTTTTTATTGTGTCTGCAGTTCCTCATATTGTGCAGCACCAGGATCATGTTTGTAAGCTATCTTAAAGACAGGATTTAAACCTCGCAAATTAAAGTGTGAGCCTGACTTTCCAAAATGTGTTGTTAACTGCTGTAACTTGGGACTCTTGCTATTCATGCATAGTCCTTAAAATAAATAAATGTACACATAAACAAGAAACACCTTTGAACTATCAATGCAGCACCACTAATGTACACTGCATGCCCTTCCCATGTGAGTAACCAGGCTGCAAGGCACTAGCACGGGAGGCTGAGTCCAAGAACACACTGCATATGTATGTATTTATCTGTATGCTACTAATGTTGTCTTCATTAAGTTTCAGTGCACATTGTATGGATAACAGAGTCTATTCAGGTGAGGTTATTCTCTTGCCAGAGCCACAAGAACTTGTTAATTAGACTTTATTGTTACTATGTTCTTCCAGAATTTTCAGTTTTACCAACCAGGTATTGAATGAAGAGCACAAAACAATGTGAAGGAGAAGAAAACATTTTATGATTGGGCTTTATGAAATGCTTTTATTAGGGCTGACTGTCAAGGATATAGTAATGTGCAGCTCTTACGCTCATTGTACAGCCTCTTCTTTTTGTAAATAGTTCTAACTGGATTTACAAATGAATCACAAATGTCCAAGAAAAGACCAACAGATTTAGTGCATAACATGATTTAAAGGCAAAAATAGGCCCTGTTTTAGCCTGATTCAGTATAAAACAAGTTTCTTGAGGAGCAG
Organism: Psilopogon haemacephalus; assembly: GCA_013396835.1. Classification (NCBI taxonomy): domain Eukaryota; kingdom Metazoa; phylum Chordata; class Aves; order Piciformes; family Megalaimidae; genus Psilopogon; species Psilopogon haemacephalus. The sequence goes on along the minus strand of VWZI01002463.1, from coordinate 421,433 downwards.
TTGTAAAAGCGTTCCTTAGTGATTATGAAATTTCTACAGAAAACTACTTAACAAAGGAGATGTAAATGTTTGTAGATGAATGGAATAATGTAACAGGAGGGGGTTGCTTTTCCTGCACAAACAGAACTGTTTTTTGTGTGGTGCCTGCAAGTTGATCACCAAGAAGCATGTTTCCTCTCCTGCCCTATCAGAGCTCTCATTAATAATTACGTGTTTTCACTTAATTGAGCTGGAACAACACCAAAGTAGACTTGCTTGGATAAGGAGCAAGAAAACATATTTGGGTTGTGCTTGGAGAAGGATTTTATTCATTTTATCAGTGGACTCACTGATCCACCAAATCTCTATTCATGTGAGCCATCTTTGAACTTGCAAATAATCCTGTTGTAGCTCACCATCTATGACTCTTCTGCATTAATATACATTCTGTGTTTTGGTGACTGTCAATAGGGAATGTTCAAGGAAATGTTAGAGGGCATAGCTCCAATTGAAAAAAAAAATCCTCAGATTTTACAAACTGTAAATTCACAACCTTATTTACATATATACTTAGTATTTGGTGTTTGTTGTTTTAAAATAATATGTGAAATATTAGTGGCCTATCAAAAGTCTCAAATGAGCACTGTGGTTGTGTCTTCCTTATTTATTTTGCATCACTTCGCTTGTTCCTAGGACTCAAAATTCACCAAATAGGGTTTTGGCGACTTTCAGGCCATTACTCTCCACCATAAAAGGCTTCTGGAACACTGAATCTATATCAGATCTCAAAACCTTGAGTCTCTATGCAACAAAAATAAACTTTTGCAAGTGAAAGCAAAAATAATTTGTTCTTAACACAAAGTAGGTGGCTCTTATATGAACACCACTAACCAAAATAATGAGCCAAATAGTTTAGGCTAAGGAATGGTGCAAGTTCTGCATAGTTCTCTTAGGAGAGTCCAATGTCTTATATTGCAGCCTATAGCACAAATTGCACAAAAGCTGCAAGAAGTGGTGTGGTGCCCTGGAGAAGGGTTTATAGCCCCCTGTAATGATGGTATAAGTCTCTGAAGACGAGTTCAGTTCCCTGCCTACAGATTCCTCATAAGATTTTGGGCAGGTCTTCTCATTGCTCCAGGTGTGTTTGTACCATAAAGATCAGGTTTTCCATGCTCATGACCACTGCAGGCTCTTTCTTGCCCATCTTCTCTCCTTCTTGGATGCTTTGCAGATGGCAAACAATTTGGCAATGTGGCTGTGTTTGATAAGGTCCCATGGACCTGTGCTGCCCTGAGGCCTTCAGAGTTGGTAGGCATCACTGCCAGGAGCATTGATTGGATGTGTGTAAGCAGTGGCCCATCATGACTTTGGCAGTGAGCAGGGCAGAACTGAGGCTTAGTTTCCTTATGAGTAGGGATTTGAGATGTAGGAATACACAGCAGAGATTCATAGGGATGCTTTGAGAAAATCACAGCTTCAGTCTGGCACATGAAGCATCACCCCACAGACCATCAGGTATGTGTCCTTCTTGTGTTGAGGTCCCCAAAGCTGGATGGAGGACTCTAGATGAGGTCTCACCAGAGCAGAGTGACAGAATCATGTCTCTTGATTTGCTGGCCACACTTCTTTTGATGCAGCCCAGGATGTCCTTGACCTTCTGGGCTTCAAGTGCACATTGTTGGCTTATGTCCAGCTTTTCATCCAGCAGTACCCCTAAGTCCTTTTCTGCAGGGCTGCTCCCTGTCATATCCTCCCCCAGCCTGTATTGATACCAAAGATTGCCCCAACCCAGGTTCAGGACCTTGCACTTGACCTTGTTGAACCTCGTGAGTTTCACCTGGGCCCACTTCTCCAGCTTGTCTAGGTCCCTCTGGATGACATCCTGTTCTTCTGGCATATTGATTGCACTACTCAGTTTAGCGTCGTATGCGCATTCGCTGAGAGTGCATAAAATGTCTGTATCATTGATGAAAGTATGAAGCAGCACTCTGGTCCCAGGATAGACCCCTGAGGGGCAATAGTCATCTCCATATGGACATGAAGCCCTTGACCACTACCCTCTGTATGCAAGCATTCACCAAACAGTCCACACATTAGATTCATATCTTGCCAGTTTAGAAAGGAGGATGTTGTGTGGAACCATGTCAAAGGCCTTGCAGAAAGCCCAGAGAGATGACATTCATAGATCTTCCCCTTGTTTACTCTTGTAGACACAAATGATCCAGTATTGCATCACCTCAGGTAGGGCTGTCTATTTCATGACTTCCATGGAGGCACTCCAGCACTCTGCTGGATTGCCTGCAGCTCACTGTGTTACTTTTCCAACTGATCGTAGTGGTTGAAATCCTCCACTGGGATGAGGGCCTGTGAGCACGATGCCTTCTGTAGCTGGAGTAAGAAGTCTTTATCAGTGGGCTCTCCTTAGTCAGATTGACTGTAGTAGGCACCAGCCACAAGGGTCGCCTTGTTGCCTTGGTCTCTTAATACCTACCCATAAGCTTTCAACAAATACAGAGTAGTTAGAATAATAAAGATAACCTGACACATACTGTAGCTGCTTAACCACTGATCCTTTTCCAGTAAAGTCCACCTTATGGAGATCCTCAGTTTGTGCCTTTGTGGTTGTAACTCCAATGGGGTGGCCACTGCAGGGCTCCTGCTTGGGAGAGTTTGATACTGTCACAGAGGATCTGAAAGAGGAATAGGAACCATGGTATGAAAGGGAGGTTGCTGGGTTTTCATGGCATTGCTGGTTCAGTATCTAATACTGTTCCAGCTGGTGCTGGGTAGTTAGTGCCTCTCTGATCCCCTCCTTGCAGAGAAGGCACTTGGAAAATCCTTGAAGGATGAAGTATGTTTTGTCTACAGGAGAGTAGGACTCTGCTTGTTGCCTCCTTTCTCCCCTGGTCTCGAGTTATTCAGATAGCGAATGCCTGAAGGAGAATTATAGAACTGTTTTTTGTTGGGAAACACCTCTAAAATTATTGAGTCCAACTGTAAGAGAGGCAAGTGAAGCTTCCCATGGCCTGGCCCTGTGCCTCACTCCTGACGACTCTAGCAAGATGCTGTGTTGGGACACAGTTGGTACTTCATGTCAAACATCTGATACCATTCGGGTTAAATAAATCTCTGGGAAGAAGCACAGACTCCTGGGAGAGTGGATGGCACCATGTCAGTGAGGAAATCCTCATCTGATGGGAATTGGGGAAGTTGTGCTGATGTCAGCAGAGCTAAACTAGTTTGCAACAGCTATGCACTTTGGTCTGTCTCCATTGAGTTACTGACAGGTATGTTATTGGGGCAGGAAAGCCAGAAGAGCAGTGTGGGATCACCAGCAGCTCCTACTAGTCTCATCTTTTCCCAGAGCCTCACAGTTTGGGTACTGCATCTCTCAGCTCTCATGACTTCAGCAGGATTTTGAATCACCTTTTCTTGCATCTGAAGACTGAAGCTCAGGGCAGGTTCTTTCTGAAGTAAAAGGAAAAGGGGCTGCAAATGTATTTTCCCTCCTTATCACCAGGAATATATTTAGGGTGGGAGGTTACCTTATTGAAAATTTTACATCTGTAGTGTGCTTTCCAATTACATGCAAGGAATTGCCATCCTCCATGCTAACACTTGGCATTAGCAGGGTGCTGGGGAAGAGCAGGGTGAAGAAGAACAGGGTGAAGAAGCGCAGACTTGCTTCCACACTAGCTTGGCTTTTGATCTGCCCTGAGCTCCTGCATGCATCTTGCCTACAAGAAACACTATAGATGTGAAGGCAGACATACAGCTGCTTATGACATCTGTACAGTGAAAGAACTGAAGATCAACTGCACCACAGGGGAACCCCTCCCTGAGGGTGGCTCTGGTTCTGCCTCACCAGTGAATGAAGCATTAGACCATTCCACTTGGACTTGGATCCCTGCAGGAATCTTCTTGCAACAAGGAGGTGACCAGGAAGGCACCGCTTTACCGTAGCACGACCTACTGCATTCTGCCCAGTAGCCTCCCTGTTGTCTGAAAAATTAGTTAAACTAGCAAGGTATGGAATTTTACCTAAACTTCGTTTTTCTTTACCAGTTGAAAATAATTTCCCAGGCACCTCTGCCCTTCGGAGGAAGTAGAGAGCCCCCACCACACTCTCGTTGCTCAAAATTCACCTCCAGCTACTGCTGCCAACTCTTTTTTTTCTTTTTTTCCCCCTTATTTTTCCTTTCTAGGTTGAGGTCTTTAATAATTTTGTTTCTCTTTCAACCTAGACTCCAGCCTGGGAAAAACAAACCTGCTAGCCTAGCAAAAGCCAAACACACACGGCCCAATTACCAGCTTCCCCACTGTTCCTTTGGGCCGGCTGGTATTCTCCCTGCCTTTGTCTGCCTGCTCCCTGCCTCCGAGCAGCTTCCTTTGACTCTGCTCCACGCAGCTGGGCAGAACGAGATCCAGCAGGTAAACTGAGGAAGGGCTATTGTCTGGCTGCTCCTCATGGGTGGACTGCTGTGGTTTATCTGCCAGCAGAGCTTCAGACGGGCATACCTCTGTGAAGAGCTGCTTGGCTTTCTAATGAGGGGGGAAACGTGGTTGTTCCTTTGCACTTGAAGTGCTCCTGCAGGGGAAAGCAGCATTGATGTGTCTCAGGACAGCAGACCATGTGCCACGGTTTGGGTGCTGGATTCAGCTCTGACTGCATAGGTGTTGTCTGTCCAGCAGCTAATGCCTTGGTTGGAACTAATTTTGACAGCTTTGAGAAAAGCTGAGGATGGATGAGGCTGCCTCCAGAGCTACGTGATCCTGCAGCTCTCCAGGACAAGAGAAGGCATATGGGAACAGCACTCTCTGAGATCCTGGCCTGGCTGTCCTGAGGCAGTTGAGGGATGTCCTCCCATTTTATAGGAGATGAGTGTTCTCTAAACGTACAGTATCAGCTGAGAACCTCAGAAGGGTTCCTTGGGGTGAGGAGAAGGAGTGGCTAGTCCTATATCTCTTTCTCAGGCAGCACTAGCTTAACCCTCTGTTCCAGCTACCATCTTGCTGTCACCTGAGGGCCCGTGGAATCCCAAACTGTGCACATGATGAGGGCTGATGCCAAGGACTTAAGGTCCACAATTACATACATGTGACACTCCAGCCCCAGGGCTGCCTGCTTTTGCCTGGCTGTCTGCAGTTGCTTATGCAGAGTAGCCTGCCTGAGACACTGAGCTTGGGCACCCTCCAAGGCTAGCTAATAGGGCCAAATCCATCCCCGGGTGGCACTCATGAAGGCAGCGCCAAAGACACAAGTTTAGAGATAGGTGGCTGAGTCCTGCTGACTTGGCAGATTGGCACAAGGGTATGAAATGTGGGGGGCACAGCTGGCCACTGGTACTTGTCCTTGAGACCAAGATGCTTCAGGACAAAAGGTGGATGCCCTGAGACAGCTGCAAAGATGCGCAGCAGCTGCAGGATTGCTCTTTGAGAAAGCAACTAAAAATCAACTTTGAAGGGTGCGAATTGAGTAGGGTTTGTTTGAAAATCCAGTCTGGGAGTTTGTCTGGGAGAGTAAATCTGGGAATCATAGAATCACAGCCCTACTGTGGCTACAAGGACCTCAGTTCACCAAAGATTTGCATGTGGGGAAGAAGCTGGTGAGAGGAGCACTGGGGAGAAGCTTTAAAGTGAATTGTTGGAACATATCTCCATCTCAGTGCACAGTTTATAAAACAAATTCTTTGGGCAGGTGCTTGAATTCACAGCCTCTTTAGAGGGAATTTATCAGCCCCAGGAATATACTGGTTAAGAAAAAAAAAAAAAAAAAAAAAGGGAAAAAAACCTCAAACCACAACTATGGCCATCAGCTGCTAGGAGGGAAAAGCTAATCATCTAAACTTTACTGCGGGAGAGGTGCAGCTGTCAAAGCAATAAGGTAAATGAGTCTGAGGCTGAAATGGTTTTTGCAGCAGAACTCTGCTCCCTGCTAAATAGGGGAGATTGAACTATAGCACCATTCCACTATTCCCTGGTAATGCACCATTTTGGGGCTGACTGGGTGGTCTTAAGTCCATTGCCACAGTGGCTATATCACTGATACCAATCAAGGCCCCGCAGCTGAGACCCTGAGTGACCTGCTTCAGCAGCTTTTTTCAAATCCCAATTCACTCATTTGTGTGGGATGCTTTTCTGCTACTTTATTTATGGGATTACATAAATGAGCCATTAAAAATGTAAATCTTCAGAACAGTTGAATAATAAAGATTTAAACAATAAGCTCAGGGCGGTACAGTACAGAAACTTCCCCGAACCAGCAGTGCTGCACCATCGTGGCTATGGCAACAATAGCAGGCTGAGGGAAAGAGAGAGCAAGGAGGAAAAGAAAACATCCCGGCATTGTTACAGTCACTGGCACCACAGAAAGATTAGGGATTTTTTTTTTTTTTTTCCAGAGTATTAGAACAATAATGAAGATGTGCCATTATGCACCACAGAGACGACCATGCCATCCCTCACATAGTGCAGGTGTCAAAACAATCAGGCTGGCCACGGAATTGAGTTTAAGTGAAGTTTGCCCCACCTCACCACAAAGCTTTTAACCCTTCTCGGGCCAGAGCTGGCTACAGACATGCCATGGATAGCGCTGCCTATTTTCTCCTCTCCTATGCTGTTAGGCATCTAGTCTGAGCATCTTTCTTCATCAGCAGCGGCAGCAAAACTGTACACTAAGATACATTAGTAAGGAGGCGTTGGCTGCAGGCTTTATTTGTCTTTCCTTGCGCTTATATCAAGCTAAAGTACCTGGTGAGGCAGTAACAGTGAAGAATTGTGCTGAGGTCCACTTAAGTCCCACTGTAGCCTTATTTTTGCAAAGGATAAAATGATGGGAGTAGTTTCTCAGTTCTGTTAAGCCAAACATTTGTGAGATTAAATAGTAGAATCTCCCTGTACAGCTTCATGTTTTAGATATCGCATACTGACCTTCACATGACAACTCTAGTGAAGAGATTGAGATTCCACCAGCCTTTAAGATGTGCACACCTTGAAGACAGGCTCTGAGCCACAACAGTGCTCTCTCTAGAAGCGAAGTACAGCATGAGATGCACTGTTTTAATAAGTCTTTCCTAATATTTGGTTCTGCGAATTGAGTAGGGGTTTTTTGAAAATCCAATCTGGGAGTTTGTCTGGGAGAATAAATCTGGGAATCATAGAATCACAAAAACATTCAGGTTGAAAAAGATCCTCAGGATCACCAAGTCCAACCAATAACCCTGCTGTCCAAGGTTTGCCATAAACCATATCCCCAAGCATGTTGAAATTTATTTTCTAAGCGGTGACTCTCCCAGTGAGGTTATATGTTTGGGAAGATGAAAAGGGAAAACAGATTGCTTGGCAAAGTAGAGAAGTCACAAGAATGCAACATGTAGACAGCTTTGCTTTGATAAGGAAAATCTTCTGGATTGTGTGAGTCTTTTTGAGATCCCTGGATTTATCTCAAGGCAGTGTTGTGATTTTAGGATAGATAGATCCTGCTCTCAGTCAGAGAGCCTGAATTTGTGTGATAGTTACAAGTGGTTATGGTATTGGTTTGTGTGGCTCGGGGCACTAAGAAGGCAGGTGATGGACTGCAACCCCATCCATTGCTAAGGCAGAGTGATCAGCCATACCTGCACCAGGCCAGCTGCCTGTCCATGCCTAAAGTGCTCTTGCATGAGAGCAGGGGAATGTGAAAAATCTGAAAAATATTCTGTGTTGCATTTAGTTTCTGCATCCATTTGCCTGACGAGTCTTAAGCAATCAAGCCCATGCAACAGGCAAGGGATACAGGGTGCTGCAATCTCACTCAAATGCAGCTTTGTGCACTGCCACATATAGAAGAGGTGTACATGTTGGGCAACCACTTCAGAAGTCCCCACATCAATTTTTTCACCGCTATGCACTAAGTGAGGGGGCAGCACAGGGCAGTGCTGGCCTGGGTTAATGTGTCATGTACATGTTCAGACTTCTATTGTGGCCTGACTGATCTGGGTCCAAGTCCATAAACATATTTAAAGAAGAAGTCATGAGCTACGATCCTGTTTGCTTCAGAGAGATAGCTGAATGTTAATTTTAAGCTTTTCAATCTGAAAGCAGGTGCATCATGGAAAATAGAAAATTAAGAAGATCAGCCACTCCATCATCCTAATGTACACTATTTTCTTCTCTCTTTATTCTACGTCAGCTTCATTCATTCATTTCTGAGAAGGGACAAAAAAAGTTGATCCTGCAGTAAATGCAATCAAAGAGATTTTTCCAGTTTGTTATCTATGAACTTTGTGTGGCCAGTGATGCTAATCCCTGTTTTGGTTCTCACTGGTGTGACTTCTAAGTTCCTAAGAGGAGAAAAGCAGGACCATGAGGTTAACTGCTGGAGAGAGTCAGCACAGAGCCACAAAGATGATTAAGGGAATGGAACATCTCTCTTACAAGGAGAAAGTGAGGGAGCTGAGGGTCATTAGCTTGGAGAAGGGAGACTGAGGGGTGACCTCATCAATGTTTATAAATATGTAAAAGGTGAGTGCCAATAGGATGGAGCCAGGCTCTGCTCAGTGATACCCAATGACATGACAAGGGGCAATGGGTGGAAGCTGAGGCATAGGAAGTTTTGAATAAACATGAGGAGAAATTTTTTTCACTGTGAGGGTGACTGGAATAGGCTGCCCAGGGTGTTGTGGAGTCTCCCTTTCTGGATACTCAAGAGCCAGCTGGATGCATTCCTGTTTTATCTGGTATGCATAATCCTGCTCTGCAGGTGGGTTGGACTAGATGATCTTTTGAGGTCACTTCCAGCCCCTGTCATTCTGTGATTCAGTGAACTGTCAAGCTCCCCTGGCACAGAGTGCTGCCTTTCCCAGGAGTTGGCTGAGTAAGTAACTGCAGAGACCGTCAGCTGTTGGGCAACACCAGCTTAGTCCTGGCATTTCTGTTGTCCAATGACTCTAATGGGTCATAGCTGTGGTTGCACTCCAGCCTGATTAACGCTGAATCCACGTGGCATTGTGGGACATGCCCTCTGATGTCATAGCTCTGAATCTGCTCTGGAATGGAAAAGCAAACCAAACCAGATTCCAAACAACAGATAACAAACAATATCCCACTTGCAGGAAAAAAATCTCTCTTTGGACGACCAGATTTGGTTAATGATGGTTTTGAGTATTATACCACTGTTTCAGTTTCTGTATGAGAGCAAAGTATTTTACTTCATTTCCTAAGATGGCAGAAAGATAGCCACAATCTTCATTGGCTTTTCCTGCATCTCACTGGCAAGTCAGGAACTGGACCCTGAAGATAGTAGGACACAAGGTTGAGAAAGGTCTGGTTTACACAAATGACAGGTTTATGAGGTGAAGAGCACAATGGATTGGTTTTCTAGTAACTCTTCTAAGTCAGACTGCAGCCTCTCTGGTATCATCAAAGTCGTTCTCCTCCTTGTTCCTTCTGTCACCAGCACAGAAGGAATTTTCAGATCCTACCTAAATTGAAAACTTCCGTATTATTTAGAAATTAAAATTTTGTGCCCTCGCCAAGAGTGAGGGAGGGGGAGAATGAGGGTTTTTTTAATGATCTAATACTGAGGAAGCTTTTCTCCTTCAAGCAGGATCTGATATCAAGCTTCATGTCTTTGTCGTGCCAGTGTTACCAGGATCTCCTTTCTCCTGCCCCATCTTGCTTCTTCTCAGGGCAGCTGGGAGGCACTACAGATCAGCTATGGCAAAATTGTTCACGCTGCCACCTGGGATTGTGGAAGCTCATAAATATGAGCTTCAGTGGAGGAGAAAGATCAGCATGACTGTCTTGTCTAGGAAATACTTTACGGAAAAAAAAAGCCAAACTTCACTTCTGGGTTTATAGGTGGGAAACTTTCCTACAGCCTTCCCAATGTGCCACATTTTAAGTCCTTTGATTTGTATTTAAATGGAGATGGAAGTCTTCAACAAGTGCAGAGACCTAGGTTGGAGATATGTGTCAAGATAGGTCTGCAAGTCTCTTGAAGTTCTACTGCAGAAGCAGGAAAGTTGGGAGAGGGGCTGGTGGAAACACAGGGCTGGTGGAAACATGGGGCTTGCATCCATGTCCCAAGGTCTTTGGAGGATTCAGGCCAGCCCTGGCCTTGGGACTGGCTGTGTGAAGTTGGAAACAGAGAAGAAGAGCTAGTGCTCTCCCCTGCTCAGAGCATGGTAGCAAATTGCATCTCCATATGTAATTAATCTTTTCATCATCTCAGGTAGGAATGTAATTGCTGCCTAACTGAAATGGGAATGTCCTGTGCTTACCTAGTGCCAGTGTGAAGACTCACCAGAGCCAAAGACCACAATACTCAGAGCTGCAGAGCTCCTCTGCATCTTGCAGGTGGAAAGCTTGCTACCAGGGTCAATGTGATCCTTGCTTTTTCACTTGTTTCAGGTTAAAAATGCAAATTAATATAACAAGCTCTTTTTTGGGGGGGAGGGGAGAAACAAGGGATGGAGGATGAAGGATGTCTCTCAGCTTCACCACCAGTGCTTGGGTGAATGAGTCCTTTCACTACAGCCCTGACGTTAGCAGAAAGCATGGCCATGAAGAAGCAGAAAACTGAACTCACTGAACTCAATATCTTGAAGAAGCATCTCCAGAAACTATTCTTTTCATCCTCACACCTGTGTCAGTGCATCTGTCTCCATTTCTGTACTGGGACCTACTGCAGAAGATGGCCAGGAGCTGAGGTTAGCCGCTCAGTTAAGGCATGGTCAAGTGAGAATTGTGTTCTTCTGGTGAAGTAGGAGTAGCCATGGCTAAAGGATGATTTGGGGCAGGTGCATGCACAACACAGTTTGCAGAGCAGCAAGTGCTTCTTCTGGTCCAGAAAGAAACAGACAGCTTCTGAGCTTGAAGCCTGAAGCTTCTGTTTCAGGTCTGGGGAAAAGCGCCTACTAACACCTGAATGTTTTTCTCCTTCATTACTTATTGGTCTAATAAAAAAGCTTCCACATAAGACATTTCTTGCTTATTTCTCCTGTTTTTTAACCCATTTGCCCCCACATGAAAGTTATAATTTCACATCCCAAATAAAGCTAGATTTTTTCCCAACCATAAACCGTGACTATAATTGCAGGAACAAGGTTGACTATCACCACAGGCTGGGGAGGGGAAAAGGGGAAAAAAAAAAAAAAAAAGCAAACTAGCTGGTGTGAATTCAAAGTGAAAGTGAATGGAGTCTGCCTCATTCATAAATGTCATAGGAAACCTGCTAAAAAGGCAAGCCTGTCATCCCAAGGCCAGCAGCTGTTGTTATGTTGAACAAAATGGATACAAATGGGTATTATTTTAAAGAGAAATGCTTAATCCCAGGCCTAACAAGCCCACTGTCCTCTCTGTAACCCTGTGTCAGGCAAGCCATGATCTCCAGTAGAGGGCTTGATTGCACAGGAAATAAAATTCCCTGGCTGTGCCCTACCAAACCGACAAACAGGCTGGCAATGTTTGAGTTACTATGGCAATCACAAAATAGGAAGGGCCTTTTCTTCTTTTCCCCATCTCTGCATGCAGCCGCAGGCTGCTCCTGAATAGCTCACATCTGCAAAAAGTTTTAACACGGTACTCAGATAAAGAAAAGGATCCCAAAAATGGGCATTGACCCGTCTCAAAAAATGTTGCAAATTTTATATACAAGAACTGGGGAGCTGTGCCACTTTGCGCAGGTTATGTCATAATGTGAACAAAAAGGGATAAAAAGCTGATGAAGGCTTTTGCTGTCAAATATGGAGAGAGGGGAAAAAGCAGAAGTAAATGACAGCTTTAATGCAGATGTAAGAAGAAAAGTCAAAGATGGGTGACAGAAAGTTGCTGGTCAATGAATAAGGGAAAAATTTTGAACACAAAAACCAGACAAAAGAGTAAAATACAATCAAAATCTCACTATAGAGAATACTGAGAAAAGTCCCAAAAGCACAGTGAGCAAAATCTTGGAGCTATCAAACCATGTGAAACGGACATGTGGTTCTTTAGAGTGGCCCATTTCAGGCATTAATAGCTCCCATTATAAAGGGGGAACCTGATCTCTGGCCTGGAAAGCTTTCAAGAAGCAGACTTTTTACAACAAAATTGAAAAGCAAAACAAAACTGAACCTTTCTGCCTTGCACAAATTAGCTAAGTTTTTGGTCTTCCTAGACAAATTTGGTCCCACGTAATGAACTGTTACCCGTATTTACCAGTTTTCCTGGGACAAATGCTTTCTGGTAATGGGGAATAATTATGCATTTAAATGGAGATTTTTGTTTCTGGCAGACCTAATGATTGTTCACTTTCTGACATTGTGCCTTCCACCATTAAAATATATTTATTGTTGGGAATGGAAAGTTATCTTTACCAACAAGCTGATTTTAACCACCTGATTTAGATGCCTGTGTGTAATATGTGACTGTGTGTTAAATGCCTGTCAGTCTCACCAGACTATGGAATCCCAGTGAGAGAAAAGGTATGAATCCAGAATTTAAGATACAGATCTGATGCTTTGAGCTAGTTTTGCTTCGGACGTCTGGATCTGTGGCACAGGACCTGGAAAGGGCCAACGCCACCTCCACATATGGTAGCTCCATCTCACAAGAGGGTTCAGTAAGATTAAATTTACTCTTAATTTGTTCTTAATCTTAAGTTCGATTGACACGTTATAGCTTCTGAAAGTATCATTGCATTTTAAAAGCTCTTCCTGACAAGTCACATTAATCACTAGTGTCTGAGAAAGGCTTAATGTAGGGAAATGAATGAAAATGGCATAAACAGTTCACCAAAAAAAAAAGTCCAAAGGGCCGAAAGAAGCCCCAAATCCAGTAAAAAGTGGGACTGCATTATACATTCATTGACTCTTGTTCTTTTGGGGGTGTTTGGGTATGAAAAGAAAGAGACAATAGAAGACAATAGCAGTACCTTATCAAAGTTCATTCAAGCAGCTATTTCAAATACTTTTAACGGCTTGTCACTGGGTCTTGCAACTCTCTGAGAGTCTAAACACTCTGTCACATTTGTGTACTAACCACTTAAAGTGCTGCTAAAGCCTTTTGACCTGGACTGACTCTCCTTTATCTAGGTCAAAATGCAAGGCAAAGCCTTTGTATTTCACGGCCTTCATTAAATTCATTGATTTGACCTGTATTTTAAAGACCAAAAGTCAAATGGAATGGGAAGTTAAAGTTCCCATACAAAATCTTCCACCGAGCACTTCACTGCCTCCTTGAACTATGTAACATTTAGAAAAGGCCATCTCACGGCCATTTGAAGTGTGGGCTATAGCTGGAGTGGCAGTTTTGTCCAGTTTTTTCAAGAGCATTGAAGAGATTCATCAGAGCTTTCCCTCTGTTAAATGAGGACAAAAAAGTCGAAGCCTGCAGACAGTCCCACTGACCATTTTTTCTTCCTCTAAGTCATCTGTTTAGCAGGTTCAGGGGTAGATAAATATATTAAATCTCTAACACAGGAACAGACAAGAATGAGGTTTAGTTCTGTACATTAGACTCTTGACATGCTCATAGGCAACTGCACTATCAGGCAAAAACAAGCAATCAACTTTTACATATCAGGAAATAAACCCTCTTCTGCATCTAGGCATGAAACTTCAGAGCTGTGTTTACTCTTCCTTGGACTACGCCATAAAACTAAATGCCTTAGGAGAAAAAAAACATAAATTTGAGCCTTAATTTAGTTTTTGACTAGGACTCAGACATCAAAAAACTTGAAACTTAGGGGTTTCATTCACTACTAATAAAGACTACAGTCTTGGATAAAGAGGTGATTCTGTATCTAGCTGACACAGTTAGTGTGTGTCTGCGAAGGAAGAGACTGCTTCTAACCTGCCAAGGGCAGTCCAAACTGGCCAGGGAGGCAAGTCCTGCCCTGTGGAGATACGGGCAAATGCAGATGCCAAGATCTTTGGCTTGCCTCTGGGATGCCCTTGTGCAAGGCTCAGGTGGGCTGGTCACCTTGACTTGTCTGGCTGAGGTTCATAATTTTAAACAGCGAGAGCAGAGTGAAAGAAAAATAAATTACAAGTATGAAAGTAAACTTTAGCCAGGTGAGAGGCCACACAGACCTTTATAAACAACCATGTCTGTTGAGAAGATCTTTGATAAAAATGGTCACTGATGGTACAAGTGTTTGACATGGTTTTCCAGAAACACTCATTTTCACGACTGGCATTAGGGATGGAGTTCAGCTGCCTAGAAAGTGTTAAGTTATGTGACTGAAGGCTCACCTCTGCAAACATAAAAAAGCACAGAGGAATAGTGATGACAGGGCATAACCTAACTGGAGAAAACTAAGATAACCTAACTGAGAATACCTGCCATTTCCAGGCTGGCACAGCCAAGGCATCAGCCCCACAGTCTGGGTGTTAAGTCCCCTGCGGAGAAGTTCCTTGCTGACCTTACAGAGTGAGAGGGTTAGTGGGTGTGGGACGTGGTGTGGAAAGAAGGGTTAGAATACTTTGGGATTGTACAAAACTTGCAGTGGAGCCTGTAAAGGAAGGACTAAAGGTGGGGACAGAGAGAGGTAGAACTGCTTTGAGGAAACAAGTGTAGGAAAATGGAGAGAAAGAGAACAAGAAGGACTCTGTGTGTGTAATAAAACTACAGGTCTGTTCATGTGCCTGATCCCCGCAGTCTGTCCCATCTTCTCATTAAAGTTCATTTCTAGCTAGTTTCCTGGACATGAGTGCTCTATGCCACTGTGCGTATGAAAGTCTGAGCTCCAGAAACTGGACAGAGCTGTGAGCCTTGTCTGCCCATGTGCTAGCAACTGAAGCAGCCTCTCAGATAGTCCTAGACCATGAGTCAGGCACCTGGATAAAGACTTTTATGTATTTGGATGTTGTACCAAATACTGGAGGCAAATCTCCCCCTTGCAGCCAGTCAAGTGGCTTACTGACATTATCACTCCTGAGAGCTGGGACAGCTCACACATCCAGGTTGCACATCACCGTGCACACAGAGTGACTTACAGACAGGGTGGATGTGTGATTAATGTGTTTCAGGAATATCGATGAACCTTACTGCTGAAGAAATCAGCTGGAGCCTGAAGTGGGTAGCTCTCAAGAGTATATCTCCACAAGATCTGGAGAAGCTAATTTTGTTTTCCAGAGACCTGACTCATTTTTCACATCTAATCTACCTGAACCTTGAGACCTGTTTACAAGCACAAGCAACTATGAAGAAACTATGAATTTGAAAGATGTTAATGTGGTGTGGAGTTCAGAGACATGGTGATGAGAAGACAGCAGCAAAAATGAGCAGAATGGAGAGGTGTGATGCAGTGGTGTGTTTAGACTCCTGCTCAGCAATAGTTTGAGTATTCCACCCTTTCTCCTCTTCCTCGCTGAACACAGCTACCTGCTGTTGGTCCCCTTGGAGCAACAAAGCTCTCAGGAGCTTTGAAATGGTTAAAATGCTTTCTCAGGTGCTTCCAGCATATTGTATACAGCTCTGAGCTGATGCAAAACCAGGGTAAACCAAGTGTTTTAATCCATAAAGCGCAATTACATCAGATCACAAAAGGATCACAGATGAGTTTAAACACTCAAAAGAAAGGCCAGGCAAAATCCTCTTCATCTAGTAGTAGATCTCTAAAACAGTAGGTTTGACTTCTGTTTCTAGGTTCATGTGATTATGGTTTTGCAAATCTCACCACCTAAAAGATGCAGAGGAAAGGAGCAGCAGAAAGAACAATGGAAAGCCTTTGGTGTTCAGTAGTGCCAGTATGTCACCTTACAGAAAGACTGTCTAGAAAAATGGAGGAATAAAGGTTTCTTTAGCTTTTGGACAAACTCTGTAGTTCCCAGAAAGGTCAATCTGACATCTTTCAAAAGCAGCAGAAGAAACAATGGAAAACAAATTAAACAAAGAAACACACAAACAAAAACCAATCCAGATCTAAACCATCCCTTCGAAACATTATTTTTTATAGTTCAAATTTTGTATGAAATCAAGATTCTGAAAGATGGAACAGGATTCCTAACCAAGGCTAATTTACTTGACATTTTCTTTGGACATTTAAAAAAAGAAAAATCTGTAGAAGGATTTTGTTTGTCTTATTTACCATTCACCTGTAGTGATTTGTTCAGCAATTGAGCAGTCTCTGGATTTTCTGCAGATTCCTTATCTATTGCTTTGTGTGCTCCTAAGATGCTTCTTTAATATCTTGAACTGTAGCTGGTAACCTAGAGACTCTTTTTACTGGTGTCTAATTGGGCAGTTCCTGGAGCTTTGAAGATTCACCAGATGACCCATTCCTACTGTGACTCTTCATGGAGGAACATGTTTGCCAGAGGGTCTATGCTTGTGAACATCCTAGTAAACCATATTCTCCTTACTTCTTTGGAAAGAAATGAGGTGGAGAAGTAGTTGAATGCCACCAAAGCAGACTGATTATTTTGTATTTGGGAAAACATTTTTTAAAAGTATGTTTGGAGTCGGCTGTAGACAGAGCCACTCTAAACCAGTGTGTTTATTACAGGACTATTGTTCCAGGCCACCAAAGCAGAATAAAAGTGACTACAGGACCACATTCAGAGATGTGGGAAACATCTAGTCCATGGCATGATTCTTCTTCCTTGCAGCCCATGGTGGTCCCTTTGCAGTAAGAGCTTCTTTTGAGCTCTACGCTGAGCAAGAAACCGGTGGGGAAAATGCAAAGGATAAGCTTGAGAAACACAGTGCTGGGTTGGAGCTCTCTGTCAGTGGCAGTAGGAGCTGTTATGAGGAAGAGGGCAGGAATTTTGCAACTTGTTGTGGTCCATTTCCACTACTGGGAACCCCAACCCCACGGGTGATGAGTATCTGCACAGACTTGCCTCATGTGCCTACTGTCCATAGATGTGTCTAATCCCCTTGTGAACCTGCTGATGCCATTTGGCTTTGCAGCCTCTCATGGACATAATTTCCACACGTTTGCTACTATCTGTGCATTAGCTGGTGTTTGTTCCAAAGCAGTCTCTCCAAGTTTCCCCTCTGGTACTTGCATTGAAGAACTTGGTGACCATCAATTTCATGTTTGCCTTGCCCATGACCGTGATGATTTCATGAACTTTGTATGTATGCACTCTGTCTTCTCTCCTTTAAACTGAGGACTCTTAGTCTCTTTACATAAAGAGACTTTATGGCTGCTTCAAACCATAGTCACTTTCATTGTCTTTTTCTGTATCCTTTACTGCCTCCTTCCTGAGATGCAGACACAAACTCTCTACCCAATACTCAGTGTATTTTCTGCCTTTCTTCATTCTAAAAAGAAAGTTAATGTGAAGTTAGTTAAACGTAAACCACAACACTGCACTAAGTTTAAGAGGATTGTGATGTACAATGAACACCACAGTGATCTCACTGGTAGTGTCCTGTGAGTAGCCTTGGTTCAGACTAAGCTTCCAGTGGGAGTGATTTTGTCCCTGTGCAGCCTACCAGGTGCTCTGGTGGCTGCAGCACATATGGACTAACTGCTGAGGCTTAAAAATATGTGCCTGAGTAACAACCCCCAAAGTACAACTGCATGGGAAAGTCTCACACTCTTCCCAGGTGGGAAAGCTAAGCTTTTTCATCCATCTAAAATAACAGTTCTGATGTGCTTGTTTATTTTAGTTCTCGTTGTATTTACTTGAAAGTTTGAGGTCTACAAGCAGTGAAGATTACAGTCAATTCAAACTATCTCTGTCTGAGGGGCAGAAAGGAAAAGATAAAGTATCTAAGGCTCACTTTACTACAATGAACTGCAGTCAGCACTAGAGACACATTATGCCAGTTCAAAACCATGGCAGGTAAGTTTTCCTGCTCGAAGAACTTGCAACCAAAATAGACAGGAAGAAAGGGAACAGGACTAATGAAGTAAAGGGTGTGGAGATCGTAGAGACGCAAACCCTGCCTATTTTCTGTCACAGTTATAGTCTTGAGAAGAAAGATTTTTTAATACAAGAAAAGTATATTCAAACACTCAGCTTCTTCCTCCCTGCATCATCCTTTCCAAAACATCTCACAGTTCTTTAGAAATGCTCATTTGCTCTCAGGAGTCACCTGGTGAGTATCCCATCATTATTCCTGTTTTACCGAAACACCCAGTGAAGCACCTTACTCAGGATGGAAGCACAGCTCAGACCGCTAACACTCTTTGTCTGAAAACACAGCACTGTCAGGTCCAGTTCACAGTTCCGCAGGCTCAGGCATCATCTCAGCACCGGCCAGTATGGTGGTGCAGCAGGAAAGTGACTCTTGTTCACAGCAGCCAGCAGCCACCCGCCACCCATCTGCTCTGCCGACATGAAGGCAAAGGTCACTATTGAAACCACTCAGTGCTTCCCAGCTTGCAGACAGCACGTAACACTGCAGTGGCTGTGATCACAGGGATAACCATCCCTGGTGCCTCTCTGTTTGCTGTGGGCTTGTAACAGTGTTGGCTTTTATGTCTTTACAGATCTTCAGGACTTTCTCCTTGGTTTCACTTCTCTTTTTGGTCCCTCTCTAAGAGTATATGATCGTACTTTTGCCAACAGCGATCAACTGTACTAAGAAAGGACCATCCTCTCCCGTGTACCAACATATGTGGGACCACCTCATATTTTCAATGAAACAGCAAAGTTACAGTGCTTTAATGCCAACATAAGTACATGAAATGGTTGTTTCGGGCTCTGCCGCCATCGTGAAAGTCCCTGTAGCTCCCGCTCTCCTGTGCACATCCTCCTTGGCTGCCTGCAGCAGCTGGGATGAGGCCCGACATACACCATAGAAACTCAACGTCTGGTTATTTTACCTCATCACCTTATCATTCACAGGGGGGAAAGTGCTCCCTGCAAAGTGCCCCAACAGGTGGGAGCTTCTAGCTCTTTGTATTGAGGGGTTCAGGAGAGTTGTTTTAATGGGCTGAACGGCCACGTCATCTGACAGTCTTCTTTGCCAAGCTGCCAGCGAGCAAGTGGCACGAAGCATACCAAAACCTAATGATGTACTACCAACATCCACGCCAAAGACAAGGCCATTTAGAGCAGAGAGACAAGCTGACTTAGCATAAAAGAAGAGGCATCAATCACCATCCCCCAAGACAATGGCAATAATTTAATGGCTGTTTTTTAAGAAGAACTGACACTATACAAAGATTGAGGAGAAAGGTCTTGTAGGCTTCACCTGCAGCTGAGAGCTATTTGTTCCCATTGTGCCAACCAGAGTGAGGTTTGAAATGGCAATTTCTGCAGCTGGCATCATATGCATCAAGTTATGCTTGCAACTAAGGGTTTAATTTAAATGGCTAGATTTTCTGGCTCAGGCTGTTACTAGTCAAGCTTGAGGGACTTTACTGATGAATTAACACGCTGGTGAATTTTAAGCTTAACTACGCAGTTCTGTAGTATGTTTTTTTTTTTCTGTTAAAATGATTTTACCTTTCACAATTATTTTCCTTTAATCTACTTTTTTCTATCATATTCATGTAGACTTGATTCAGACTTAGGACTAGAATTTCCAAGCCTTGTCTATTTACCTGAGTTGTGTCCACATACTATAGCACTCTATTTGACACTACTTTGTTTTTAGGAGGAGTGAACCAGCACAGACATCCTTACACATGGTGTAAAGGTGATTTTGCATAATCAAATCAAAAGTATTCAGAAAGCAGAAGTCAGATTCACTGTGAAAGGCTAAAAAAAAAAAATAAATAAAAAAAAATCAGAATAAGGCTAAAGGTGTTTTCAAGCAGTCTTTCAGCCCAGATGATTGCCACAAGACATGGTCACCCTTACCCGTCAGATGGAAGTTTCTTCAAGCTGTTCTTACGTATTTCTTGTAATAGAAGCACACACTTCTCTGGTAAAGCTCCACTCCTTCAGTGTCCATGCCATTAAGGGTTGTTTCTAGTGTCTTACTGGAACTTCTGCAATGTACTTCAGTATGTTCTTTCTTGTCCCATATAGGCAGGAAGAGCATTTTGCTCCTTCTTTGTAACAATTCTTGGTGTATTTGGAAAATATTGTCAGGAAATCCCTGGCATACACTGGAGCAATCTCAGTTTTTTCATTGCATATCACAATTTCCGGACTTACTTTCATTCTCCTTGTCCTACTCTAGTCTCTCTGTTCTGTCTGCAGCTTTCCAGCAGGTCCCAGGCTGAGTCCCAGCATAGCATGGACCTGGGCTGAGCAGGGAGGGAATATTAGCCAGCATTCAGTGCAATCTGTAGCTCTCGTTGCCAGATGTTTGAATACACATTTCCTGGTTCGCCTGAGATCTTCCTGAGATCTCAGTATAAAAAACACATTTCAGTTTTTGCAGTCTTCAGAGAAAGTGTGGAAAGGACACTAAAATGCTTTGAAACAAGCTGTCTGAGAAACCAGCATTGCTCAGGTTCCTGCAATGAGATTCAACTGGGACCAGTCCCAGAACTGGTTTAGTTTATCTCACAGCTCTTAGTTTTATGATTAACTGTTCTTC
The DNA here is from genome assembly GCA_013396835.1 of Psilopogon haemacephalus. Taxonomy (NCBI): domain Eukaryota; kingdom Metazoa; phylum Chordata; class Aves; order Piciformes; family Megalaimidae; genus Psilopogon; species Psilopogon haemacephalus. The sequence goes on along the minus strand of VWZI01002463.1, from coordinate 401,039 downwards.
TGAGAGCTACACTTCATACTTCATACTGAGCCTTTTCATTTTCTCCATCATCTGTGTCCTGTGCTCTGGTAACCTAGTAAGCTAGTGATAGCTACTGAAACACAGAACTGTAGAACTTTAGAGGTTGGGAGTGACCTCGAGAGATCATCAAGTGCACCCTCCCTGCCAATGAGGCAGCATCCTGAATGATTTCTAAAGAATTTTTTTTTTTTTTTCTGAAGATATTTTCATTCTTTTCAGATTTTAACTCCCATTTCTACTTTGCTTTTCCAAACTCCTCCAGTGTGAGCTTCATGAGTATGATGGGCCAGGGAGCAAGCTCTGTTCATCATCTGCCCTAATGTGGCTGTGGACAGCCTGCAGGGCTTCTGTGTCAGACTCATGTGGCTCAGCATGCTGATGCTGTCATGTACAGTATTGTAGCAGTTTAAGAGCTAACCCTCTATTTTAGTTCTAAATTGTAAGCAAGAGAGAGGAACTTTCTGGACATTCTTTTGCATGTAGAATGAATGAGCAGGACATTGGTTGTGAAGAGAAAAATAATGATAAAGCCTATATCATTCATTGGTTTGATAACAGGGATAAAGCAGCAATGTATAAACAATTTCTTACTCTTCGTTGCCTTTGTCTCTCGCCTTCCACCACCTCCACTGCTCATCTGTGCATAAATGAATGCTAACCTTGACTGAGCAGATAACACATGAAATCTTCCTGGTTTTCTATCTGGAGGTAGAGAAGAAGGTGGCATTGGCCCCTTCTGAGCTTTCTTTGTCCATGGGGGCGGATTAGATTTCTGTATTATTTCTAAATTGTATATAATTGTAAATATATATTTATATATATATATGCTTGTAAATTTAGCTTGCTGTAGAATAGAGGTTTCTCTTACTTCCAAACCTTCTGTGCTAGTCTGGTAAATTTTATCTGTGGGGAGGAATTTCCTAACCCACCACAAGTATGTTGAATTCAGTCTTCCTACACACCACAGCTACCCCAAACAGCGAGTGGCTACAGGGAGGCAATACTGAAAAGTGAAATGGGCAACTTGGTGGCGAGCACCTCACCCATGCTGCAGGTAGACAGCACAGGGTCAGCAAGAATACAATTAAAAAGGTCCAAGTTTTCCTCAAACTTTTGTATTCTGCCATGCAAGTATGAAGATGATCTTCCCTCATAGTGACCAGCTTCTTTTCAGGCATCAGGGGAAATGTAACTTAAGCACCACCTTGGCATCAGGGCCATTCATTTCTGGATCTGAGTCCTTCTTCAGTTGCAAAGTTGAATCGTATCTGTGCTGAGGAGACTCCACAGGAGACAGAAATACCCATTTCTACGAGTAAGCTTGGGATGTTAAATTTCCATCCAGATCTTTCTAACTTTGCTTAATTGCTGATCCTGCTGCTATTTCCAAGAGAGCATCCTACAGTGAAGTCATTGCTGCTCGCACTAGGAAGAGCTGTTTTAAACGTTCCCACAGGCTTCTCATTTGCTTTCGGGTTTCATGTAGTTAACACATCATCTGAATGCTTGGAGCCTTTGTATTTGCTATGAAGTTGTCTCACTTCCAAGCTCCCAAGTGAGTAGGAGGATGCGCACAAATAGTTCTTAACCATCTTGTTTGCTCAAGCAAGCCACAACCACTCCTACAAAGTGTACTCAACCTATGTGAGACAGACATTGCCCCGAATTAACACACTTCCCTTCCACAGCTGAGGGCAAGCAGAGCTGTTGGAACCCACTTTGAAAGTACTGATCTCTTCGTGCCTTTCAGAGATGATAATTCAAGGTCTTGCAATGCAAAAAGCTCTTTCAATCACTTTCAGTGTGGACAGCACCTACGGATGCTGCATTATGATTCTCAGGTATTATTTTAATGTGTTGTATCTTGAGCATTTGGCCTTCAGAACCACGTAAATCTTGGCTGCTTTATAAACATTTGTCCTATAAATTTTCCTGTGTTGCTAAAAAGGCCACTGCCAAATCAAGAAATGAAGCTATAGGCTTTCTGTTATTATTCCATCATTTCTTAGCCACAGAACTGCTAACAAGGACATTAGAATCAGTGTGGAATTTCTAACAGTGATGGAAATGTAAATTATCACAATCTGCTTTGCATTGAGGACTGGAAAAGTGCCTTGTGGAAGCTTCATTAAATCAAAGTTCAAGTGTGACTGTCACAACCATCAGAAGGAACAATCCTTAAGATATCTCATGTTTGAGTCACTGATGCCTGAGATGATCAGGTCTGTCTGGCTTGTGGCATGGACATATCTGGGTCACCTGGGTGGTGTACCCATGCAGATGCTTAATAATTGAACTGCCACAAGTTGAACCAGGTATAAGTCCTCAGAGATCCACAAGGAGATGAAAACTTTCTATTTTTTCTGTTCCCGCACAAGCTGTCAGAGTACTCACACCCTTGTGTGTGCCTTTGTGGCTACCTCTTTTAATCACATTTCCCCAAAGATTGAATTCCTGTCACAATAACGAGAACTTGTGTGAAGGCAGCAATCCAAGGGAGGTAATCCACATTCACATGCATTTTTATACAAGTAGAAAGCTGGAACAATTCCTCTGCAGCTGCTGGATTTGATTCCCCAGGACTTGCACTGGCAGGACTTGCTTGCATATGTTCAATAACTATCCATAGCAAGAGAGTTAGCTCACTGCTATTAGAGGCAACATAACCATCCAGATAGCTTAGGCAAGGAGATGAAGCTTTACACTGGAGTGATGCTTTTAGAAATAAAAGACTGGTTGGTTCCACTCTTTCAGGACAAGGTGGAGGTAAAGGGCAGCACCTTCACTGGTGCAACTGGAAGGTCAGGTGTCCCCAGCCATTTACTCCAGCCCCATGCACTTCTGGGGCACCAGGACAATTTATGGCTGAAAGTTTGCCATTATGCAGTACTTTATGTAGTGTGATTATGGTTATGTTTTATGTCTCTTCGAATTTTAGTAGTTATCAGCTGGGTTTCAGCACCTGCTCTGAAATGTTATCATCTCTAAGAAACAATGCAAAAGTAGGTGGAAACTGAAATGTCCCTTTTTTATTAGAGTTTTAATTAAGCTTTCAAAGCAAAATAAGTGAAACCATGAGCAGATGGTGTAGCATCACACATCAATCGTGCAAATATCTACTTTTTGGCCAAACCAATAACAGTGACACCAATATTGTTCATTTGAGCAAACACATGGAAGTTTTTGGCCTGTACAAATGCATAGCAAATCATTTAAGCTTTTTCTAAGGAAGTTTATCAGATTTGGCAATCAATCATCTAAGCTGACCAAGGATACAGTGTCTTTGCAATAAACGTTCATGCTTGTCATCATTAACATCATTTAGATTTTAGACTTTTTCTAATTAAGAAAGGTTCCCACCAGCAACAGCAAAAATCCCTACCACCTCTTTCATTATCTCAGCTTTTCTTCCCTTTAATTACTATTGAGCTCCTGGCTGATTAAATTAGGCTTTTTAGGTCTTTTCTGAAATCTTAGGGAAATTATCTAAAAATCATGAAATCAATTCCCTTACGCTGTTTTAATCTTTTATGTTTTGGGCTCCAAGAGGGACGGGCGGACAAGTGCAGCCCCTCGGAAAAGTGTGCAGCACTAGACTGCTTGCCAGCCTTCTATTGCCTTTGTGGACCATCTGGGTCAATTTCCTTCCAACTAAATGAAATGCAAATAAAAATTCCAGCAGTTTTTCAGCTGCAGGCTGCCCAGCTGATTAGCATGACAGAGGCCGGGAGATGAGGCCTGACCCTGTGCACTTCCCCTCATCTCATTAAGTTGTAACTCTACCGTGGTTGCATTCATGGTGTTTATTGACGCTGAAAGGCGTCTTTATCCAAAACTAGCTAAATTCACATTCAGAGTTTTTCCATGAAGGCTTGCCTGCTACTCCATCCACATGAAAGTGAACCTATTGTAGCTCGGTGATGTGTCCTGCTGATTTCTTAACAATCTGAGCTTTCTCCAAAAAAATGGTAGATTCGCAAGTTTCAGTCCTATTAAAAAAACAACAACAAAAAGCCCCCAAACTAAACCCCAAACATTTTAACGGCTCCAGAGTTTAAAATGCTAAGAGTATAAACAAGTTTCATCTTAATATTGACGGTGTGTATATTAAACTCTCACGTGAGGAGACAGACCAGCCAAAGTACAGTAGCAAGTAAGTGCCTGCATCATGTAGGACGGCAGACAACAGGGTATTATACTTATCTTCACATCCATCAGCAAGAAGAAGGATGGATACAAGATTCAAGAAGGCAACATCTCCTGCAATTTATAGTGCTCCGAGTGTCACAACTGAGAGAAATACACCTTCCGGCTGCCTGGTATTTCGTGTCTTGTCACAACTCTACACTGAAGAGAGGAAAGTACAGCGGAACCAGAGTCTGGTGGAAATGAGCATCATAATGATTATGGTCCTTTCACATTTCTCTTGAGCACCATAACTAATACCCTAGACAGACAACAGCAGTTGCATAGCTAAGACATGGCTAATAAAGCTCTAAGGTGGACAAGTCCGTTGGGCAGTGCATTTCTTCTGCTGTAATGTTTGAGGAACAGGTGGGAACTATGTTTTCCAGAAGGCATGAGCAAAGGATTATCAGCTACCAATGTTTCTGGAAAGGAAGAGCCAAGTGCTCACAGTCTCCCTGCTATTGGGATCTAAGCGGGTATGTACAGTAATGACTAACTGCTCTCTCACAGGGCTCCCAAACTGCAAACAAGAGTCAGGGAGGGATCATCCTTGACACCATCACATACCTGGAATCAAAGCCCTGGTTTTAATTATTTCTGCTCATCACAGATGGACTGTAAAATAAGGATAGGATTTTTTTTTTCTGAACTGCTACCAAGTCTCTCATGAGGCATTTTTGGGAACGATGGCCTTTTTTATTTGTTTCTTTGGTTGGTTGGGTTTTTTTGCTATGGGGAACAACCTTTTTTATTTTTTAACTTCCATTGTCCCCGGACTGACAGGGGAAAGTCAGCCACAGATAAGAGTCTTCAAATGAGATCCCAGAAAAAGGTTACAGGGCTGTGAACATTTCATCAAAGTTTTTTATGCCTGTACAGGGCTAAAAGGTGAAGTCAGAGCATAACACAGACTGGCATCACAGGTTGTGAGAAAACAAACAAACAAAATGTTACATCATCTGTACTCTCTTCAAAGGCCCCAACTCTTTCAGTCTCTCCTCATAGGAGAGGTGCTCCAGCCCTCTGATCATCCTCATGGCCCTTCTCTGGACGCTCTCCAGCATGTCCACATCCCTCTTGTAATAGGGGCTCCAGAACTGGATGCAGTACTCCAGGTGGGATCTCACCAGAGCGGAGTAGAGGGGGAGAATCAGCTCCCTCGATCTTCTGGCCACACTTCTCCTGATGCAGCCCAGGATCTGGTTGGCTTTCTGGACTGCAAGTGCACACTGTTGGCTCATCTTGAGCTTCTCGTCCACCAGCACCCCCAAGTCCCTCTCCTCAGGGCTGCTCTCCAGCCAGTCACTGCCCAGCCTGTATTTGTGCTTGGGATTGCCTCAACCCAGATGCAGGACCCTGCACTTGGCCTTGTTGAACCTCATGAGGTTGGCTTGTGCCCACCTCTCCAGCCTGTTCAGGTCCCTCTGCATGGCATCCCTGCTCTTCAGCCTGTCTGCTGTACCACACAGCTTGGTGTCATTAGCAAACTTGCTGAGGGTGCACTCAATGCCTCTGTCCATGTTGCCCACAAAGATGTTGAACAGGACTGGTCCCAGGACTGATCCCTGAGGGACTGCACTTGTCACTGGCCTCCACTTGGACATGAACCCCTTGACAGCCACTCTTCGGGTGTGGCCATGAACCCAGTTCTTTATCCATCTGGTGCTCCACCCATCAAACCCATGTTTCACCAGCTTGTAAACACTTATCCTATTCTAATTAAAGTTAATGGGGAACAAATGTTGTTAAATCAAACCCAAAAAACTTCAGCTGTAGTGAGAGTTTCCTAAGTGCACCTTGCCTTGGTACAAGCAGATGGCTTCAAGCACATTGGTGTTTCATTAGGCAAATTTAATGAAGTTCTGCTTTTCAGAAGTAAAAATAATTTGGAAAAGAGGCAGAGAACTACCTTTATATCTGTTCTGCACTGATGAGAAGTTTATTTGCTTCCATGTTTTCATTTTAGCTGATACATATAGTTTTTAGCTGTTAAAACCTGAGAACAAACCAGGGGCTTTTCCCATGAGTAGCTATAGGTCTCTGCTTGAAGCACGTTGTTATCACCTATGTCAACTTTAAAGTTAGTCTGTAGTGTTATTGGCAGCATATCAGGTGTGTTTTTAAATAGCAGGTTATGAGAACTGCTGCCTATATAAGGATTCCCACTGTAGGTGGGAACACATTTGGAGCAGCATGGGGCCAACTGCTCCTTTCCAAAGGGGCTGAAGGAAGGGAGATGAATGCTATGGATACACCTCAATAGCTGGCATTTCGTGTTGAATATATCCAAAACCAGAGTCAGCTACTTTCAATATCCAGCTGAATGCACTCGCAATTTAAATTTTGGGTATTTGGAAGATTTTGCTTTGGTAATTCAGCATGTTAATTTAACCTAAATAAAGTGAAAGCATCATAATAAAATGTTAGGTCATGATAATTACAATAACATCAGCACTGGAATTAAAAAATCAAACCAATATATTTTGAGTTCATCAAAGTGGAGTAATTTACAATAATATTAATATCAAATAATAAAAGTCAGGACAAATCATTGCAGCTTCTTCAACTGATTTTTTTTTTTCAGGTTTAGTGTCTTCTCTGGACACATCTTGATTTTGTCAAAGCTGTCTTTATGATAGGAAATTGTTGTTAGCAATTTTCACACTGGTTCGGTTTGGGGGGTATTGGTTGATAGTCAACTGAATATGACTCAGCAGTGTGTCCAGGTGGCCAAAAAAAGCCAGTAGCATCGTGGCTTGTATTAGAAACACTGTGGCCAGCAGGAACAGGGAGGTGATCATCGCCCTCTGCTCAGCACTGCTGTGGCCACACCTCAAGTATTGTGTCCAGTTCTGGGCCCATCACTATAGGAAGGGTAATGAGAGGGACTTGGAGGTGCTGGTGGATGAGAAGCTCAACATGAGCCAGCAGTGTGCACTTGCAGCCCAGAAAGCCAACCAGATCCTGGGCTGCATCAGGAGAAGTGTGGCCAGCAGATCGAGGGAGGTGATTCTCCCCCTCTACTCCGCTCTGGTGAGACCTCACCTGGAGTACTGCATCCTATTACAAGAGGGATGTGGACATGCAGCAGTATGCCCAGAGGAGGGCCACGAGGATGATCAGAGGGCTGAAGCACCTCCTGTGAGGACAGACTGAAAGAGCTGGGACTGTTCAGTCTGGAGAAGAGGAGGCTCTGAGCTGACCTTATGGTGGCCTTCCAGTATCTGAAGGGGGCCTACAAGAAAGCTGGGGAGGGACTTTTTAAGCTATCAGGGAGTGACAGGACTAGGGGGAATGGAGCAAAGCTGGAGGTGGGGAGATTCAGATTGGATGTGAGGAGGAAGTTCTTCAGCATGAGAGTGGTGAGACCTTGGAATGGGTTTCCCAGGGGAGTGGTTGGGGCCACTTCCCTGGAGATGTTTAAGGCCAGGCTTGATGAGGTTGTGGGTAGCTTGATCTAGGGTAGGGTGTCCCTGCCCATGGCAGGGACGTTGGAACTAGGTGATCCTTGTGGTCCCTTCCAACCCTGACTGATTTTATGATTCTATGATGTGCTTGAGTGTGTCCAGAGAAGGGCAACAAGGTTCATGAAGGGCCTGGAGCACGTGGCCTACGAGGAGCATCTCAGAGAGCTGGCGTTGTTCAATCTGGAGAAGAGGAGGCTGAGAGGAGACCTCATCACTCTCTACAACTACCTGAAGTGAGGCTGAAGCAAGAAGGGGGCAGCCTCTTCCTGGTGCCAAGTGACAAGACTAGACGAAATGGTTACAAGCTGCACCAGCAGAGGTTTAGTCTGGATATTACAAAACACTTCTTCACTGGAAAATTTATCAAATATGGGAATGGTCTACCCATGGCAGTGGTGGAGTCACCATCCCTGGGGGTATTGAAGTGGCACGTGGGCCTGACACTTAGGCACACAGATAATGTTGACCCTTCAGTGCTGGGTGAAAGCTTGAACTGGATGAACTTTGAGGAGTCTTCCAAACTGATGTATTCTGTGATTCTGGGGTTCTCACTATTATTCATTCAATGGAATATGAGAGTTTGGGATTTTTTTCTCTGGAGAAGATGAAAGCAATGATAGTGGAGCTTTTTTTCTTGTATGTGTCAGTTTATTTCTCTACGAAACAAGAGGCAAATACTACTTTTTAGAGCACACCAGGAAAAAGAAAGTGAAGCGTAAAGAAAGAAAAGTGGAGAAAAAAGTAAACTTCATTCAGAGGCTGAATTATGATTGGAGCTGGGCTTGTCCTGTGGATCTGAGTCAGAGCAGCTACAAGCACAAGTCTCAGTTTCAAAGTAACAGAAAGAAGGAACTACTATGAAAATAAGAATGTCTTATAAATAGATAGCTTATAAGTATCTAAAGGACAGATGCCAACAGGATGGGACCAGTTTCTTTCCAGTGATGCCCAGTGATGGAACAAGGGACAATAGGTACAGAATAGAACACAGGAAGGAAACGTAAGGAAAAATCTTTTTACTTTGAACATGACAGAGCTCTGCAATAGATTGTTCAGAGAGATTGTTGAGTCACCTTCTCTGGAGACATTCAAATCCTCCGCCCCTATCCTGGATGTGTTCCTGTGCAACCTGCTCTGACTGAACCTACTTTAGCAGAGGCATTGGTTTAGAAGATCCCTAGAGGTCCCTTCCAACCCCTACCATTTTGTGACTCTGTGAAAAGGAACAGAAAGGCAATACTTGGGGACACAGGGTCAGGGAAAGAGCCTTGAGTGGGAAACCTGCAAAGGGACAGAAAGTCCTCATTTGGGTTACTTTATACCAGATCGGCATGGCAAATGGGACAGGCTGATCTGACAGCAGCAGCAAAAAAGCAGTGAGCTTCATTGTGTGGCAGATGAAAAATGTCTCATGATCTCTATTTTTCTGTCGATCGCAGTTCCTACAGTTCTGACTTATGTGATGTTCTCAGTTTGGGCTAAGAAACAGCCATAACATGTTGTGTGGTATCCAAAGGACAGGTCGAAAAGGTGGCTGCTATTGGCTAAAGCACAGCAAACCTCAAAAAATACTCAGATTTATTAATACTGACATAATTTCTGTGAGCTGGATATGTTATTCACTAAGGTCTTGAGCTCTCTCTACTCTTTATCTTGGAAATGAGATGCAGCAGTGGTGTTTATCCTCACTCCAAACCTGATGATCATCCTGGAGAAGTGAAGACACTGTCTTGTTAGGAAATCTGAAGTAATATCCTTGAATTAAAAAAAGGGAGTTTACAGATGTATACTTCACCACAGCGGTGCTGATCAAAACAAAACATGCAAGAGAAGACCTCAGTGCTTCTCAAAATAAACAGAAAAATAAAAGAAAGCTACAAAGCCAGACTTTGAATACTGGAGGAGGGGAATGGGGTGGAATGCTCAGCTCGATGGGGCACTGAAAGGTTACACAAAGGAGCCATAGAGACAGACTGAGAAACCTGCAGCAGGATGGTGCAAAGCAGTGTGCATGCAACACCTGGGAGCAGTAGCTCTGAGGTTCCACGGCCTTGCAAAGCTGCTGCTATAAATGCTACACTGGCATTTCTTACACCTTGGTCTTGAATCAGGAGTGTTAACATCATTTTACTTGGAGACCATTTTTATTTCCTGCTGTGTTTTTGAGGTCCAGGTCAATGCAAACATGTTTGTTGCCATCAGACCAAACATACTCTGCCTGGGACTGGGTCCAGGTTTCATACTCCTCTGTATTCAGCTTTGGCAGCTCTAGCACAACATTTACAATGAACTGGGTCTGAAACGTGCCTTTTTTCCCCCTCACTTTGCACATATGTTGATCTGCTGTATGTACATGAGACCCTAGAGATCATGGAAGCTTTACCTTTCAACATGTGCCTTAGGCACAACGAAGGAGCAGATATTCCCCTCTATGTAGAATGTTAAAGCTTTTCTGTCCTTGTCTGACCCCTTCTGACCATCCTTATCCCATTCACCCTTACCACCACGACTGATATTTTGGCTTTTTTTCCCCCTCTTTTTAAATCTTTTTTTTTTTTTTTTTTTTCCCAGCCTCTTGTCAGTAATTTTTACACAGTGGTGACAATGTTTCTGTGACAGGCAACACTTGAGCCTTGGTAGCCAAGTCCTAGACTCTCTGATCCAGACTCTGTAGCTGCCCAAGATATGCCACGTGCCAGCTCACAGTCCTTGTGTCTCCACCATACATCCAGTCCTGCTTACACAGTATGCTACTCACAGCTGTCCTCTCCTGCCCAGCTTTCACTCGGTCTGTTCTCTGCCTGGTCTTCCTTACATTCAGCACAGTGAGTCCACAGGCATGACTGACTGTCTTTGAGCTTGTATTCCAGGATGACCTTGTCTGGCTTGGAGATGGAGTTAAGCCCAGCAAGTAAAGAGTAGTTCAATGCTGCAAAGTCTGCTGAGCGTGCCCAAAGTCTACAGAACATGGACAAAATCAAGTGATGGCAAATAGAAAGGTCAACACACTCTCCTTCCCTTCCTTTGGGGCAAATCCTCAGCTCTTTCTCCAAAACAGATGGTGTGCCTTCACAGCAAATAGAAGTGTTGCATTGGATATAGGCAGAAAAATGTGTGGGCTTTGATTTCTCAGAAATGTCCAATTTCCTGTTAGATGACCATGTGTAGTCACACATTACACAGTTTTATGTAATCCAAACTTCAGGGTTACAGGGCAGCAGGTTGACAAGAAGCGAGATGAAATATTCTTCCAAACAGAGCTGCCGAGGTCTTCTTTGGACTTGGACATGCCTGTGGAGCTCAGAGGACAGCCCTCTGATTCCTGAACTCAACACTCACATTTGATCCTCTTAGATCATTCTTTATGGCTGCATTGCTTCTCACCTCCCTTTGTCTTCTGGTGAAGATTTCCTTTTTTCAATTGAGCTACATGCTGTTTTCATGTTGGGCATGGACCCCAGTGACATATTCATTTACAGAATCAAGGGAAGCTAGGGATTTTTTTTAAAAGAGAAATATTCTAGGAATACTCTGGCCCATTATACAGGATAAATTTTTTCAAGTTAAATAAATCACATCATTCAAGTAAATAAAGGATGAATCCTTTTTAAAGACACTCTGACTTTATGGAGGGTAAAAGGAACTAAAAGTTGTCTTAAAGGCTCTCCATCTCCAGTACTCCCCCTGAGAACTGCTGCTGAATTGGTAATTCTGAAGTGTTTGACTCTATCCCACATGACAGCCTGGTCACCAAACTGGAAAAACATGGACTTGATGGGTGGACAACTCGCTGGATAAGGAATTGGCTGGATGGTGGCACACAGAGAGTGGTGATCAAGGGCACAATGTCCACTTGGAG
>VWZI01002463.1:376689-389309 GCA_013396835.1 Psilopogon haemacephalus | reverse complement strand
CCAGTATCTGAAGGGGGCCTACAGGAGGGCTGAGGAGGGACAAGACAAGGTCTTGTAATGACAGGATAAGGGGTAATGGGTTTAAACTGGCAGAGGGGAGATTTAAATGGGATGTTAGGAGAAAGTTCTTTACAGTGAGGGTGGTGAGACACTGGAACAGGTTGCCCAGGGAGGTTGTGGCTGCTCCCTCCCTGGATGTGTTCAAGGCCAGGTTGGACGAGGCCTTGGGCAACCTGTCATAGTGGGAGGTGTCCCTGCCTATGGCAAGGGCTTGGAACTAGATGATCTTTGAGGTCACTTCCAAACTAAACCATTCTATGATTCTATCAAATAAAATACATTTTTAAACAAGACATTTTGTCTTCTCCTCCTAACTTGGCTCATTTTGTAGTTTTCACTGATCCACACATTCAGCCACAATCTGAAGCCAGTGTGTGGCCTACCTGTTGGATTGTGCAATGTCACAGGTATCAAAATTAACAAAAGATTTATCTTCATGTGGAAACGGATCAGCTCAAGATGACTCTTTTGCTCAGTGTGTGACTTTGGTATTGCACAAACCTATTTATTTTCCTAGTTTTGATATAGGATCCATACTAATACTTCAGGATTGTTAATGTAGTCAGTGGCAGTGCAATGCCTGGTGCATGTTCTTGACTTCGTGTGGGAGTTACCACGTGCTGAAGCGCAGAAAGCCAGGCGTATGCAGGAGTGCTTGCAGCCTCGGGTAATGGAACTGCAGTGTGGTTACAATCAGAGGTGGAGTATGACTCCAACTGGTATTATATGTGATTGATTTTAGGGGTGGGAGTCTACAGCAATGCAGTTGTCCTCCTGGAGGATTAGTTGCCAGCTGGAGATGCCCACCTCTTTCCATGAGCAATAGCAGGAGCCCAGCTGACTCACTTTCTCTTGACTCCAAAACTCTGGGCAGCCAAGTGTGGATATGATTACTCCCACATCCTTACAGTCAATGAGCATGCCAGGTACTCCTGGAGGTCTGTGAAGGTTTAGTACCTGCTATGTTTAGGTAACTGCCAGGAAGAGGGCAACACCCCTGTGCTTCGATGGAATAGCTGGGGACACCTCCAGAGTGTATCTCCTGCTTCTTGCTTGGTAGCAAGGGTCAGCTGGCCTTCTCCTTCCTCCTGCTTCCTCTTTGTTTGGTGTTATATTCCACCACACACCTAATGCTTGTTCTGCTAATCCCAGGCCTTGGTGCCTTGAATTCATACTTGCCGAGCTGCTCCTTTCAGGGCTCTTTATCATGCCACTCCGTGCAATCCTTAGCCAACAGCCAAGACAATGGAGTGGGTAATAGCAAAGAACTATTATTTTGATTCTCCACCAGTCCTCGTCAATACCTCTTTCCTTCCTGCTTCTTGCTGTACCACCTCCCGCTCTGGCAGAGGTTCCTCTTGCATAGTTACAGGTGTCAGAGATGACCACTTTCCTCTCACCCAAGCTTGAGGGCCTCTAGCTTCAACATGGAAATTCCACTCAAAGCAACAAGGCAAGCATGAGCCCACATTCAGTTAATATCTCTGAATTTTTTGCCACACATTTTTTGGCACCTGTCTCTTTCCAAAGCCCAGGAGTAGGTTCCCAGTGTCCCACCATACCTACAAGCCTGAGGCTAAGGTATGAGAGTTTCTCTCCCTTGTTTTTCACCTACAGTCCCTCAATGGCCATCCATGGAGCAAAGGCACAAGCTATCTACTAAATGGCTGCTCTTTCTCTCCCAGCAGAGGCACCAGCAAAAATTCTCATTTGCATTCAGTTGCCAGCCAGAGCTTCCCAGTGCCTTATCACAGACAGCTGACATTTCCTCTCTGGTCTCCACAAGTTTTGTCTATCAAAACAGCAGCCAGGGCTGTTTTATGATGTGTTGTAAAACTGCCATGATACCCTGAGTGTGCTCAGTGTGGCTGTGTCATTTATCACTGCTCAGCCTTCACACTGGGACATCATCCATCACTGCCTCCTTAGAGCTAGGAGTCAGAACCTGGTCCCTATTGCTGCCATAGCCCAGAGTCGTGTGAACACTCATCAGCAGGTCCCTTTGTCCTCAGGCCTTATTTTTTTGTTTTTCCAGGAAATGTGACTTCTTCTTACATTTAGTTCCCAACCAAGACTCCAGAATAGAAAACCAAACTTCAAAATTCAATTGACTGTGCCTAATGGAGGGGATTTTAATGTGTAGCCTCTGACCCTTATCTATTATTGATGGAAATAAAGACTTCTTGTGTTCCATATTTTAAGTTAATGGTAAAAGAAAAATCTGGAGGTTTTAATTTATTTTTTTTTATTTTAATAGTGACCTACATGTCCATTGTGAAACCGTGCATAATCACTGCTTGAGAAAAGCATTTCTATGAGCAATCTAGAAAGTGGACAAAGGAACCTTTGAGAGAGTTTCATATGCAGAAAAAAAGATCAAGAATATGCTTGTGGCTGATTTTCTTCTTGTGCCACAGAAGGCAGATGTTCTTCCTTCTATTAACTGCATTAATTACTTATATTGCACTTATGTCCTTATCTGTCAAAAAGCTATTAATTCTATTTTAATGATTAAAGTGGTAAGCAAAACCTCTAACATGTCAGTCAATGTAAAACCTATAATTTCAGAGCCTACTTGTTCTTCTAGTGTCATCAGAGGTAAAAATACCCTGGATTTTACCAAGTCTGTAAAGTGAAGTGAGTATATTATTGTGGTGGTTTTGCCCTGGCTGGGGTCCAAATGCCCACCAAAGATGCTCTATCATTCCCCCTCTTAAATGGGCAAGGGAGAGGGGAAAATATAACAAAAGGCATTCATAAGATAGAAGCAATTAAATAATGACAATGAGCAAAAGCAATAGACAGTGCAGAAGAAGAAGCAGAGAGAGAGAGTTGTTAATCTGTACTTCCCATCAGCAGGATGATGCTGGGTCTCAGGAAGCAGGGCTCTCTATGCTTGGTGGTTACCTTTGGAGAACAGACACCACAGACGAATCTTCCTCCAACTTCCTTCTNCAATATATAACAGATATTTACAGATATATACAGTAAAAAGGTAATACAGAAACACCACAACCCTCACGGAGATCGGAGTCCCTAAGAGGGGTTTCCAACCACCCTACCTCCTTCCCCCACTTCCCAGTATTATCTCACTATCTGTCTTACGTGCTAGATAAGCGAAGGTAGATTGGCCAGGGGGAGTTAGCAGCAGGAAAGTAGTTAGTGAAATTACTCAAATCCAGCTAAGAAGGCAGGGAGAGAGACGTAGCAGCCAGCACAGCTCAAAGTGGTCTGTCTTATCTTTGTTTGGGTTCTAACTTTTATCATTTTTTCAGTAACCTATGAGTGAAGTAGAATCAAATTTTGTTTTCCTTTCTCAGCCTATACTCTAATTTCTCATTCAAATTGTCCAATTAGTTGAAACCAGCACATTGAGCTGATGTCATATGTCATGGAATATCCCTTTGGGCTGTGTGGGAATGGAGCAAAGCTGGAGGTGGGTAGCTGGATGTAAGGAGGAAGTTCTTCACCACGAGAGTGGTAAGACCCTGGAATGGATTACCCAGGGAGGTTGTTGAGGCCCCATCCCTGGAGTCTCATCCACAGGCTGGATGAGGCTCTGGCCAGCCTGATCTAGGGTAGGGTGTCCCTCCTCGTGGCAGGGGGGGTTGGAACTAGATGATCCTTGTGGTCCCTTCCAACCCTGACTGATTCTATGATTCTATGATTCTATTTTGGGGCAGGGAGATATTGGAAAAAACCCAACCTGGGTAGTCAGCTTAGCAGTAGCCACAACAGTGGTGCATTATCAATGCTCAGCTACAGCACCACAAAAAATACGGCGTTAGAAAGATATTTGGAGGAGAATTAAACCCAGCTCAGCCCAGTTCTAACCTGCTACAATTATACTGGAAATGAGACTTTTGTTGTTTCTGTGCTTTAACACCCTCGTTCTTCAGTGCTCTCCTACATCTGGCTGCACTGATCTCTCATGGATGAGGAGGTACCAAATGTGACTCAGGAACCTCATAATTGTGTATGTGGGATTTAGCCTCCTGTGTAGGAAGCAAGATTATTGTGAGCAGCTTGTGGGGCAATTGTCCCCTAAGAGAAGCTATGACACATATCTGAAATCCTGTACTCTACTTCATGCTATTCTGAAGGTGAATCTTCAGAAAAGTGATCTTCCAGGAAAGAACCACGAATATGCATGTAGAGGGGAATAGGATCCACACTTTTGCAGCTTTCCCTGCTCCAGGAATGATGTGTGCGTTCTGCACTGTGCAAGTCACACTCCTGATTGCCAATGATTTCCCAGCAAAATTGAGCTTAGAGCCCCAGGTCCTTGATATTTGTTCAGTAAAGTCATTAAAATATGGACAATTATTAAAACTAGAAAAAACAGTATTTAGGTTTTAGATGCACTCTTTTACCATTGTAGATCAGCTTTCCATCTACTTAGTAATTTGGAAACAAACCCACAGGCTCAGCACAGTGAATTTGGATGGCCTAGCTACAGAGAGGTCATGCTTATCCCCACAGGTGGGTGCACTTCACCTTCTGGGGCTGTGCCCATCCCAGTAGTAATGGATTGTAGTAGAAGCAGTTCTATAACCTGAAGCCTTCATTTCTGTGACCCCTTCTACATTCATTTTCAGATGAGGGCCTATCTTCTGAGCTAGGGAAGAACCCCACGGATTAGATGCCTCTACTGTGCCCCTGATTTATTGCCCCTCAAGGGGCTGGTAACTGGTTCAGATCTTTGTTCTACATTCATAGGACAAGTATATCTCCCTTGATGAACTTCTTGGGCAAAGCTCCCTGTTTCACTGTTCTACAGAAGGCACCTGTCTTGCATGCACTCAAGCCCAACTGTGATATGAGGAGATGATTGAGGGTTTGATTCAAAATAATGCTATTACTCACTAATAAAATGCTAATGTAAATACATCCTGAGCAAGATGTATCACCTGAGCTCCTACATTCTACTTAGAAACACAAGACTTCCCCTTATCTGGAGGCACACTAAGAGCTCAGCAGCTGCTACTGTTGGCACTTTCAGAATGCAAGCAAGATGGCTGGACCAGGGTCCAGGCACCTTCTAATGTCAGGATGGGAAGGGAAGTTTTGTGAAGACAAGCCATGAAGGTGAAGAAGGAACAGAGACTTATGAACCTTATTGCTCATGCTGTTGTGAAGAACATAAAAGAAAACCACTGAAGAGTAGACAACATTGCAAGACGATAGGTATTCCAAAGCCATTGGAAGTGGTGGCAGTTCTTCCACTGACCTGAAAGCACCTTTGAGCATGAACCTGAAGATATGGTGTTATTTAAGAAATAAAGTTTAATCTGAGGCAAGGAATCAAAGATGTATTAGTTTTATCTCTTGTAAGGACTCACAATCTCTAAGCACTCTTTCTGTCTGGAGGCTTCATGGTGAACAGATGCTGGGAGCCATCCACCATGCCCAACTGCTGAGATACTGTTGTGAAGCAACACAGAGGAGCAGTGGCAGATTAGATACCATGTATTAGTCTGAGAAAATAAGAAGAACGGGTTATGCACAGTGAACAGCAATATTTTAATGAAAACTTTTTTACCTCTTCCAGATTCATCGCTTTTAAAGAACATCCAGTATTTGTTTGATGTTTCTCTTGTTTGACTGTATTCACTGTGTCCACTGTTAGTTTTTACTTCTGGTGAAAGATGTGTCTCTCTCTTTCCTGAGCTATTCTGTGAGACTCTGCTGAGGATAGTTTTTCCATGACTGTGGGAGAATTTCTTTATAAAACTTTAAACAGTAAACAATAACATTTGTTGAAGCCATGGAGAACGTGCTCATTTAAACATCCAGTATTTTCAGATGCCACTAAACTCTTCAGAAGTTTGGATTTATTTTTTTTTTCCACAAGAAAGCACAATTCATACATTCCAAGTTGAGAAAATTGATAGTTGCTCTTCTCTCACTCTGTCAAATTTACCGAAGTGACAGTTTTCATTTGAAAATGATGATGGAGAACAATGATTAGCAAACATTGCATCTTGAGTGCCAACTTGAACAAGAGAGATTTGTGCTGGGGTTTTGTAAAGTTATAGCAAAAGAAACTTCATTAAATGAAAACACTAGGAAAACAACTTCTGACAATTTTCCCTTCTAGTTGTGAAGCTGACATGAAAAATCATGAGGGAAGCATCAGGAATATATGGCATTTGGCTTTCATGTTACATTTTCTTTAACAGTACTCATCTCCTGATTTTGCTAGAACCTTGACCTTTACATGTTCATATACTGTCTCCACAGAAAGTTGCCTTGAAGTGAGTTGGTAGAGTCTCAAGCTCTCTTTAACTTAGAGTGCCAAGAAAGCCACCATCTAGAACCTCAGTCCATCAGGGAGGTGTTATGTTCAGGTAGTCAGGTACCCACACACTCAGGTATGGAATTGTATTGAGTTTGCATGGTAAGATTTAGGGGCAAGAGGGTACAGGGGTGGCTTCTCTGAGAATCTATGAGGAACTTCTTCTATGTCCAACAGAACCAGTGCCAATCAGTCCCAATATGGACCTGCTCTGCTGACTAAGGCAGAGTCTATCAGTGATGATGATAGAACCTCAGTAGTAACATATTTAAGGAAGTGTGGCACTCCACACTGTGGAAAGAGGAATGCGAGGAGTCCTTCCCACGCAGAAGAAGAAGCAGCAGAGACGATATGTGATGAGCTGATTGCAACCCCCATTCTCTGTCCCTCTGCACTGCTGCAGGGAGAAGGTAGAAAAGTTAGTAGAGAATTTAACCCCAGGGTGAAGGGAGGGGTAAGGGGAAGGTGTTTTAAGATTTTGGGTTTATTTCTCATAATTCTACTCTGAATTCATTGGTAATAAATCAAACTAATTTCCCCAAGTCAAGCCTATTTTGTCTGTGACATTCCTTGGTGATTGTTATTTCCCTGTCCTTATCTCAACCCACAAGCCTCGTGTTATAGAATCATAGAATTGTTTCAGCTGGAAAAGACCTCTAAGTTTTTCAAGTCAAATCATCAACCTAACTCCATCATGGTCATAAACACCAATCCCTAAGTGCTATATCTACAAGTTTTTTTAACACATCCAGGAGCTGTAACTCCACCACCTCCCTGGGCAACTTATTCCAATGCCTGACCACTTTTTCCATAAAGAATTTTTTTCCTGATATCCAATCTAAACCTTTCCTGGTGTAAATCTTGTCCTATCACTTGATACTAGGGAGAAGTGATCAACACCCACCTCACTACAACTTCCTCTGAGGAAGCTGTAGAGAGCAATAAGGTCTCCTCTCAGCCTCCTCCAGACTAAACAACCCCAGGTTCCCTCAGCCACTCCCATTAGAAATGTTCTTCAGGTGCTTCATGAACTTCATTGCTTTTCTCTGGACACGATCTAGCAACTCAATGTCCTTCTTGTCATGAGGGACCCAAAACTATATTTGACTCACAATTTTTTTTTTTTTTTTTGCCTGTTCATCTGAAGAGGGATAACGATGGAGCAGCTTAGGCAGACAAATTTTTCACAAGACAGACAATCAACCATTGGAATATTCTCCCCAGGGAAGTGATGCAGTCCTCAACGTTGGGCATATTTATGATTCAGATGGACAGAGTGCTGGCCCATCTTTTCTAGACCATGCTTTTCCCAAGAAAATTTGGCCCAGGCAATCCTTGGAGTCCCTTCCAACCTGAGATTCTATGATTGCATGTTTATCCAAGTAAAACCAGCACAACAACAGTCATAGGATCATAGAATCATAGAATGGTTTTGGTTTTAAAAGACCTCTAAGGTCGAGTCCAGCCAGCAACATAACACCACCATGGCCATTGAACCATATCCTGAAGTGCGTTTTTTGAACACCTCCAGGGACTCCACCACCTCTCTGAACAACTTATTCCAATGCCTGACCACTCTTCCAGTAAAGATTCTTTCCCCCTAATATCCAATCTGAACTTCCTCTGGCACAATTTCAGGCCATTTCCTCTTCTTCTATCACCTGATACTAGGGACAAAAAATTGCCACTGATATTTGTCTGAACCCCACCATGCTGTGCTGCCCTGGATGAGGTTTCTCTGGCATTGCAATTCTCAGCACTTTAGCCTTTTGGTACATTAGTTAAGGAAGAGACAGATGAGATCTTTACACTTTTAAACCTGAGGAGGTGCCCTGCACTATTCCTCATGATATTCAATACAAATCTGAGATGCTTTTCAGCAAAGATGGACATTACCCTGCAAAATTACTTGCTGAAAATGCAGAGCTGGGGACACTGCCAGAAAGCTGCTGGCAATGGAGCAGAATGACTGTGTGGAAGAGGCAGACAAGACAACAGTGGTGTGCACCAACACACTTTAGTAGGTGTCTAGTGGGGGCTTGTGCAGGTACAACTTTTAACTGGGCACTGAGGGGATAGGCAGTAATTAGTGTTCATCTTTCCTTATTTTATCTTCTTCCATTCAGTTTCACACATGCTCTGGTGTGGTGGTGGCAGAGCTCTTCCCTTTGCCCACACTTACATCTTGGTTATTTTCCCTCCTCTTACTAGGGGTTGCAGCAGAGGTGACACTCCCCACCCTCATTTCTTACTTGTGAGCACAGCTGGAGGGGACACCAAAGGACCATGTGCAAGAGATGTTGAACTCTGCTGCTTTTGCTGCATTTCCTGTGTTGAACAAGCCCACATAATGAGAATAAATAAGTAAAAGATAAGCAGAAACCAAGCAACTCTTCTTAAAATCCTCAACAAAATTTCCATGCTGATTTTTTTTCTGAAAGGATAAGCTTTGTCAGCTGCTGCAGGTATCACCTACTTATTTAAGCGTCATTCTAAAATACTGAACCTCCTCTTCTGTTAAATATACAACAGTGCTAATAAAAATATGAAATACTCAAATCACAGCATGCAAGGATCAGTGGCACAAGTGCAGACTGGAGAAGATTAATTTCACAATCCTAGTAATGTACGAGGAGCCAGGACTACTCTGTGACAGAGATGGAATGGGACCTGTGATGCTTCCCAGGCAAAGAGGCCACTGACAGCAGCTTCTGGAGTAATCAGGATTCTTCAGAATGAGTTGGTCTCAGAAGAGTCCCAGTGTTGCTTTCATCCCTGACAAATAATCTGAGGTAATATAACAAACATTTGAACTATGTTCTGCTTGCTGGTAGGCTTCACGGGGCCCAAAAAAAAGTATTTTCAGCCACAAGCATTGCATCTGTGTGTGTGCGTGATTGTGTATTGGATTATTTCCTTTTTGAAAGAAAGGGTTTACTGGCATCTTTGGTATTTCTTGCACTTTGTTTCTCAGCATTTTAGCAAGAGGGAAACATTTATCATGATTAACTCTGTACTGGCAGCCTTCACCAGGCATTCAGTCTACTTCTGGACATGCTTTACATTGGATTAGCTGCCAAGTATTTTTGGCATTTCATTTCAGTTTTTAACACCTGCCCCAAAGGAGTATCTTTTTACAGACAAGCTTGGGACAGTCATGAATATCCTAGCACTATTACATTCTTTTCCCCTATCCCATGAAACCAATACAGTGATTCACTTGGATCCCTTCCCTTCAAAGGGAGATTTCACTGCTGATCCATGTTGTGTTACAAAAGGGTTTTTTAATATGTCATGGAGCTGTTGCCACCACAGACACTGAACTCGAGGGCTCCTGGCTATGGCTAGCACCACGTGCTGCTGAAACCCACTGGCCTCTTCACCCAAAAGGCTGTTCCTGAGCTATGCTCTGACCCTGCTGCAGCTCATTTCAGTGCGTGCTGCATGGCGATGGCCACAGTTCAGACATGAGATGCCCTTCCACAGCCACACACAAACATCTCTTGTGTGAGAAAAAGTGGCAGCAGAGAAAAGGTCAATGTGAGAGGCCGAGGGACAACAGGAGGGTTGAACCATCCAGCTGAGTGTGGACCAGGGGAGTGCTGTGTTCTTTGCAAACTTGCTGGGAAGAAACAAAGTGCTCTGACCCCAGTCTTGGCTCTGGGACTACTGATCCCTCCAGGGACAGCTTGAGAAAGCACAGCAGGAGAGTCTTTCTCCAGTCACCAGGGGTATGGAGTCTTGGCTAGTATGCCAGGGGGTAACTGATGGGAGCAGGGCTGGCCATGAGGCTGGGATGAAGCCCCTCTGCTGCATTCTGACCATGGTCATGGTTTCCAATGATTCAGTTGTTATCTCTGCTGGAAGAAACCAAGGTCCTTTGCTCAAAACCAGCACTGAAGTGTAGCTTGGACCACCTGATGGTGATGGCCTGGATCATTCTATGATTCTGTGATGATTCTATGATTCAACGGGTTCAAGTTAGAGAAGAGCAGGTTTAGATTGGATGTTAGGAACAAGTTCTTTACTATGAGGGTGGTGGAGCACTGGAACACGCTGCTCAGAGGGATTGTGGAGTTTCCTTCTCTAGACTTTCAATACCCATCTGGATGTGTTCCTGTGTGACCTGGCCTAGGTGATCCTGTGGGGTGGTTGGACTCCGTGATCTCCAGAGGTCTCTTCCAACCTCTGCCATTCCATGAATGGCAAAAAAAAAAAAAAATCTTTCTGAAGAGAGGAGGATCTTTCCTGTAATGAAGGGAAAAGTTTAAAATTCAAGAATATTG
The DNA here is from genome assembly GCA_013396835.1 of Psilopogon haemacephalus. Taxonomy (NCBI): domain Eukaryota; kingdom Metazoa; phylum Chordata; class Aves; order Piciformes; family Megalaimidae; genus Psilopogon; species Psilopogon haemacephalus. The sequence goes on along the minus strand of VWZI01002463.1, from coordinate 378,665 downwards.
GTTAAGTGCCCCTTAAGTTTCACGAGCATAGGGTCCCACAGACCAGATGCATATTCTTGATTAAGGAGTAAGAAGATAGGTGTAGCACGTGGCTGGACAGCTGTAATGTGTAAGGTCAACCGGGGCAGAGATTGGGAGGACACCCATGTTAATGAGTTCCAAGAACTAATTTCAATAATCACACCTGTTCTAAGAAATAATTGCAATAATCCTACCTCTTATCATGAATATGTATGTTTTTGTAACATAAATTATGGCTTGTGCCAGCATAGAATGTGCAGATTTGATGGAACAATGCCCCCGGGCACCTGGCACCATAATAAATGTACCTAATTCATAGCTCTCTATGGGTTGTGGGGTTCTTTTCTGCAGGTCGCCTGATGTGAGGTTGAACACACTGAAAAGGAGGAGATCTGATGAAGTGGAACATAGGGCTGCATCAAGAGCAGTGTGGCCAGCCGGGCAAGGGAGGTGACTCTCCCTCTTTAGTCTGCTCTCATCAAGCCCCACCTGGAGTAGTGTGTGCAGTTCTGGAGCCCCCAGCACAAGAAGGACATGGAACTGTTGGAGAGAGTCCAGAGGAGGCCCACGAAGATGATCAGAGGGATGGAGCATCTCTGCTATGAGGACAGGCTGAGAGACTTGGGTCTCTTCAGCCTGGAGAGGAGACCTTATAATAACCTTCCAGTATCTGAAATAGGCCTAGAGGATGGCTGGGAAGGGACTATTGACAAAATCTTGTAATGACAGGATGAGGGGGAATGGGTTTAAACTGGCAGAGGAGAGATTAAACTAGATGTTAGGAGGAAGTTCTTTCCAGTAAGGGTGGTGAGACACTGGAACAGGTTGCCCAGGGAGGCTGTGAATGTTCCCTCCTTGGATCTGTTCAAGGCCAGGTTGGATGAGGCCTTGAGTGACCTGATCTAGTGGGAAGTGTCCATGCCTATGGTGGGGGGTTGGAACTGAATGATCTTTGAGATCCCTTCCAACCTAAACCATTCTATGTTTCTATAGCAAATTCCTGCATGAAGAATGAAACAGAAATTCATGTGAGACATTCTCTGCTCTGTTCGTCTCGCTGTAGGACATCTGTCATAGGGCATAAACCAGAAAATTGAAGTAGGAGATTTAGTGCCACTTTTCCTTGGTCTGCCTTTGCCAGTACTGAAGAGCCTTCACAGGCAGCAGAAAGATTGCCAAGGGCACATTGCCTTCTGTGCCTCCAGTCAGCTGACAAGCCAAAAGGCGTCTGTGTGGTGACAACACTGGTGAGCATTTGCTAGGATGTTTAAGCTCCTTTACATGACTTTGCTTACTCTGGTCAAGGCAAGCCTGTGGCTGTTCTAGCGACAAAGGCTGGAGGACACATGTTGGCCATAGTTTTACTCTTCAGGCATTGCCCTAACAGCAATGTTTCATCTACAGAATGTTTCCTGTTTTTTCCTTAATCAACCTGGCCGAGATGTTACTTACCAAAGAAGATGTTCTAGGGTGCTGTTTTGTGGACATTAAGTGTATCAATGAACACAATGAAAGCGAGTCTGGATCTGGAGGGTTCCTCTCTACTTCTGGTCCCTTTCCAGCTGTTTTTGCCTACAAAGGAAATTATTTCAATGTTTGAGCTAAGCTTAGGCATGAAAATAGAACAAACAAAAGTTTGATTGAAGTCCTTCAAGAAGAAAAAGGGGTAGTTTGTGCAAGTGCTGAGCTTTTTCAATCATTGCTGAAGATTGGCGTAAGCCTTTATTCATCTCTGGGCACAATTGGTCTCCTGACATCTGTAGAAATTTCTGAAATTTCTATATTTGTCTTACTTGATTTTCTTCCATTTTCTTCTTTATGACAATATTAATTTATCATTTCATATTATGTGTCTGTGATAGAGACAGTAGAGTGTCCTAACCTGCAGCAGTCAAGATTATGTCCTTTTATGGATTTTTTTTTTTTTTTTTTTTTTTCCTTAGCCTGGTTCTGGC
>VWZI01002463.1:354968-368403 GCA_013396835.1 Psilopogon haemacephalus | reverse complement strand
AAAAAAAGGAACAAAAAACCCCCAACCCCAAACCAACAACAAGAATCCCAGCTCCTTTAACGCTTTAGTGGACAGGGCACTTGGAAATCCTTTCTAAGTCATTGCTGGACAGAGTTTTTCACGAATATTCGTTCTTGTTCACCCTGATTTTTCTGCCGTTTATCTGTGCACTTAAGGCACATTTCTAGGCTCGAGCATCAACAGTATCGCGGCAAAACTCCCGAAGATTTCAGTAACTGTCAAAAAAACCGCGGAGAAAAGGCAGTACTGTTTTCAACACTTTTTCTGCCCTTCATTTAAAAAGTTCTTTGGTTTTGAGGTAGGCAGGTTACTGTGGGGACAAATCTGCCCACGTTTTGACACATTCTTAGTCGGCGCATGTATTTTGCTTCCCCCCCCCCAGCATATTAAAAGTGAAGATCGGGGAGGAAAATTAATCCCTAGGATTTTTTCCCCCTTATTTGTTAGCATTCCTTATGCACCTGCAAAACCAACAAGCTCCAGGCAGCGCGACTCCGGGGGCTGCTTCTCGGATAAGCTCTGATGCGCTCAGCTCCGCGGAACAAACACGAGCCAGCTTTGGAGCCCGCTAAAAGTTTTACGGGGCCCTGTGCTACGAAATCCAAGTACCGCCGGTGTGTTGAAGATACACCTCACTACAGAGGAGAAACAAGCCTGTTTTCTGTCCGTTCCCGCAGTCCCAGGAGTCTCCCGGAGCACCGGTGCGCGGCAGTGCCAAAGCGCGGGTGGTGCGGGGCCGGGATTTGGGCCACCGTAGGTGGAGCGCAGCGGTGCGATGGTGGATATTATTGCTAAAATCGACCAGGTATAGAAAAGTGCGGATCGTGCCGAGAGCCCCTTCTCGCGCTGCTCAAGCCGCCGTGGGTGCCTCCTGCACGGCGCCGGTATCAGTGTATCTGTACCCGCGCCCGCGCTGCTCACGGCGGTCGATGGCTGTTTCTCGTGCCTGGGCACCCACGCCCACGCAGGGCCTTGGCGGGCGTGCCTGCCGGTGGAGCACCGGATGGCACATCTCGGTGTTTCGCCCGACGGCGGCTACAGCGGTAAGCTGCAGGTCTCGGCACTGGGTAGGCAACAAAGACGTGGAGTTGGGGACGGATGCGGACACAGTAACGGGGACGAAGCATCTCGATTGACAAGGGGAGAGAGAAGCCGGCAGAGTTGGGGAGCCGACCTGGTGCCACAGGTGGGAAAGGCGCCGGGGGGTGGCAGGGGAAGCAGGCGTCGGCGGAGACTGCGGCCGCAGCCTGCAAAATAAACAAGTGGGAGCGGACTGAAAGCTGGACTGAAAGCGAAGGAGAGCGATAAAGAGAAAGAAAAGAATATTAAATCGCGAGAGAATGAGAAAATAACCCCGCCAAAGGGATAGGAGGGGAGAGGCCGCCTGCTACGGCGTGGGTGGGGTCGACAAGAATAGAGTACATTATGCAGTTCATTTAGTTAACAAGGGAAATAATGAGGGAGCGTGCGGCGTGAATGCCAAGAGAAGAGGCACAGAAAGCCTATTGAGCGCCCCGGCGCCGCCATCACATGGCGCGGGCGCTATTTAAAGCGGGCAGGCGGGCGCCGTTCAGCACCACTCGGGCTGGCCAGCGGCGCTGCGCGGGAGCTGCGCGGGCGCTGCGCGGGGCGCTGCGCGGGCGCTGCGCGGGGCCATGCCACGCTCCTTCTTGGTGGACTCGCTGGTGCTGCGGGAGGCGGGCGAGAAGAAAGGGGAGGGCAGCCCCCCGCCGCCGCTCTTCCCCTACGCCGTGCACCCCTCGCACCCGCTTCCCGGTCTGCCGGCAGGCGCCTGCCACGCTCGCAAGGCAGGGCTGCTCTGCGTTTGCCCGCTCTGTGTCACCGCCTCGCAGCTGCACCCGCCGCCGCCTGCCATTCCCCTCATCAAAGCCTCCTTTCCAACTTTCGGCTCTCAGTACTGCCACTCGCCCCTGGCCCGCCAGCAGCACTCCGTCTCCGCCGTCAGTGTGGGGCACGCACCGGCGCTCTACCAGGGTGCCTATCCGCTGCCAGACCCCCGGCAATTCCACTGCATCTCCGTGGGTAAGGGGGCACGGGTTGGGATGGGGGAACACGCCCGCCTGCATGCTAACGGTGGTCACTGCGGGGAGGTGATGGGGAGTCCCAGTGGAGTTGGGGGAGGCAGTACCAGGTATATGAGGCGGGAAGGTCCCTGAGCAGCGCATGCAGGTTGGATGAGGAATTCTAGCACCTCTCTCTGCAGGTACTCGGGGGATGAGCAAGGGAAGACTCACTACTACCCGATTAGGTGGTGGGAACAGGGGGATCCGGCCCCGACAAGCCGTGGGCTCAGGCTCCAGCACTTGTTGGGCTACAGCCCTCCACGGGGGAGAGAGGGCTGACATCCCGTAGGGATATCTCAGAGCAGCACAGCACGGGCCGATGAGTGCTCGGCGCTGCGGGGCGGGTTGCGGCGGGTATTCCAGGTCTTGACGGTGCACTCTGCTCCTCAGACAGCACCTCTAGCCAGTTGCCCAGCAGCAAGCGGATGCGCACCGCCTTCACCAGCACGCAGCTCCTGGAGCTGGAGAGAGAGTTCGCCTCCAACATGTACCTCTCCCGGCTGCGGCGAATCGAGATCGCCACCTACCTGAACCTCTCCGAGAAGCAGGTGAAGATATGGTTCCAGAACCGACGGGTCAAACACAAGAAAGAAGGCAAAAGCAGCTCCCATCGGGGCGGGGGGGGCGGCCACAGCTGCAAATGTTCTTCTCTTTCCACCACCAAGTGCTCGGAAGACGATGAGGACTTGCGCATGTCTCCGTCCTCCTCGGGCAAGGACGACAGAGGCCTCGCAGTCACCCCCTAGCACTCCGCACACCCACCTCGGCTCCTCAGAAACTGTGGGGAGAGCAGGAGAGAGAGTCCTGCCCGCTCTGGTACTGACATGCAGCCGAAGGATTTTATATCGTTTTGTATAATTTGTGTAATTTACGAAGGACTTTCTCGCCTTTCTAGACCCCCATGGGGACGGGTGTCCGTACGCCCTGTTGTAAATAAACTGCTCCCTAGGACCTCAAGCGTCCCCTAGTAGTGCTGTCTGACTTGTGTCCCCGCAGGAATAGCCAGGGAGGCTCCTCAGAGACCTTTCCGGGCACCCAGACAGGCGCGAAAGCTCTGCCGCAGTGTGCGGGTGCGGGCTCCTGGAGGGGTGCTGTTGTGGAGCTCCCTCAGACGGTGCCCGAAAGCGGGCGAACTGTGAGGGTGGAAGGTTGTTTGGGTTGTTAACAATTTTCTTTCTTTCGTTTTTGGTGTCGTTTAGTTGGTTTGTTGGGTTGTTTGGGGTTTTTTTTGTTTGTTTGTTTGTTTTCTTTCTTTCCAAAATTGGTCTCAGTTTTGACTTCCACGCTGCCGGGCGCGCACCTGTGGTTGTATCATTCGGTCCCCTTCCCAAGTCGCCGGGAGATATTTATTTATTTATTTATGTGCAGAGAAACTACGATGGCGGTGAAAATAACGATGATGATAACAATAAAAGCTCGGTGGTGGTTTATTTCCTTCCCTTTACGTAGAAAACAGCCACTCGGGGTCCGTCGAAGCACCGTGTCTCTCCGCTGCAGGCCGGCATCTGGACTCGCCCGCCCAGGCGGGGACTCGCCCCTGCCGCGCGGAAGGTACGGGGGACCCCTGCCTCCTATTCCAGGAGCTCCCTTGGTCCTTCCCACAAAGCTAACGGTCGGCCTGGGGTCCAATTTGGTTGAACGACTTATCCTTTTCACCACGACTCCTTTCGCATGTTGCAGGCAGAGAAAGGTGCATACACCTGTATCTGCGCTTAGAGATGAACACAAAGATCCGTCTGGCTGCCGGGCTCGGCTCCTCTCTCCAGATGCCAGCCGCTACTAAACAGGAAGAACGGGCACTGCCTCACTCACACTACCCTGTCAGGGTCGGTGCCGATGCCAGCCCTGTTGGGCTCCCGCCTGCACGGCCACTGCCCTCTGGCAGCCCCACTTTGCCGCCAGGGAAGCGGAGAGATCGGGTTTTTTTCGCGCGGTTTCTCGGTAGAGAAAAGGAACCGACAGTTCCCTCAGGGGTGTAGGACCGGCGTCTGCCTCAGGAGAACGTGGGACCTCCGGGGCACCCTGGTTCTGACGCCTCTCTTTCTGCTCAGGGATTTCCCCTCCCACTGAGCTCAAAGGGACGATCTCTCCAGTGCCTGCACCGGCTGTCTCTGCACCCTCAGCCCATGATCGGGTCTCCCCGAGAGGCTGCAGAGCTGCATGGCCTGGCTGAGGGTTTTCATGCCCCAAAACCCGGTGGATAAGCTTGAGTGTTGCCATCGGTTCCTGCCCGCACCATGGTGAGACCTGCTTTTCATCCTATAATAGGTCTCTAAGTAACTTACACCACCGAGAAGGGCCAATAATGGAGAAGCTGTCCATTCTGGGAAGTCTCCTTGGAGAAGGTTCACAGTTGCACACACAGAGCTGAACTAGATGTGGGAAGCTGTGGGTTTGGGGTCCCTAGGCACTGAGTTTTAAAGTCTAGCTGGTAAAATTGCCACTACTAGGTCAGCCTCAAGTCCTGTCTGTAAAACAGACATGCCATGCTCTGCCCTTCCCAGGTGTCCTTAGCTCTTCGTATAGCTGTGAGACTGGGAGACCTACAGGCTCCTACAGCTCCATCCCATGGGTGAGGAGAAAACAAGACCCTGCAGAACATGGGGCAGTGTGGACCTCTCTGGACACTCCAGGACGATATGAGGCAGGAGGGAGCCTAGAGACATGACAGTGCAGGACAATTACAAGGCAGTACCTATGTTCTACTGCAACTATCCTGATTTGTGTTCCCCTTGTGGAAGATGGCTTGGTGATAATTAGTCAGTTGCCAAAACAGCAAGTCTGGACACGTGGACAAAATGTTTGTGCTGCTTCTCTTCTTGGTGGCCTGCCTTTACCCATTGCCTCCTGTGACACTTAGATCTCTGTCATCTCTCTTCCTGCTTCCCTCTCTGCTGGCTCCTCACATTACCTATCTGAGATAGGATGGCTGATCAAACTAGGACTCTCTGTGAGTGGCATCTTTCTTGCTCCTTTTCCCATGGCTGTTGGGGAATTAAAACTTGGCAGATGAGGGATCAAAACCTGACCTTGCTACAGGAGTCAGTCAGTCTCACCTACCACTTGACTCTGCAATATCCGTTGTTTGTCTTTCCCCAGTGGCCCAGTTCCAACAGGAAAGACTCTTCAGGGGATTCCAATTTGCAATGAATTGTCCTCCAGCCTCTCCATCCTCTGTCTCACTTCCTGTCCATATTTACCAGACTTGTGTTTAAAAGTCATGGCATCACAGAGAGACAGAAACAGCCTAACAGACCAAGAGGTCTGGCATCCCTTTTAACAGAGTCCTGGCACTGAACACGCACAAGTGCATGTGCATGCTCCTTGTTCCTGTTCAGCAGCAGGGGTTTGAGCCAGTTGGCTGGCAGTAGGACTTAAGGAACACCAGTTATAGGCATCTGAGTGCTTCTGTTGAAGTGCTGTTGTGACAGTTGTGTTGAAACATTCCATGTCCTTGGCTGCCAGTATATTCTTGCCATCTCTCTGGTCTTCCATGGCACAAGCACTGATTTAAATGAAATTGTGCCTTCTCATGCTCTTGTTTTGAAGCTGAGAAGGGGCAGCCAAGGACAGTTTTTCATCATTATGATAGGGATGTTGAAGCTGTGGTACTGCCCATCCAGCTACTCTTTTGCTGTGAAATTTGGGCAGCAGCATGCAGGCTCCTGGACAACAAATATATTATGCTCAGTGGTGCTGGAGCTGCTGGGCTTCTTCAAGGGACTAGTCAGAAGACTTTCTGAATGTATGGATGCAAGTTCACTAGCATATTCTCACTGCAGGCACTGTGGCTGCAGATTGTGAGGCAGAATCTTGCAGCGATACTGACCCAGTCAATGCACATATTACAGAGTGTGTGTGCATACATGTGTCTGTATCCTTTGTGGATGGAGTTTGTCAGCCAGACAATTTAGGACTAATCCACAGACCTAAAAGGTACCTCATATATGTAAAGTAGGAAACAGAATTCCCCCATATGGTATAATTTTGTCTGAACAGCAGTAGAGCATCACAATGGATGCCCCTAACACCACAGTATTAATATTCTCCAATACACACTGGCCTCTGCCACAGATCCTGTGTACCTTGCAAAGCCCAGTGGGGCTCTCAGTGCACTTGACAGTCATTATGCCACATCCACATGCAGAGATAATCCCTCCTTAGTTGGGCATTTTTCTAATTTAGTGAGAAATCATTACAGCAAATGCTCAGAGTGTCATTTTCAAGGACTCTGAGGTTGGGGAAATTAAAGTCATTTTGCTGTGGGAAGAGCGTGGGCACCTCTGCTAAAGCGAATGTCACAACATGCCAATTTTCAACTTTCTGTCTCTAGCCACTCTGATGGTAGATTTCAGAAAGTTACTTAAGTATTTTAGCATCTAAAATGTCCAGTCTCTCCTGATTGCAATGGGAACCACCTTTACAGATCTACTAAGAGAATTTGAATATTTTTCAGCATATACTTTTTAAAAAAAAAAAATATTTCTATCTGGAAGCTGAATTTTTTTTGGCTGAGCATGCAGAGAAGAGACTCTGAATGTGCTTGGTGCTTTAAAGACTGTATCCCAAGCAAGGGGCACTATCTTGACAGGGGAAGGATAACAGAGAATACTGCTGATATCTGGGGTTCCCTTTTCCACTCCTTGACACTGCTGGGTGTGGGTGTCCCACACCTCTCCCTTCACCAGTCCAGGCACAAGATGGGAACATGGGAAATTAAGAATACCTGGAAAAAAACCAAAGAGTTGGAATGAAGACTCTTTTTGACGCTAGATACCTGTGTATTTTCAGCTATTATAACATCAATTTGCATTATTTGTCTTCTATATAATTTTTAATTTTTATTTTTATCTCTGCCCCTCACCTTATTCCACGCAAAGGCTGCAGCAAACAGATATTCAGCTGAAAGCATGCACTGGTGTTTCAAGTGTTGTCATTCTTAACCGCAAAAGGAATATTACTAGCCCGTGATTTTCCTAATTCAGTTTATCTGCAGTTAACATATTTACACAATGTCAAATCTGGTCTGATCCCATGGATCTGGAATTGTGTTTGGAGTAAATGGGCTCCTTCTGCTACAAAATAGCATCACATTATAGGTATCTGGGTGTTTCTTTCACTCTTGCTTACTTGGAATGAATCTTATGAGGACAGGCTGAAAGACTTGGGGCTTTTCAGCCTGGACAAAAGAAGGCTTGGAGGAGACCTTATAGCAGCTTACCAGTATCTGAGGGGGGCCTACAGGAAGGCTGGGGAGGGGCTGTTCACAAGGTCTTGTAATGACAGGATGAGGGGGAATGGGTTCAAACTGGCGGAGGGGAGATTTGAACGGATGTTAGGAAGAAATTCTTCACAGTGAGGGTGGTGAGGCACTGGAACAGGTTGCCCAGGGAGGTTGTGGCTGCTCCCTCTCTGGATGTGTTCAAGGCCAGGCTGGATGAGGTCTTGAGCGTCCTGATCTAGTGGGAGGTGTCCCTGCCTGTGGCGGGGGGTTGGAACTGGATGATCTTTGAGGTCTCTTCCAACCTAAACCATTCTATGATTCTATGATTAGCTATGAATTTACTGGGATAACAAAGCTTTGTTTTTAATCCTTAAGTTCCTGAGAAAGTTCATGAAGTTTGATTCTCTAATGACAATACAATTTTGTTTGCGAACATAATTGCTTTAAAATATAGGTGTGTGTTAATTAAAGACTCTTAATAAAATGGTTTTGTATGCTAATGCTTTAAAGATAGATGCATCAACAGTAGCTATGTCTCTATTACATTTATTTTTAAAGTGGCTTTGCTATGAACACAAACTACTCATTTATCAGGATGTAATTATGCAAGATGAGGAAATCTCCTAGGAGACTGACACTGATTATGACAGCAAATGGCTGGGCCGGTTGGTGCTCAGTGTAGATGCAACTTGACAACTGATGCTGATGCTGGACAGACAACTGCTCTGGGAGTGCCCTATGTACTCTATATAATATACAACCCATATCTATTCTAGGATATATAAATATTGAAACAAAACAAACAAATAAACAAACACCAAAAGAAGTAGGAATCAGAATCATAACTAGGGGGGCGTGGGGGGGAACGTATTAACTCTCTCTTTTTCTGTATTCCCTCTGTATTCTCTTTATCATTTTGTTGCAACTTTTGCAAATTCCCTTTCATTTTCTCTCCTGATATTTTCTGTTAGGCTTGCTCCCAGTTAAGGTCACATTTTCATCACATATTTCTAACCAGCCTGTATAGACCAAATTGGAAATACACATAAAATACTCTCAGGGTGGACTCAAAATATGCCTCAGAGATAGTCACTCCTGACAGGCCTTTCTCTCTTCTGTTCCTCAGCCTCAGCTTTCCAAATACTCTAGGTATTAGCATCAGTCACAAGCTATAACTACATTATTCTATGCAGATATGTACTAGTATTTTAGATCTTGGGTAGGAGTATCTGGCCTGGATTGGCCTTCAGTTGTTGCTCCAGAAAGACCCAGGTCTGATGCAAGTAAGTCGTTCTTGCCAGTGTAGTGAAGATGTCAGACATCCTAGCATATCCGAAGCAGTACTAGATGCCCATCCAGGCACACAAAATGTTCTTGAAAGAAGAATTTACACCTGAAGCACAACTAGCACTGCCTGTTCACACAGCCAAACTGACTCCCTGTCACAATTATTGTCTTCTATTAATCTACCTTTTCTCACTTCTTCACATCTGCTTATTTTTCTCTCCTACATTTCAGTCAACCACCTGTTTAAAGTAAAGCACATGCACCACCAGAAAAAGCCCTCGATTTTCTTAGGTTGTTTTCCACCCTCAGTTTGATAAGTTCCTGTCTCACTATTTCCCCAGAACACGAGGGACATACATTCATCTCTTAAGTTCGATTTTGCACAGAATTATGAGTACATTCTGCATGAAACATGCTACCAGAAGTGTGAAACTCCCTTCTGCTTTCTCTTCCTTTCTTTTCCTTTAGTTAAGCATACATGTAAAGAAACCTTTCAGTGCATTTGCAGAGCCCGAATACAGTAGAGTGACACAATGCATTCTGGATATTGCTATGCAAATGACATGCCAAGAATGTTTAGACTGTACCTTGAAGCAGTAAACAAGTTGATTGTCATGGTGTCATGGTAACTAGAGCTGGATCTGCTTCATACGAATGAGATCCCAACCTTCGTTTTTATTTATATTGCTAAAGCAGCTCCGTAGTTCAAAGCTCATCACCCCGGAGAGCCAGAGGTAGAAGAAATGGCCTCATGTACCAGGACATCATCTAGAATGAAACAAAGAGCTACACTAACACACAATTTCATGTCACCAAGGATATTCTAACATACACAAATCTGAGCTAGGAGATGCTGTCAACATCAAGGAGAATTGCCACGTGTCCTTGTCAGCATTGCTGTTATACTAGTGTAAGTTACAGTCTGCAGAGCTGATATCTGGGGGTACTGAAGCTTGTGTTTTTAAACCAGTGAATTGCTCACATCTCACAAGAGCATGTGTGGGTGGTGGAGAAGGCACCAGGGCTCTCTTGTAAGCAGCATCTATCTCTATGTGGGTCTGCAATATCAAGACCTCAGACTGCTGATCAACAGCTTGTATTGCCCACTTGATACAAGATTTCTTGTCAAGCTGGGCTGTGACCATTTATCTGGTTTTCACTCATACATCCTTCCCTGGTAGGAAGGAAGATCTCTAACACCGCAGGAGGATTACACTGATGACTTACAGATTATAGCTTTGTACCTCAGGGCTGAACTATTCCAGGTTCTGATGAGCCCCCTCATTTATTAAAGTAAATGCACTCCTGGAAATTGTTCATCCAAGATAAGCCACCACAGATTTGGCTCCAAATGCCATCTTTTCCCTCTGCAAACAGATGTTTTCACTGATAAAACCAGTAATATGTCAGTACTGTCCTGCTCTACAAAATAAACTCATTGGAGTTTCCTAGATGGTTGTGCAGCATAAGCCTGAGACCACAAAAGTCTCCTTACATGGAACATTTAGTACTCATGTTCTTTTGAAGCACCATGTGCCCAATGATAACTGTCAGCTGATCTGAGAGCATTACTTTGGCAGAGCAATTTGCCCTTTTTGCATTGTTCTTCACTGCAAATTGAGGCTTTAAGGAGGCAGCCCAGTACAAACCACAGAGACCAACTCAGGACTCAGCTTGCTGTCTCGCTCTCTCTGTTCATTTTTCAAACCTACACTGTCAACAAAGAGCAGCAGCAGCAGCAGAACAGCTATTACTAGGTCAGGCCAAAGGTCCATCCTGACTCAGTGGACAAATTCTGAGTTCTACGGAAAACTGCAGGAACCAGCCTGGTATTTCTCCCAGCCTCCATTTACAGCTAAAGTAATTTTTTAAGGTTTCCTATGAGACCTCAAATAAAAAGACATCTATGACTGTGTCCCATATAGTGGAGCCCATGTAACATTTCAGCACTTTTCAACATCAATAAATTTTCCAGTGTGCATGGTTTCAACAGAAAATCATTGGGTCAATAAGGATGGGAATCCACCCACCAGCTGTACAATGTACCTTCTAGTTAGACTAGCATCTAGTAGAGCAAAATTATGTAATCTACAAAGGTGAACTAGATATTTCTTATGCTGGAAGGTTTCTTTTAAGCCTTTGGAAATGTTGTTATGATTTCTAGCAAATTCAAAGAGATCAGAGGACAGGCAGTCTGGAAAATGTCACTGAGCATTCCATAAATTAATAATTTTTCTGTCCTTTAAATGTCCAGAGTCATGCCAATTCTTACTATGGTGTTGAAAGCACTCATGACTGGTTGGTAAGGAGCTCAAAGGAGTTCAAAGTCCAGACTCAGCTGGAGGGCACCAGGCAAACTAAAATATTAATCTCTCAAAGGAAAAGAAAATAGCAAAGAACCATGCCCAAAATAATTGACTAAAATATGAAGGTGTTTTCTTTACTGCTCCCTTTTCAAGAAAGCCTTCAGAATCAGTGGGTTTGGGTGAATGTACACTACCAAGTCACTGAGCATGGCACTACCCAACAGAGACCACTGCAAAATCCACCAGTACAAAAGCAGACTTCACCCATCCAGGAGGGAAGTGAATTGTTTAATTTGTGTTGGAAGGTACATAAAAAAGAGTCTTCCAAAGCACAGGGCACAGAAAGAGAACCTTTCATATGCTGAGAAGCGTGAGAGCTCCTTGGCAATGCACCAAACCTATCTCACATTGCCCAAAACCTCGGCTGGTGAGTGCTGGGCTCTTATTTGTGTTTGTGTTGGTTTGAGATGTTACATCCAACAGCTTCATTCCTTCTCTTGTTACCTAAGGTTACTTGCAATGATTTGTCTGAGCAACTCATGTGCAGCTCCCTAACTCATCAATAAGCAAATGCGAATCCTCCCATCAGCTGCCAAACTTGCACTGAAGCTGTAACATAGCTACTTGGCCAGACTCGCAATCCAGAGTCAGAATGGTGGAATAAGCCATGGATGGCAGCACATGTTTTTGCCAGGCCAGCAGAATAAAACCCTGAAAAGCACTGCAATGAAGGCAGTCTAGAAAGATGAGCTCCAGAGTAGCTGAATACACTCTTGATACTAGAAAGGAAGTGGAAGAACTTCTGGAGACCTATTGCTCACTGAACAAACTACTTCAGCTGGAATGACTACATTTACACAGCTCCACTTGAACTCTAAGGAAATTAAGGCAGTAGCACTGAAGAGCCAGTAAGCCAAGGAGTGGGTGGAAAACACTGTCAACTGGATTTACATCCAGCAAAGTGAGGGCTAAGCATATTTCAAAGATGCTTGACCAGTTTCATAACTGGTAAAAGCCTACTCATTAGTGCAAGGCTGACCAAAAAGAGATCTAGAGGAAGAATCTCCAGAGCTGTGAAATGGGCATGTTCACCCTGGTCCTGCCCTTGTGACAAGGGTATTTTTCTTTTCTGTTGCTCATCAGCCACTGCAAGGTCTCCTTGGAAGTATGAGCACCCTATAGGAATACATAAAACTCTGACCCAACAGGAGAGTAGAAGGGAGTTATCTGTCATCTAAACCCATTACTGAGGGTAATTTAAGTGCAGTGAGGGAGCAGGTACTTACAACTCATTAGCTTGCTACAAAATGTCTTCGGTAGCTTTGACCCCAAAGTCTAGTAAAGCTTCTTACAGTCTTCACAAACCTGTAAGGAGGAAAGTCCTCATTCCTTGATGAAATACTGCTTTTCCTGGAAAAGAATTTGGACACTGCATTATCTGACAGGTGCAGTTTTGGGTGGTTATGCAAAACAATGTTCAGTAGAACAATCAATACTGTATTCAGCACGACTGAGGTAGGCATCAGAGCCTGAAGGGCTGCATGCTCCAGGCTATTCAATGGAGCTTTGGAGCCATCCCCCAGGAGCTGCAGACTCCAACCAGAAACTGTTTACACAGTAATATCCTGAGTGTGCGGAATTATAATCAGCTAAAAAGTGCTTTGAGGTTGCTCTCCCATGATCTGATCAGACTGAAAAGCAGGGTGGTGGGTTTGTGCATGTGATATTTCCAGGTGTATGTGTCACACTTTCAGTGAGACATCAGTGAGGATGCTTTTGTCCAGCTTCTTCCCTAAATCTGCAGCAGAAAGGAGAACAATGTCTAAGCTCTTGGTGAAAGATACCCTCAAATCACATTCTAGATGGCAGAATTTTTATCAGTCATGAGCAAATTCTTACCCATCCAAGTGCTACTAAACAGTGGCTTCAGTGTTCAGGCTTCCAGTTCTGAGGTTTCTTCATCCATTGCATTACAGCAGCTCCACTGAGATTTGGTCACAAGGGAGCGAGCAGGTGTCTGAGGACATGGCCCAAGAAATTTTCTTCCAGGAGAGGTGCACTTATTTCTTCATTCATATTAACTAGTACAGAGTAACATGAATGGTTGACAAGTCCTCTCCGCCAGTGACTTCCTGGACTTCTTTCTTAGCCACATTATCTCTGGGTGATGTTGCATTGTCACTCCAGCTTTAGGTTGCTCCATGGGTTGGTGTCAGCATTCAGCACTCCGTCTGGGCACATCGCACATGTACATGCCCTAGCTGAGCCAACAGCCCTTCACAAGGCTTTCTGAGAGGTGCTCTCTTCCTTTGGGAATCCCTCCTCTGCTTGGTGTGGGTTTATTTGAGGGGCCACGTGTCAGCCTGCAGGGATCACTTGCTACCTTGTAAGTCCCAAGGAGCAGCTCCAAGTAGCAGGTGTTCAAAGCTCACAGTGCAAGCTGGCCAGATCAGGAAGGTTGAATATTTCTCATCCTGGACTTGCCTAAAGGTGCCAATCTCCTTTATCCCTAG
>VWZI01002463.1:306395-349537 GCA_013396835.1 Psilopogon haemacephalus | reverse complement strand
GGGAAGACGGACGGAACGGCAGAGAAAACCATTCAGCCTCCTGCTTTAGGAGGAGAGGTGAGGGCCGCGGGGGCGCGCAAGGCAGGACTGGGGCTGCAGGGTCCCACTTTGACCCTCGGAGTCCCGGGGTTCCACCCTGACCCACAGAGCCATCTTCCGGGGCCAACCCCTGCCCCTGTGTCTGCCCATGTTCCAAAGGCAAAGTAGCTCGAAGGCTGGCCGGTCTTTGGGGGCCCTTGGGCACCACTCACCCTACCGGGCTCGGAGGCTGCCTCCTCTAGGAAAGATTCGGGACCCTCTTTCGGAACTCCTTAGGCAGTGCCGAGGATGTTTTCACGACACTCTCGTGTCCTCCACCCCTCGGCAGGACAGAGACGTGGAACACAGATGCGAAAGGAGAGTGGGGTGGGGGAGGGGAATGTGAACAGTCAATTCTCAAACAGCATAGAGGCAGAGGCGGCGGGGTAGATGACGGCAACCACAACAGTGTGGGGATCAGGCCCTTGCCCCGGGAGGCGCAGGCACTACCTTCCGAGCAGGCGTTTCCCCACGCCTAGCAAGGGCCGTGCGAGCCCCCCAGCCCCCGACGTCTGTGCTCAGTTCTCTAAGCAGCCCAGGCCAAGTCCTCCCCGTCGAGCAGTGGCACCGCGCGGCGCCTCCAAACGTGGGGCCGCAGCGCCCCCTGCGGGCAGCAGCGCGGAGATGCTGCTGTGGTTGAGAGGCTGCGGTCCCGCAGAGCCGCGGCACCTCTGCTTTGAGCCCTGCTTCCCCGCCGCGGGAGCACCAAACTCTGTGGGGTTCAGGGGCGTGCGTGAGCGCCTAAACACGCTGTGAAGGCTGCTGCAGGGTAGGGATTGGTCCTTGAAAGAAACACTGTACTTTGGCAGGTTCGAGGCAGCTAACCCAACCGAGCCCCGGTTATCTTTCCTAGTGTCCAAATCAGCCGAAGATCCGTCACGCTGATCTCTTGCATCACCACTGGGTGGCCCTGAGGTCGTCGTGCTATCCCGCGTCTACCAGTGGAGCACCCACCTGAGCTGTCTTGTGTAGGTTACAAGAAACTGTATATACTGAATCATTCCTCTCCCAGAGGATCATCCACGATAAAGAACAGTGATTTAAAACACGGTGCCCTTCTTTCTGAAGAAGAGCAGAAGTGGCTCCTCAGTATGTTGCTCTGTGACAGGGTAACAAGAGTTGTCCTTGGGTTGTAGGTATGAAGAAGAAGCTGGTGCTAGGAATTATTTTTTCATAAAAGATGTTTCAGAACTGCATTACTGCCACAGATACAGGCTCTTTTCCACCTGAAGAATGTGTTATACCTGTGACCTTAGACTTAGATGGAAGGCAAACATCTTGTGGCAGAGCACAAATATCCAAGGGAGGGTTAGGGATTATCTGTCATGGCTCAGTAAGACAGGAAGAGACAGGACCATCTCTCCAGGGTTCATGAAGGTCTCTGCAGCCTACAGAGCTACTCTGCTTTCTTTAGTTTTGAAGTTTAACCCTGCAGGAAGCTAGAAGAGGCTCTGAGAAGGCCAGGAGCTGCCTGGGTCAGATGGCAACCTGGTAGAATCAGTTCATTCTCATTTCTTCAATGTGCACAGGAAAGGTTTCTGGAGCACTTAAATATTACTACTTAAATTCCACTGAAATCTGGATTAAGCATGACCAAAGAAATGGGCAGCCCTAAGCAATGGTACACTTAAGACACTTAAGACTGCGTACTGCTAGCTGCTGCTGAACCACTATTTCACTTGTTCTTAAAACCAGTAATGAATGCTCCATGGCTTCTATTCTTAAAACCAGCAATGCTTCTGATCTTACATAACGTCTGTTGAAAAGACATTAAACAGCTATCTAGAGCTCTGTTATAGACTTGTAAAAAGCATGGGTTAAAGGAGAATGGAAGGTGGAATGATTAATCATAGAGTATTAAAGGTGGACATAGCCAAGAATACATAACAGCTCTGGATAAGGAAGCCACACACCTGTGTGCCCATAAAAGTACATTGTTTCAAAAGAAATAGACTATCAGTATTAAACCAGCATTAAATCTTCAAAGGCAAAAAAAAACTTCTGGATGGTGTAAAAGATTTTCAGACTTGCTCATCACTGACCACACTTGACTTCCAGCAGAATGAAAAAAAAACCCACATGCTGCTATCTATAGCAGCTGTCTGGAAAAGGTGAGACAACAATTCTTTAAGAGTAAAGCCTTAATAAAAACAAAACTATTATGCTGCAGATTCATTGTTGGCTGTTAATATTTCAAAGTCTTTTGTCCTGTTTAAACTCAGTTAAAGAAATTTGGCTAATGCCCAGGCAAACTTATTTGGTCTGTAAACTGTTTAAATTTAGGTTGGAGCAAAAGGAGAATTAAATTATTGTCTGAACATGATTGGCATTTGATACATAGAATAGTGCCACAGGCAGTCATAGAATCATAGAATCATAGAATGGTCTAGGTTGGAAGAGACCTCAAAGATCATCCAGTTCCAATCCCCCGCCACAGGCAGGGACACCTCCCACTAGATCAGGACGCTCAAGACCTCATCCAGCCTGGCCTTGAACACATCCAGGGAGGGAGCAGACACAACCTCCCTGGGCAACCTGTTCCAGTGCCTCACCACCCTCACTGTGAAGAATTTCTTCCTAACATCCCGTTCAAATCTCCCCTCCGCCAATTTGAACCCATTCCCCCTCGTCCTGTCATTACAAGACCTTGTGAACAGCCCCTCCCCAGCCCTCCTGTAGGCCCCCCTCAGATACTGGTAGGCTGCTATAAGGTCTCCCCGAAGCCTTCTCTTCTCCAGGCTGAAAAGCCCCAACTCTCTCAGCCTGTCCTCATAGCAGAGGTGCTCCAGCCCTCTGATCATCTTCGTGGCCCTCCTCTGGACTCTCTCCAACAGTTCCATGTCCTTCTTGTGCTGGGGGCTCCAGAATTGCACACAGTACTCTAGGTGGGGTCTGACAAGAGCAGAGTAAAGGGGGAGAATCACCTCCCTTGCCCTGCTGGTAATGCCTCTCTTAATGCAGCCCAGGACACGGTTGGCTGTCTGAGCCGCGTGTGCACACTGCAGGCTCATGTTGAGCTTCTCATCCACCCAGACCCCCAGGTCCTTTTCCTCAGAGCTGCTCTCCAGCCACTCACCACCCAGCCTGGATTTGTGCTTGGGATTGCAGCGACCCAGGTGCAGGACCTTACACTTGGCCTTGTTAAATTTCATGAGGTTAGCCTGGGCCCACCTCTCCAGCCTGTCCAGGTCTCTCTGGATGGCATCCCTGCCCTCCAGCAAGTCAACTGTGCCACACAGCTTGGTGTCATCTGCAAACTTGCTGAGGGTGCACTCGATTCCTCTGTCCATGTCGCTGACAAAGATGTTAAACAGCACTGGTCCCAGCACTGACCCTTGAGGGACGCCACTTGTCACTGGTCTCCAGGTGGACATTGTGCTGTTGATCACCACTCTCTGCGTGCGACCATCCAGCCAATTCCTTATCCAGCGAGTTGTCCACCCATCAAGTCCATGTTTTTCCAGTTTGGTGACCAGGGTGTCATGTGGGACAGAGTCAAAGGCCTTACTCAGGTCCAGGTAGATGACATCAGTTGCCCTTCCCTTGTCCACTGCTGCTGTGACTTTATCGTAGAAAGCCACCAAATTTGTTAGGCATGATTTGCCCTTGGTGAAGCCATGCTGGTTGGCATCAGGCACCTCTGCTTTGTTCTCCATCTGCCTTAGCAGAGCCTTGAGGAGGATCTGCTCCATGATCTTGCCAGGCACAGAGGTGAGGCTGACTGGTCTGTAGTTCCCAGGGTCGTCCTTTTTTCCCTTCTTGAAGATAGGTATTATATTTGCCTTTTTCCAGTCAGCAGGAACTTCACCAGTCTGCCATGACCTTTCAAATACAATGGACAATGGCTTGGCAACTTCATTTGCCAGTTCCTTCAGGACCCTCGGGTGGATCTCATCAGGCCCCATGGACTTGTGCACGTTCAGGTTCCTTAGGTGCTCTCGAACATGATCTTCAATTACAGTGGGCAGGTCTTCACTTCCCCAGACCTTACTTTTGCCCTCTGGAGTTTGGACATCGTGGCTGGAGCACTTGCTGCTGAAGACTGAGGCAAAGAAGTCATTGAGCACCTCAGCCTTATCCATGTCCCCTGTCGCCAGCTCTCCATTTCCCTTCTGAAGGGGTCCCACATTCTCCCTAGTCCTCCTTTTCTCACTGATATACCTGAAGAAACTCTTCTTGTTCCCCTTAATGTCTCCAGCCAGATTCAACTCCAGCTGTGCTTTGGCTTTCCTGACTTGATCTCTGCTTCCTCGAACAATATCTTTGTATTGATCCCAGGTTCCCTGTCCTTTCTTCCACTCCCTGTAGGCTTTCCTCTTGCGTCTAAGTGTGTCCAGGAGTTCTCCATTCATCCATGCAGGTCTCCTTGCATTCTTACCTGCCTTCCTCTTTTTTGGAATGCATTGCTCCTGGGCCTGAAGGAGGTGATCCTTGAGCAATGTCCAGCAGTCCTAGGACCTGTGGTTATTTTGCCCTCATTCTACTCTTGCAGGATTTTGAGAAAGAAGTGTTCATCCCATGTCCATCCACCCCACACTCCCCACACCACATTCCCCTCCTCCCCTACCCTCCTGCCTCCCCTCCTTCTCCGAGTCTCACTGTGTTGAATTCACAAAAGTTCTGGATGATCTCAGTGAAAATTTCTCCTCTGAATCGCTGCTAACAGAGTGGGAGCAATAAGAAAGTTCCTCTTATTCAAAATATTTGCTTATTTCATAAACCAGCACACCCTAATTTCCAGTGGCATGTTTTTTATAGTTGTCACACCCCTTGTACTGTGTCCCTGTGTGGGCTGTCCCTTGCCAGCTGCGTGACAGCATGCAACTGCTTTTGGGCACATAGCATGCTGAGGAAGGGATGATCTGCACTTCCTTGCATTGCAGATTCTCTGCATGCCATCATGAGTGTTTCTGAGGCTCTGCATTTGTAGCTTTTTTCCCAGTGCACACCTCAGAGCCATACAGACACTGCAGCAGATTCTCCACTCCACTCTGGAGCTTTTCCCTCTTTCTCCACAAAGCAGCTCTCATGAGCTGTCTTAGCAGTTGAGCTCATATTGGACTTGCTGCATCTCTTACTCTGACCGCAGTCAAAGCCGTCTTTGTTAACAGCAGTGTGGGAAGGGCTGACTAGAGGTGTGGGATCTTGGAGCTAGACCCTTGCTGGAGATATCTGAGAAGATCACTTCCTTCTCTCAAGCTCCTAGTTCATATGCTGATGTTTTCCTTCTTGGGAATTTAGGGAACATCTAAGCATTCCTTAAAAATAAAACAAAACAAAAACTAAACCAAACCAAAACAAAACAAAAAAAACCCAACAAACAAAACCAACTCCTAAAATCCCCAAACCAACAAACCAACTAAAAAAAAATCCTCACGCCCCCCACCCAAAAAAATCAAAACAACAACAAAAAAACCCTAACAAAACAAAGCACAACAAAACCCAAACAAAACCATAAAAAACCTGACATTTTAGTGGGATGACCTGAATCAGAGTCACAGTTCACAGCATGGACTGGCTGTGATTCTGTAGCCCTTGTTCAGGCTCCAGGGTTAACAAGGGCCCTCTGCAGCATCATGTTTTAGCCTAATGGTCTCCGAACGGTTGATTGTACACCACATCAGCAAAAATTTCTTAGTGGTACAACAAGATATTATTCTTTCTACACCCTGGAGGATTGTCTTGTACACACCCCACTCTGGGGAGCACCACTTAAGACAGCTTTATGTCACTTACAACAACACCAGCAAGCCTGGCAGTGATAGCAGAATTCGGGTTCAGTGACCACAGGAAATGAAGAGCCATCAGTCCCATGTTCCTTTAGATAAGTTTTTTAGACATGAGAGTGTTTGCAGCCAGTTGATACAGCTCTGATTCACACCAAACATGCATCCTTGTTCATGTTGGGGGGAATTTATGTGTACACCAGTGAAAGGACCGATTTCCAGACTCTCTTCCTCCAGTATCAGATGTTCTAGCATCACTCTGCATAAAACACAGATACCTAATGATCACAGAGTTAACCTGAAGTGACTAGCTCTGCCTTCATCAATAACTGAAAAATCAGGTGCCCAGTCTATCAGTAGGACCTCAGCTGCCAGGGATGACCACCTAAGCTCAGGGAGAGGCACTACTCTTAATTTGAACAATGTAACTCTTTCTCTGAGCCCATTGTAGTCTGTATTTCCTATCCAATGAGTCACAGAAAATAATACCAAAATAATGAAGCATTGGTTGGATCCAGAAGTGGGCAGTGCTATGTATTTAGTCTGTTTAGATCAGGATATGGCAATGGTAGTGCAGGATTTGCCCTTTTTAAAATGTTAGGATACAAAATGAAGAATGCTTCATTGTTGTGAAGACGGAATTTACAGAAATATCAAGACATTGCAATGACCAAGCCAAAATGAGGTAGTGTAACTTAGTATTAGGATGGAAGAGGCTACCCTTGCCTGTGGGTGTAATAAAGGGCACATCTCTGATGCATGAACAATGAAGCACTGTACAAGACCTCATCAGGGTCCAGGAGCACCTGTCACCTGCTTGTGGACATAGGATGCATATTTCCAGATTATGACGAAGGTTTTAAGCAATCATCACAATGCGTGAATGAAATTATGTGATGGAGAAAAGTCTGCAAGACCAGGTAATGACACACTGCTTCTAGAGGCATCAGAGAATTTGGAATGATATGTTATAAAAATGTCACTCTTTTCCCATTTTTGTTGTTATAGTTCCTAAGCAAAGAAACCTTTAAACATTTCTCATTTGTAGCTTAAGAGGCCCTGAGAACTTAGCTGCTCTGTCAGGAGCATATTGTGGCAGTCATTGACTGTGCCTCCAGTGAGGACAGCAAAAGAAGAGCAGAAGTGCATCCCTCTGCAGTCCTGAGTCTGATTGTGCTGTCTCCTCTCCCTCTGGTAGCGTGGAGCCTGGGAGGGGGAAGCCTGACTATAACATTGTTCCCAGCTGAAAAGCAGGGAAGATGAAAAAAGAGCATAAATGAATTTATATTTCCCCTTCCCTCCCCACACACACAGAGGGCAAGAAGGTGGTAGAGTAACAGCAGTCTTAGTCATGAGCCCAGCTGGTCAGGACAGGTAGGAGAATTTAGACTCTTTCATTTTGTTTGCTTGGGGCAAAAATCTCTGTTACATGTATCTGTGTTCAGCCAGCAGTGCTACTCACAATCCCTTCTTTTTACTTACTCCTGAATTTATGATTTACTCCACTTGAGAGTGTCATTATTTAAAGTGTGTCTGTGACATCTGGTTTCTCCTACACTGACGCAGCTGTTGCAAGCTAATTTTCAGACTGTGCCATGAAGCTGTAGCTTCTCCTCTTTCTACGGGGTTTTTGATTTTTCACAAAAGCCTTCTAGTGCTGTATCTCTGTTCGCATGGATGCACTGTACAGCCCTTGAGTTCATCCCCACCTGTAAGCTCTGTGTACAGCAACTGGCTCATCCCATGGTGTACAACAATACATTGCATCAGAGCTTCAGACCATTTGAGTTATGCATCATGTGAAAAACTTTGTCCTTCTTATTCTTTGCCACATTTGTGACTCTTGTTCTTTGCTCATTCTTCAACTTTGCTATTTTTGTGCTGCAGTCTCAGAGACTGGTGGGAATGGCACTGACACTGGAGAGCATGCTCTGTCATCTAATGTGCAAGAAAGTTTCTGGAAACATTTGTCTCGTTGTTATGCCACCTCCCAATCGATTTGCATGTTGTTGAAATGAGAATGAACAACAAGCTGCTGCTTGCAATTTAAAATGTCCTGGGTCTATCCAAGGAGAGAAGATTTGGATGCAGTCAAACTTGGAAATTTTAACTTCTGCTTTAACCAGAGAATGAGGAGGAGATAGCTGTCAAAAGGCAAAAACTGGTGTGATCCTAATACTTTTAATTGAATAAGCAGTGAATAGCTTGTCTTATGCATACGGACCTTGGAAAAGCTTGACATAGAAGATATATTTCAAAGCTGTGTTAAGCAAAGGCTAGAGGATTTCTCATGCTGCCATATGCTGTATGAGCCCCATCTTCCAGGCTGCATTAAATCACAGTCACAGAATAGTCTGAGATGGAAGGGACCTTAAAGATCGTCTAGTCCCATCCTACTTGCCATTGGCAGACACCTTCTACTAGATCACGTTGCTCAAGGTCCATCCAGCCTGGATTTGAACACTTCCAGGGAGGGAACTTCCACAGCTCCTCTAGACAACCTGTTCCAGTGTCTCACCAACCTTACAGTAAATAATATCTTCCTTATCTAAATCTAAATATCTTTTTTACAATCTCTTTAGTTTGAAACTGTTACATCTTGTCCTGTAACTACTGTCTCTGGCGAAGAGTTCCTCCTCTTCTTTCCTGTAGGCCCCCTTTAAGTACTGGGTTTTCAGTAGAAAGTCTCCTGGAGCCTTCTGTTCTCCAGGCTGAACAACCCCAACTCTCCCAACCTGCCTTTATAGGAGAGAGAATTGGCTTTCCAGACAGCAAGTACACATTCATGTGTCACATTGAACTTCTCATCAACCAACTACTCCAAGTTTTTCTCTGCAGGATTGCTTTCAATTTGTTCTCTGTCCAGTCTGAATTTGTGTTTGGGATTGTCTCGGTCCATATGCAGGGCCTTGCACCTAGCTTTGTTGAACTTCATGAAGTTTGCATGGGCCCAGCCTTCAAGCCTGTCAAGGTCCCTCTCAATAGCATCCCTTCCCTCCAGCATGTTGAATGCATCACACATCTTGGTGCCACCTGCAAACTTGCTGAGGGTGTGCCCAGTCCTGCTGTGCACATCACCAACAAAGATATTAAACAGTACCTGTTCCAATGCAGACCCCTTAAGAAGAACCTTCATCACATTCCATCTAGATAAATCTTTTGACATTCATATGGCCAGAAGCTGTTCATAATCCAGTCTTGCTGTACTCACTTCAAAGTCACCAGAGAGAAATAACCACAAGGGATGCAGTTCCAAACATTCTGAGATTAATTCCATTGTCCCAGGAGGCTGTAGACAGCTGGAGTAACATCATACAAAACTCCTACTGTTTTGTGCAGTGGAGGTTGTTTTATTTATCTTTGTTGGTTTTCCAATAAAGCTGAGAACTATTTCTGACGTGTATGAAGAGAAGCAGGCCAGGAGCTCAAAACGATTTCCTGAGATGGAGGTCCTGGATCTCCATTTCCAGACAGAACTCTG
Source organism: Psilopogon haemacephalus (assembly GCA_013396835.1). NCBI lineage: Eukaryota > Metazoa > Chordata > Aves > Piciformes > Megalaimidae > Psilopogon > Psilopogon haemacephalus. Next base: position 340,252 of record VWZI01002463.1, on the reverse strand, counting down.
TGGCATGGTGTTTTTTCAGCAATTTCTTAACTGTCTGTATCCAGGGCATAACCACTTGCTTTTCTCCTCCTCCAGCAAAAAGGCACTAGGATGTTGGGTGGCTTTGGCACCAGCAATGGTGTCTATGGATGCATCAGTGCTACTGCCAGATAGAATCATAGAATGGATTAGGTTGGAAGAGACCTCAAATATCATCCAGTTCCAACCCCCCGCCATAGGCAGGGACACCTCCCACTAGATCAAGATGCTCAAGACTTCATCCAGCCTGGCCTTGAACACCTCCATGGATGGAGCAGCCACAACCTCCCTGGGCAACCTATTCCAGTGTCTCGCCACCCTCACTGTGAAGAACTTCCTCCTAACATTCCGTTTAAATCTCCCTTCTGCCAGTTTGAACCCATTCCCCCTCATCCTGTAATTACAAGACCTTGTGAATAGTCCCTCCCCAGCCTTCCTGTAGGCCCCAGATCAGACTGCATGACATCACAACACATGTTCTTTAAAAGTGTTGACAAGGCGGTGGGTCCTACTGAAACAGCAGAAGCTTTCTTCCAGGCAAAAGCAACTTTGTAATCAGCTGCACAGGGCTGTGAATAGATGGTTAATGAAGGCACGTTCCTGTTGGACCTCTCTCCATAGGAATCTTGCCCCCATGCCACCTCATTAAGTGTCATTGTTTGGTGCAGCCCCATGATGTCTATGTGTGCATCAAAGGCAAAAGAAATACAGTGGCACAATCTCAGCTAGAGGGTTGCAGGGCTCTGCAGCAGCAGACGAAATACTCTCAATAAACAGCATGAGGTATCAAAATATCCAATGTGATCTGAAAATTTGGCCTGATGTGAAGCACAACTCAATCTATAATGGTTACACAACTCCCAGCATTCACATCAAACAGACCCTGCTCTGGGACAGGTGAGCTTTTGCATGTTTCCAAAGCAAATATCACATCATGAAGTAAGTGCTTTCTGTTTTATTTTCCTCCAGAAGAAATATCCCCACAAAAAGATATCAGGTGGTCTCCTAGGAGAACTGATGATATAACTTAGTTAGCTCTTCAAGATAGCCTGGATGCCAGATTTTACAGTCATTCTGATCCTCATTCATATGACTGAAGTTCATTGTTTGATTAGATGATAGCATGTTAAGCACAATATTCTCCGGTACCAATAGGTCATGCCTGATGCTGCCTACTCCAAACTCCAAGTGATCGCTGAATTTATGTGGTTGCTAATTCTTCTAAGTCTATGGAAAATTAATAAAGATATGAGCTCCCAGTTCTCAACACTGTTCTTGCACAGTAACTACTTCTAGTTGTGCATCCCAGGATGTGAGGTTACAGACTGAAAGGAGGGACTGCTCTGCTTGACTGCCTATATCTTCTTCACATTGTACTAGTCGGCACATTACTCTAAAGAGTTGCTCTTTGTTCAGTGATTTTGGAGAAGGGTTCATGGCAGTGGAAACATCAGATTGTTGCTTATTCTCACTATGTCAGACTAAGCTCTTCTGTATCTAGTACAGCTTTGGCCTTTTCTGCCTGTGTGGAACACATTTATCCTCTGCATAGCATCACTAGAAGAAGGCTACACAAGACTCTTTTATTAAACAAATGTCAGACAGGACCGCTCCAGGTGGCAAGTGAACACCCCCGAGCCAGGCCACTGTGCTTTGGAGGACTGTTAGTGAAGATTAGCATAACCTTTCTCCTGGTGGAAGAGCTCATCACTAATCCAGCACCTACCAAATCCCTCCAGGCTTCCAGGACTCTGGCTTCAAATGCACCTTCGTGAGGGGAGGAGAGCAGCTCCTTGGAAGGGGGCAGATCTGCCTGCAGCTGCATGGACAAGAACAAAGTCATGCTTGAGGATACAAAACAGATTATCTGAGACTCAGTTGCTCAAGCATAGGTGCTGTGTGAGCTATTCTGGGATATACTGTCTGGTTTCCAGTTGCTATTTTCTGATGGGACAATCTCACAGAGACCTACAACATCTTTTCTAGCCATGCATGGATATCTTGCACATCCTAAACATCTAAGTTGGTGCTGAAAACCGAGATTTAGGCAACTAGATGCCTTCCCTACTACTACATTTGAAATACTTTGTTTATTGCCATGTCCTGTTCTTATAAAGATGTTGATGTGCTATTCCAGCCCACAGATCTTTGTGCTTCCTGCAGCCCAGTTAGAAGAATTCAAATGAAACACAAGTCCCTCAGAAATATTCAGGTTATTCACAACAAACAGAATGCCACGAGGTGGAAACACAAAGACTTGTTTTGAATCTATGACAGTCCTCATGTTACAGCCCTGACAGGACTACTGGTTCATAAAATAGCTGCTATTTTCTGCAAGGAAGGGCCATAAATCATGCCATGAACCTTCTCCAGAGCCCAAAATACCAACATTACAGTTTTATATGTTAGTATTTTATGATTTATATTACAACAAAGGCTTCTAGTGTCTTGTTGCACTTAGTGCTGTATAAGCCTAAAGGTCCAGTACCGTAAATGTGGCAAATTTACCAGGAGAGGCAGTGCCTTTAATCAGCCCAGTGGGAACCTTTGTAATAAATGGACAGGCTTTCCAGAACACAAGCTTTTCTTTACACTTCTCTACTGAGTTTAAAACGGCTTTTGGTGTTCCCAAGGTTTGTGCATTTTCCCAGTCACATTGCTTGCCATTGCTTCTTTGGTACTTAAGTATGTACTTAAATTCACTCACAAGCTCCAGTTTGCCTTAAGACCAACCTGTTTGGAGTAAAGCCTGTGTAAAACTGAAATTTGGGGTGAGATGTGGAGTAAAACAAGGCAAGAAGTCAAACTCATGCCATTTTTCAGCATACTTCTAAGAGTGCTTGTGCCTACAACATGAACTGATCTCAAGAGCACCAAGGGCTGATGGAGCCATCCAGTGCATCGAATTGGTGAGCATACTTAGGACTGGGGGTGGGGATGCATTGTTTGTGAGCCACAGTTCAAACTAGGCTCCAGGCTTTGCTTCAGCCAGTACTGTGCCTGCCAGTGTAGACATAACCAGAGGAACTTAATGGTGCAATGCAACACTGACCTCGCCAACCAATGAGATATTCTTTCTTTCCATAGCCATCTGGATGACACTTCAGCAATGCTGTACTGTAAATCTGGAAGCATCATGATCATAATTATCTCACATCTATTCATAATTGTTATCAGTGCCCTGGCAGGCATGAATGAAGCTGGTATTAGCTGTTTTCCTACTTGATGGTAAATGCTAAGTAATAGGCATTATATCTGGTAGCATTATATATCTGTTGAGTTTAATCTCCTTGCCTCTTTCCTTTGGACCTTAAACGTGCTTTATTATATCAAATAGCAATTAACATTCCTCAGGGGTGAAGGTAGCTACATGGTGTGTTTACAGAGGCGGCCAGCTGTCGCCACTTGGCAAGCAACTTTTATCATAAGGTGGTTGAATTTAACATATATCAGCATTTGTCAGCCCAGACTTTGTCAGTTTTATAAACGAAAACAAAGGGACAATAAATCATTTGGTGCCCAGGTGATACAGCATACAGAAGAGAGCATATTTACCAGGCTAGGTGGATTCAACCAACAAAAGGCATCTCAGATTTTGTTATTTGATCTTTATTGAATATAGCCTCAGATGTCTTCTTTGGTGCAGAATCCACATCTGAAAGCTTTGATGAGAAGTATGTTGGATGGCTCCATTATTTTTTGTCTGGGCTGGTTGCCTCAGCTTTGCTTTCTTCTCAGTGGGATGTGAACATATCCACTGACTCCTGTTGGAGTGTATTTTATTTAGTACCCATAATATTATTAGTGTCTTTTCACTTGTGTGTGATGGAAGAGCTGGGAGGAGAAAAACACTAAGGTGGGGCAAGTCTCTATTCTTAGAGGCCTCAAAGAATTGCTCCATTAATTTGCAGTCATGCTTTGCCCCAGTCTCAACATATGTCCTCTGAATCTTTGAAGGTTAACCGGGACTCAGATGGCATCTATACCAAAGGATTAGTCAGCATCTGTTGTCTGACCTTGGGGGTTAAATGACCACCCTGGAGTGGGTGATTCACGATAGTACCTGCTGTGCTACTCCCTAACCATGTCTGGGCTAGCTGGCATGGGATGAAACTCTGCCAGGATGTATTCCGCAATCTTATTCAGTGCAGTTAATTGCAGGACAAGAGGCAAATCACACATCTAGGGATAACTTAGGTCACACATCACTGTCCTTGCTTTGGGCAAGATGGATGATGGAGCAATGCTGGGATGCATCTGCAGGTGCTGAGGGATCTGACAGAAGAAGTTGTTATGCAACTGTCCATCATATTTAAGCATATCTCCATCACATAGCAGTTTGGCAAAGCTCTCGCTAACTATAAAAGGAGAAGCATAACCTCCACTTTTAGAATGGAGAAAGGAAGACACAGACAACTATAGGCCAGTCTCACCTTTGTGCCCAGTAAGATCATGGAGAGTATCCTCCTGGAAGCTGTTTGGGCACATGATAAACAAACAGGTGACTGGTGACAGCCAGCATGGCTTCACTGAGGGAAAATCTTTGGGCATGGACAGTAGAGATTGAGTGTACTCTTAGCAAGTCTGAAGATGATGCCAAGCTTTTTGTGGGGCAGTTCACACACTGGAGGGAAGGGATGTCATCCAGAAGAACCTTGACAGGCTTCAGAGTTGGGCCCATGCCTACCATCATGAAGTTGAGCAAGGCCAAGTGCAAGGTCCTGCATGTGGGCCGTGGCAATCCCAAGCACAAATTCAGACGAGACAAATAGTGGATTGAAAGCAGCCTTGCAGAGAATGACTTGAGGGTGCTGGGTAATAAAATATTCAACATGATCTTGCAATGTGCACTCGCAGCCCGAAAAGCCAACTGTATACTGGGGCTCCATCAGAAGAAGTGTGACCAAACTGGTCAAGGGAGGTAATTCACCTTCTTTACTCCACTCTTGTAAGGCCCCACCTGCAGTACTAGTTCAGCTCTGGGCCTCCCAATGTAGGAAGGACATAAACCTCTTGGACCACATTTGGAGGAGCACCGTGAAGATGATCAGGAGGCTGGGGCACCTGTCCTGTAAAGATAGATAAAGAGAATTGGGATTGTTTAGGCTGGAGAAGTGAAGGCTCCAGGCAGACTTTATAGTGTCCTCCCAGTACTTAAAGGGGGCATACAGGAAAGATGGTGAGGGACGTTTTACCAAGAAGTGTAGTGATAGAACAAGATTTAACTGTTACAAATGGAAGAGGATAGATTTAAGTTAAATATAAGGAAAAAACTCTTTATTGTGAGGGTGGTGAGACAGTGAAACAAGTTGCCCAGATAAACTGTGGACACCTCCTCCCTAGAAGTGTGCAACGTCAAATTAGATGGGGCTTTGAGCAATCTGGTCTAGTAGAAAGTGTGTCTGCCTGTGGCAGGTGGGTTGGGACCAGATGATTTTTAAGGTCTCTGCAAACCACTCTATGACTCTATGACTTTATCTGAAAAAATGCTGAGAGTGCGTAATATGCCTGTCTGCTCTCATCTGGCAATATAAGCATAGTTAAAAAGACAATAAGTATTTTTATTCTCACTGCTCTTTTGGTTAGTAATAGCCCAATCTGGATCATGATCTTGTAGAGAAGCCCTTCAGGCTCAAATCTTTAAACTGAAATGGTGGTCACAGAATTTGCAAGACTGGGAGATGAAAGTGGAAGGGATATAGGAGAAGCACAGAGTAGTACTTGTATTCTAGTTGGAAATCTTAATTTCCAACCTGTTCTGAAGAGCTTTACAAACAGTATCTCCCTCACAGTTTTTTAGTTTGTTCCTCATTTATAGTTTAAAAAAAAAAATAAAAAAAATCTGCCTACTGACAGTGATTGCTTTACAGATTTTCTACCTACACCAATCCCAGGGTGAACTTTCCATCACCTTCAAACAGGTTTCCACTTAGTCAAATCTTCTGTCCCCACCAGTGACACCTTCAGCTCAGGCAACCCTGGCATGCTGTCCTAGTGTCCTGAAATGAGATTTATGACCCTCTCATCAGCTGCAGCCCTGACCCCTCCATGTCCAACATCTCAAACTTCTGAATTCACAGATCTAAGTACAGACTTTGCTCTTCTGTACTCAGTGAACACTTTCCAGAGCACTTCTGTAACCACCAGTTACAGCCATAGTCAGCCTAAAAAGCTTGTGTTTATGCGTGGGGATAGAAACGGATGCTCTGTGAAGTGTAATTTGCCAAGCTTTATAGCCAGCACTTGTTCTTTGCCCATAAATGTAAGGTTCATCTTGCTATCCCCCATACCAAAAGCTCTAGGGCAGCAAGGGCGGCTTTGAGCACAGAGATGCACCACCGAGTGGTTCCCAACATCGCTGACGATTCAAGCAACAAGGAGATGCTTTCAAGTTCTGGCTAACCCCAGCCATGTTAGAAGCCTTAGGACCTGTTGTCCCAATTAAATAGGAGCCTGCTCACTGATGATTTTGAAAGCTACTTTCCTATCTCTGATGGTGAAGAGTTGTTCGCCAGTGCGACTAGGTCATCAGAGGGGCTCTGCTAAAAATCATCACTTGAGATGGCCACCCACTTACCTATGATACCTGCCCCTCCAAGGAGGCTACCATAATAGGTTTTCTTCCCAGCACACTGTGCCAAACTTCTGCTAGGAAAGCAAATGGAAAAGAGAAGTTTTTTGCTGGCTCCAGAAGCATCTTGGGCATCTCCCTGTTTGCTAGGAGCAACCCAAAGATTTCATCCACCTCTGACATACCAGGCTGAGGAAGGCCCTGCCCTTGGCTGCACTGGAGCTAGAGCTGGAGAGCATGCACACCAGCATGAGAGGCAGAGGCTACCAGCAGTGGGGCCTTCCTGCAAGACACCAGGAAATCAGACCACACTATGCCTGAGCGAGAGCATGAGACCCTTCTGCTATCCAGCTGTAGGGGAGAAGCAAAGGCTCAGACCACTCTTCAGCCCAAGGCCTTGGGCTTGATAGTGTCTACCAGAAGCAACAGGCACAGGACCTGGCCTGGCTGATCACAGCATGCACCTGGCCCACACTCTTTTGCTGCTCAGGTAAAAATCCAACCAGTTGACAACAAAAAAAAAACCTCTTCTCAAAAAAGTCCAGAAGCAAAGATTCAGTCATCAGCTTACTCCAAGAATATTTTTCCACTGCAGAATGGACTTGTGCCTCCTCTTGGTGCACAGCAGTTAGTCTTTCTCCTGTTCATGCTGCAGAGAAGTTTAGGGAAGCAGACTTTCTCCTCTGTGTCTGGTCACACAGACATTACAAGTACCAGAGCCAAGGGAAGGGTCTCTGGGAGGAGCTCAGGTTCATTGTTGACCCGACTAAGTTTAGACAACACGTGAATTTCTGTGTTGTTTCCTGAGGGAAAATAAAGCTCTGTCTTCCCCAGCCCTTCAGACACAAATGCTCTTTGTCTTCCTCTTTAGCTGACCCATCCTTAAGGCTACGTGTTTCTTAAGTTCACCCTCTTCTGCCAGGGACATATGACTAAACCTGTGCTTTGAGATGTGCAGTGGCTGGTGGCTGCCTGCTGTCACAGAAGGACATGGGTAATGTCTAGGAGGAGGCACAAGACATGTCACTCATGGTTTCTCTCATCTTGTAAGGCACCAACACTCCCAGAGGGAGTTCAGTTCTGGCACGGTGGTGACTTCTGTGCATTGCTCAGCTGTGGACATTTGAGTGCCAGACAGCTAGTGCAAACAGGGAACTACATTATTTAGAAGCATCCTGGAGCATGCAATAACTTCTCACATACTGATGACAGAAATCAAAGTAGTTGAGCAGCTTCTATCAGCTGGGAGATGCCTGTTGCAGGCTATCCCAGATCAATAGCTACCCAGCACAGTGTTAGCAGTGAGCTCTGGGGATAGGGATGTTTGCCATGCAATGGATAGAGTAGTTTACTCAGGGGCAGTGACTTAAACAAGGGACTGAAAGAGCAGCTGGATTCACGGAACAGGCTGCAGTGAGGCTGTAGGTATCTCCTGTAGCATGCAAACATATCACCTATCAAGGGGAGCCTCAGTGGGTCACAATGGGAAGCTCGTGGCAAATTTGTGGGACAGCCACACATTACATTGAGTTCATCTGAGCTTACACCAAGGACATGCATGTTCTCTAAGGAGAGATGAGCTCTGTGTTACCTTGTGAGTACCTCCAGGGGTTGAATGCATGACAGTGATGCCCTCACCACAGAGCAGATGACGAAGGGTGCTTTTTTAGTGGGGTTTGAATATGCCAGCAGCAAGGTAACAGGACTTTTGGCCAGTGGGTGCCAACAGGATGATGTCTTCTGATGAAACAGAAGCTAATGCTGGCTGGCTGGGCATAGTGTGACTTCTGCAAGGAGCAGGCAGAGTTTTACTTAATACCTCCAAGACAATTCCAGGCAGCTGGTGTGTCTCAGTCTCCTAACACAGTCCAGATGTCTGTGGGGTGGCAAGCATGCAAGTGAGGGATGTGAGGGTGGCCTAATACACCAACATATGCACCTCACCCAGGTGTGCAGAGCAGGAAATGGGAGAACTTGCATCTTGCACTCATATCAGGCTATTGATGCAATAATGTCGGTGTTTAGAAACGGATTATGGGCTTTGGACACAACTTCCCACATCTACATTCTCTCTGAGCACGAAAGCATGAGCATGCTGCCCACAGCTCTTCATCAGCAGACAATACCAAGTAAAAACAAGAAGACACAGAGGCAGGATTTCCCTCACATAACTGCAGAGGTCCAGGTCTGACTGCAGATCCAAGTCACACATTGTGTGCATCTGCCCAGTGCTCATGTTGAGCCAGTGATTACCAGAAAGCCTTTGGCTTTCCTGAGCACAGCTTGGGCATTGGCTGGCTGTTTGGTCCTGCCCAACAGGTAAAAAACCTTATGGAAAAAATGTGCAGCTTTGTGTTCTGCAGCCAGTACTCTTCAGAGCCCAGCCCTGCTGATCCCACCAAGGTGGGGTTAAAACCTTTTCAGTTGTACGCTGGAAACACACAGAGCCTTGGGCAAAAGAAGCAGGCACTGTCAAGGAAGGACATGGAGGTAGAGGGACCTGTACCGGGTCCCAGTGTCTAGTTTGAGAGGGATGGCTGATGTGGGAAGCAACACATGGTGCAGGTAAAAGTCAATGATTGTCAGGAGGGAGAGCAGGCACTTTTGCTTTGCTGAATACTAGTTTGGATCCCTTTTTCCCTTGGGCTCACAGAGCATTTAAGTCTGTCACAAAAAAAAAAAAAGTACAGAGAGCTCAGGTAAAACCACAGGCAAGGGCACAGAGGGTGTTTGCAGTGTGGCCTCACCTCCAGAGGAGTTTGCTTCCTCACTTCCTTCCACTAGGCTCCCACAAGGGCACCAGAGCTCTAGAGGGTGCTGGTCCCACACATCGTGACTCCAGAGAGACAGAAAATCCTTGGGAGCTGTTTCTACGTCCACCTACAGCTAATTCTTCATCTTGGGAAAAGTGATAACTGCATCTAGGCTTTGAAAACACAGTGAAATCAAATCTGAATTTAAAACAATTTATGCATAAACCATCATAACATTTTAATGGGGAAAAATTACACAGTCATTTCAAGCTTGAAGAGTCTAAGTAGTATGATTTTGTATAAATGGTTGATACATTATTTGTTCATTGGGCAATCTGCTTTTTTATATTGTTTGTCATGCTGTATAATTTTAGGTGAAAGCTTTTTAGCATGCTGTGCCTAACAGAAGAACTTCCTTTAGTTTCTGCTCCAATGTGCGTAGAAAATAGACCACTAATTGCCTTCTTACCCCTTCTTGCATGCTTAACCAGAACCTGGCTACTCCATAAATTAGACAACTGTATTAATGGTGCTGCTGCACAAATGAGTGGAGCACTCGTTTCATTTCAGGTTCGCAAGAGGATCATTTAGTTTAAGAGGCTGATTTGGGCAACCTTGCACTCATTTATTCAATCAAAAATTTCCTACCCACAGCCTTAGCTGGGGAATGGACAATGATCTCTTCTTAGGACACTAGCCAAGAGAGACCTGGAGTGCTTCACTGGGTTTATTTCTTGGGGCAGGTGCCTTCCTTCCCCTCAGCTTCTGTCTGACTTTATCTGCTCTGGGTTTTTGGATTGTGCATTACTCTGAGAAGAGTCTTCTCATAGATAGAGCTGGAACACATGGCCCTGATGGTTGCAAGGCTTCTGAAAGCTTTTTTGCTAAAACATGACATCATACTCTATGAATCATACTATAACAGAATCACTTTGATTGGAACAGACCCAAAAGACCAACAGATTCAAACATTAACCCAGCACTGCCAGGTCACCACTAAACCAAAGTCTCTAGGTACCACATCTCACATCTGAATACCTGCAAGGATGATGACTCCACCACTTCCCTGGGCAGCCTATTCCAGTGCCTCACAAGTCTTTCAATGAAGATATTTCCCCTAATATCCAATTTAAACTTCACCTGGAACATCAAGAAGCTTTTTTCTTTTGTCCTGTCATCTCTTACTTGGAGAGAGAGACTTCTGTTTTAGAGAAGCGAAAAAGTCTCCTCTAAGCCTCACTCCCTTCATGATGTAATTGCTCTCATCAAAGTTTCTGCAATGCCAAGTAGATTTTATTGACTGTGAAAAACTGTTGTAGATGCAATATAGGAGAACAACCTTAACTCAAAAGATCTAATAGTTATGCCTGGTAGAAACCCGTTTGCTAGCTGTTGCTGTGTTGAAGCCCACCACGTGGCATTTTAAAGTGTAAAACCCAGCAGAGCCTTTCACCACTGGCTCAGGCATTAATCCGCTCCTTGGCAGTGCAGACACCAGCTGTGTCAAGAGTCAACACAGCCCAGGGCTTTTGCAATGCAAAGGGAATGAGTAATACGCTTGGAATTTCTTCTCCCCTCTATCTTTCCCTAGCACTTCTGCATTCACCATGCGCTCTTGAGCTCTGTACCCACTCACTAAGCACCCGGTCTAGAAGTGCTCTTCCAAGGACCAGATGATCAGTGAGTCCCTTACTGGCTGGGAGAGACTCTTCCCATTCGACTCTCCTTCAGCAGACAAGACCAATTACTCTCCCAAATCACATTAAGTGTTTTCTGACTGCCACTTTTTAAAGCCTCCAGTTATTTCTAGGACTTGGACCAAATGCTGAGTTAATGATTGCTGGGTAGAGTTTCACTGGCTGTTTTGAGGAGACAGTCTTTTCCAGCCTTCTGGACACCTGAGGCAGGACATTTAATCAATGTCTTTGTCCTTGTCAGCTGATGCATTAAATCAGGTGATGTTTAGGTACATAAAATAATTTTAGGCTCTGACAATGTTCTTTCCAGTGTGCAGGTAAGGAGCAACAAAACCTATGTGCACAGTTAAGAGAATGGAAATAGGGTTGAGCTTTAGGTGAAATGTGTAAATTTATACCCATTATGTATGTAGAGTTAATCATAGCTCCATAAAGATATCAGGTTTTGGGTTTGGTTTTTTTTGGTTTGTGTTGGTTTTGGATTTTTTTTTTCTTTTTCCCCTGTTTGGTATGTAATTATGGGTTTAAATCACAGTTTTTCAACCTCGAGCTGGACTTAACTTGCAAATGTTATATAGCTGTAAAAAATATAAATACAGAACAGAAATACTACACAGGGAGAAGGAAATAAATACATAAATAAGGAACTGTGAAATACTAGATGGAAATACAATTAAGAAGATTATGATGGTGAAGGAGAAAGTGAAAGGGAAATCAAGTGAAAGAGAAAGTGGGGCAAGGGTAGACAAGGTGGGGGGCAAGAAATACAAGCAGATGAATAGAAATTTTCAAGGCTACATGGAACCCTAGCATGACTAAATTGCACTTGAAATATTTTATTATAAATAAAACATGCAAGCTAATAGATGCTACAATGCAGAATAAATATTTAGATTATTTTATACACACAAGGAAAACCGTGGTCATTGCAGCTGAACAAATGAACACTCCACATTATTTAACTGATTCTGCTTGCTTTTGTGTTTGTAATTATGTCTGAGAAAATTCCAGCTTCTTTTCTTTCCTCACAAGAGGTCCTAATAAGTTTTAGGAGAGCAGATGTCTCTTAGTTTAAAAAAAATATGCATGTATATAAATATTTCAGCTTCAGTCTGTGTCAGTAACTGCTTTAACGTGCAAGTCATGGACAAATTTTCCGTGTTGGATGAACATAAGGATAAGGCCCACTGCAGTGTGTTACACAGGCAAGGAAATACAAGCAAGGAGGTTGGCTGAACAGCTTCAGTTGATGCCACTGACTACACACTCTGTGAGGTCTGCTCTCCTCCTGTTCCTTCACAGGACTCCTCTTATTTGCCACATGCTATAGACAAAGCCCAGTTAAACCAATTCCGCGTTTGTTTTACTTTCCCTGCTGATGCCTTTGAGCCCAGGACTTTGTAGATTTTATTACACCCATTCTCAGAGGACAGGGATGTAGGTTTCCTCATAGGGTATTTTCTAGCACCGAGAAGTTCACAGCACCTCCAGGGCTGATGTGGTATCAGTGAATGGGGTGGAGAAAGAAAGCTGGTACCCTGGTTTTAAGACGGATTTCAAGCATTGCATAATCATGTAAATACTTTCTGAAATCCACATTAGATCTAGTGGGATTAAGTTAAACAGTCTTCACTAATTCTTGCGCCTAGTTGAAGTGCTCAGAAGTGCCAAAAGCTCAGAGGAAGCCTCTGTGGACAGCACTGGAGGGGGGTGAAGATGCTTCCAGAGCCCAGTACTTGTTGCACTGGGGCTTCATAATCAGACTCTCCAAAAGCTTTCCCTTCTCTTGGGAGTATCTCAAGCTGCTTCAGACCAGACATACAGAAAAGCAACATGTCTGCAGCTGAAAATCTTTTCTGGAAAGTTCAGTCCAAGATATCCGTCAAAGTCATGTAACCTCCTTTTGGTCAGATCTGCTGGAGCACCCAGCAGTGCAGTCCAGGTCCTGCTTCCCATGTCTCCCAGCTTTGCAGCTCCTGGTCCTGGTAACACGAGTGCAACACAGTGAGATCTCATTTGGTCCTGAGGCCCACGGCAGGGATCTGCTTGATGTAGAAAGAACTTAGCTGCTAAGTTTTAAGACATATCTGTGGATCCTGTGTGATGTGCAATAGTTCAAAGTTTGACTAAAGAGATCAGTCTGGAAGCACGTTACTGTCTGGCAACATCCCAGCAGGACTTGTAACATATTTAAGCCCAGTGAAGAAACACAGCAGCAAAGAAAACTTGGCAGGAAAACTGTGTGTAGGTTTGCTGTCTCCAGATGTCATCTGTTCCAGTTGTCTACTTGTTTGGGATTATCCATACATCCATTGCTCTTTTCAGAGACTTGCAGAGGCTACTCCACACCTTCCTCACACACCCAGCTCCAGTGGACCACCACTTCTCAGATTTACTCTTATACTGGTCCAAACCATTTTAAAGAAATTTTTCCCACGGTTGGTGAGAGGTGGAGATACAGAATGGAAAATTTCAGCCCAAATGATTGAAGTCCAGCAAACCTACAATGGACAAACAAGAGAGCAGGACTATGGTGAGAACTGCCAGGTGCCACCTGCACAGCCAGACTCCAGCTGAGCCCAAAGCCTGTCCTGCCCTAGTGACCCCAGAAACTGAAGGTAAAATCAACCAGGGAAGGGATGTGAGGAGGAGTCCTCTCTGAGTTATATTTCTGCCCTGAATTCCTCTATCTGTAACTACTTGAATATATATTTTTTAACATTTTTTTTTTCATACTCCTGTTTGGTATAATAAACATGCAGTGGAAAATAGAAAATTGTATAGGGCTGATAACATTAAGATGTTGTGTTTTCAGTGGAAAGATACATAATATTTTAAAGTAATTACTGAACTCTTACAAGGCAGTGAAATTGTGCTTTCCTAGTGATAGGCAATTCCTACCAGAATTTTATAGGCAATACCAGAATTTTATAGGCAATTCCTACCAGAATTTTACGAAGACTGGGGATAATCAGAAGACATTTGAAAAATATTAAAGAGAAAGTGTAGAAAAAAAGGATCCTCTCCTGCCCTCAGCATTTCCCAAGGCAACTTCCCTGCATATTTCCTGAACAAGGTCTTATTCAAAACGACTTATGTAAACACACATTTCTGCAGTTTAAGATGTGGCCCACACCTACGGTGTGAAGAAGCTTATGCCTGGTGGGAAGAGCAAACTGAAGTTGCCATGTGTAAATGCAGATCCACTCAGNAAAAAAAAAAAAAAAAAAAAAAAGCTGATGAACCAGTGTTACTTTAAGGCAGGTGGAATAGTTCATGCTCTTGTTTTTATCGTTAGTGCTAAGAGGGAAAGACAGCTTTGTTTTCACATGGTTATTGATTATTAACCAGCTTTGTGAAAGGTTACCTTTCTGCTAGATACAGCCATGGCGGGGGCGGGGGGGTGATGATGTTAAAAATCAATCCCTGGGAAAGCTCTGTTGCCCTGTCAACTTCTCCTGCTCCTACTGCCTGCCCGTGTCATGGATACAATTTCCCTGTGTTAGCTTGAGCACAGCTGGGAAAGAAAAAGAGATAAAGAGATTATTTTGAATGTGTTCTACTCCCTTTCAATACTTTTGTATAAATGTGGATTGCAGAAAAGCAGTTGAGCACTGAGAGGTTACCAAACGTCATACAGATGTAGAAAATCAAGCCAGATTACTATAAGGAAGTCTGACTGAACTATAATACTCCCTACTCTTGTATGCTCTAGCAAGACTGTTAGGGAGGTGGGAGGAATGATGAAAACACCATCAGTCATAACAGGAAAGGGGACTAATTGAGCAGAGGTTCACAAATTATTTGCATTGAAAAGCAAACAAAATGCTGCTGCTGCCTTTCCTAGGAAATAAAACAACCACAATGCTTTGTCCAGATGGTTTTATATTTCACTGATATCAGCAGCTTGCAATGATGTCTGTCAGACACTACCAAGGGAGACTTTCAAAATGCAGTAGCTCACATTAAGACTCTAAATTAGCCATTTAAATGTAAGATAATTTTTAAAAATATGTGGAATTTCAGGAGGCATGTTGCACATGTTGGCATACATTTTAAAACAACATGGTTAACACTTCAGGTATGTGAGTGGGATCTCCATGCCCCTGGGCACTCCGGTGAATCCATGCCCTTTTGTAAAGTTTTAGGCTTCATATAACACAAAGTAAGAGTTAAATGTGCAGATAACCTCTTCTCTTCCAGGCCAACATCCAGCTAAACGAATATGATCAGAATTCTCTTAACAAGCCCTTAGTATATACTTTAATATGGTAATTCAATTATTGCAGTGTAGTTGTTGTGTCATCTTACTGTAGGACAGTAACAGCTGAGCACCTGAAACACTTGTTACTGGTGCTCTAACATCTGAATTCCTGTGCTTGTTTTGTGGGTTCTAACTATAACCTCAGTGTTCTACTTAAGATTGCTGCTATCACCATCATCGTGTAGTTACTGATACAAACTCATAGATTAATTTTTGTGTAATCTCTTGGAACAATAAACTTGGTCTAAGGATTTACCTTCTAGGTGAGTTCTCACAGCAACTTGGGTTGAGAGCACTGAGATCCAGAAAAGTCACCTAAAAGGAGTGAACTATTAGAAGAAAACTGGGATCTACTTCAGGCTAATCTGAGCACAAACTGTGTTAATGGCTGTAGGACCATGCTCATGATTTAACACAAAACAGAGTTGAAAGCATGAGCTTTCCAGCTCCATGAATGAAAATGGGTTATCTAAATAAGGCAGCCATAAATATCCCCAAGATCTTTGGGGAAATCTATGGTCCATGGAAACTTCCTACTAAAAGTAGGACCTCCAAACGAACTGCAGCACGCATTTAGCTAGGCTTTAAGGTGAGTGAAAATCTACCTAGCTCATTTTTTTCTAGTGTAACACACCCCCTACTTTTCTCTGTTTTCAATTATTAAGACTCTGGTTTACATGTATCAGTGGGAATAAACATGTTTGTATCAGCCATCTTTTCTTTTCATGATTACTTACAGAGTGAGAATGGACAAATTTCTTGTCACTTCAAGCCTGCCAAAATCTGGCTTCTGGAATCAGGACAAGGGAAGTTCTCAGCTGGAAGATGGCAATGTGTGTGCAAAAGTCCCTGGGTTCAGTGTTTAAAGTATGCAAGTACTGCTGGCCCCCTAGGGTTCACAAATGAGCTAAAGAAGCAATGCCACAGTTTTTATTCCTTATGTCATGCCTCTCAAGTCTTTCTAGTTGGAGAATCAGGACTAATTAAATGCAGCAAGTTGCAAAGTCATCAAAAGGTGGTGGCATCTCAGTTAATCTGGAGAATACTTTGCTACAAGGTGGTGGGAGGCAAAAGGTTTCAGAGGAAATGTAAGATGCACAAGAATCAGCTGAGGACTGTAATATCTACATGGCTCTGGAAAACCCTAGAGTTTGGGAGATTATTTGAGTGTGGTATATCATGTGCACACTCTGCCATGACTGCTCAAGATGATACACGTGGACATCTAGGGAAAGAGTATGGGATCACCACTGGGCCTTTGCCTTGAGTCAGCACAGTGGTATCTGCAGAACCCACTTTGGGCGCTAGTGGACCCATTCTCATCTGTCCCTTCCATCACCCATTTCTCACACCAAGTGGGCATTGTGATGGGACCCACTCATAACTCAGAGGCTCCACAGCTGTGGAGGAGCTCTTCAGCTAGATCTCAGTGACCGCATGCCAGGAGGGGAAGACAAGCCCTTGGGCTTGGGCTACAGCCGGGTTCAGCTCCCCGCCTCGTGGCCCAGAGGCCGCTGGACATCTCTCACTCCTGTCCTCGGCCAGTATTCCCAGCGCCGTGATGTCCAACGCGGTCCTTTTCCTGCACAGCAGCTCGTAACCTTGTTGTTAGCACGACAAAGCACGCTCTTATCGCCTGCTCACGCAGGCAGAATGAAACAGAATTAGGTCTAAATTATACGAAATTCATTTGCTTTAAAGGTGAAAGTGCTTGCTTTGTTTAGAAATGTTCGTTATAGGGAGCAGATCGCATTAAGACACCGGGTAATGGTCCTCCCTGGAGATGAATCAATTTGCTGTGGTTTTTATGGCCTCGCGTTTGTTTGACCGTGCCGGCTCTCCGTGGAAAACTCGAGGGTGTAAATGCTCCGGAGAGCAGATCTCTGAGGAAAGAGCTGGGGATGCTGGGCTGGGTGCGGGGCACGAGAAGATCTGGAAGAGACTTCAGAGGAGACATAGTAGGGAATTCTGAGCCGTGGGGGGCACCGCCGCTGAGGATGCTGACCCAGCTCAGCGCATCCCATCCTGGCTGTACGCAGGCTGCGAGCCCCAGGCAGGGCACGCATTTCACTTGGCATGCCAGGCGGTGGAGAGGGAGGACGCCTGGCAGCGGGGGGGCACCCGAGCTGCAGTGATGTCTATCGGTAATTCCCGCTAATAAAATACTTTTTCACTATCCGCACTATAATTGGTTTACAACCTTTTTTGTTTATTTATCCATAAGAGCTGCTGTTAAATGGCTTGGGAAAGCAATCGCTTAATGGCTCAATATTGAATCAAAGGCTCAGTGTGCTTTCTAAGAGACGGGGGACCCGCGTGGGTTCGGAGCGGAAACGCATTTTAAGCGTAATGGACTGGGCGGGTTTATGATCTCGCGGAACGGGGTGCAGGGGCGAGGTACCGGGAACCCTTTTCTCCGCCTGCTCCTGCGATGCATTGCTACCGGCAAGCCGAGGCGGACTGGGTTTAGCCATTGCGAGCCTAGCTGAGCCGGACCGCCCGTACCTGGCCCCACTGAGCTGCTTCCCTGCCGCCCAGGATGGAGCTGCCGGTACGCTCCCCCGACGGCGGCAGCTGGAGCCCCGGTGCCGGGTGAAGGCACGTGGGGAAGAGACAGTGAGAGGAGGCGGGCCGGGCAAGTACGAAGTGTGCCTGCCTCCGAGCCGGCGAGAGCGGCGGACGGGCCGGGCGCAGGGAAGCAGAGAAACGATCTTTGTTCCTTTCGGTAGCTCTCCGCCTCCTCATAGCCTCGTCACCAAGTCAACCGGCAGCAGCTAGGAACAGATTATCTCCGAGGGTCAACACTTTGCAGCTCAAGCCACAGGGAAGGCTCCCAAATTTACCCCTTGGGCAAACAATCCGCTGCCTATCGGTCGCTCGCCCTAATGATAGCATTGTGATCCCCACCGGCCGCATCCCTCCAGGCAGAGGGAGAGTGGGCAGAGGCCCAGTCCTTGCCTCCTGCCAGTACGGCGGCACACACGTCTCCCAGACGGAGCGACCCCTCGGCGCACCCTACCCGTCCCCGGACACTCACATCTCTTGTGGAGATGGCCTCGCATCTAAAAGTCCCCGGGGGACAAACCCCTTCGGGAGTCGTGTCCCCTCGGGAGAATTTTGCTCTCTGGGATGTAACCGGAGAAGATGAGGGGGGACTGGGAGAATGAGAACTCCCTGAGCAGTCAGGGCAGGGAGGGAAAAGGTGGGTTTAGGGTCCTTCCCTCCTGGATCACGTCGAGGCAATCCCTAGATCACCTCCACGGCTCGGCAAGCGACGCGTCGCCGGGCTCCTCATCCCAAAGCAGGGAGCACCAGGGTCGAGGGGACCCAGGACCTGCCAGGCTGAGGAGTAGGGGGTTACGGGGCCAGGGCCACCCCGGGTGGCCTCTCATGTGTCGTGCCCCGCCCCGGAGGGCTGCGGGAGGGCTCACGTGGGGGGAGCGGCGCCTATGGGGAGGCAGCGGGAGCCGGGCAGGGCGGCGGGGCCCGGCGGGGCGGCGAGCTGTCAAAGAGGCATCCCGGGCGCTGGAGCAGCCCTATGTGTCCCTAAGCTGCTAGACCCCCGCCCCGGCCCCGCTCGCCATGAACACCGAGGAGCAGTATTACGCCTCGGCACAGCTCTACAAGGAGTCGTGTGCGTTTCAGAGAGCCCAGGCGCAGGATTACAACCCCAACCCTCCCGCCTGCCTGTACATAGGCAGGCAGCAGCAGACACCTTACCCTAGCGCCTTAGGGGCTCTCGAGCAAGGCAGTCCGCCTGACATTTCACCTTACGAGGTGCCCCCTATCACAGAGGATGCCGGGGTCTCCCACCTTCATCACCATCACCACCACCACCCTCATCTTCCTCCTTCCCACCAGGACGCGCTGCCTTTTGCAGACGGGGCAGACACGGGGGCGATAGAGGAGCCCCGAGTGCAGGTGCCTTTCGCCTGGATGAAATCCACCAAATCACACGCCTGGAAGGGACAGTGGACAGGTAAGCTCCGCCGCTTTCCCCCTGCTTCTCTCCCTCCCCTGCACTGGTTCTGCATCCGCCGCTCAGATGTAGAGTGCGCTCCTTCCTCCATGCCAACGCCTCGAGACCTACTGGTGTGGGGCTGCTGCCTTTGGGTTGAACTCTGGGATGGAAGCCGGCCCTCCGGTACCGGCTGGCGGGTTGGCTGCTCCCTGCGCTGCCCAAGCCCTAAGCAATTATTAACGAATTATTTTTCATCAATTAACTAATTGCCGCTAAGTAGGGGCGAGGTGCAAACGGCTACCGGGCGCTGCTGTCTCGCTGAGCCACGGAGCAGCTCCAAGAGCGCCGTGAGCTTCATTCCGGGGCCGAGCCCGCGCAGGGCGAGGCTGAGGGCGCAGAGATACCCGCGAAGTGGAAAGGATCGGGAAGTGACAAAAAGGGACGTGAAGTCAGGGCACGGCTGCCCCGCATCCCCGCGGACAAAGAAGGGAAATGGATTCTGCCCCCCAAAACCCTGAGGCATTTTCCTTGCCCGTCTTCGTTGCCTCTCGAGTGGCAAATCCCATCTCTTCTCCCTGCCCCTCTATCCCACCCTTTCGTGCTTCCCTGTGTGTTTTAGCCTTGATTGCACCTTTCCAAGTGAAAACTAGGGCAGAGAAAACAATGCACAAACGAAACAGAGCTGCCAGCGAGGGGAAGAAACTCTATCTAGGCAGAAAGTTCCGCTGCTCAACAATATTTCTGTCTCTGCCTGCACAATGTTATCGTGTTCTGCGCCTTTGTCACGCCTATACGGCAAATATTATATTAATGGCTTTGTTCAAATAGACAGTTGAAAAAAGGACTGGAGTATTAAAATCACCATGAAATAGTCTGGGAATGGGGCAGACGGAGGGGGAAGGAAAGACAGGCAGCGGTCCCCAGTCCTCAAGGAGGCGCATCCACCAGGCAGAAGAGAGGATTAGTAGCCCCACACCGCAAAATCGGGGGACAAAGATTGTGCCGAGGAGTGAGGAGATGGAGATGAGCAAAATCGGATTGTCTTTTTTTAAAATGAAATCCAGTAAAGAAAAAAAAAATATATATATAGGAAAGCAAAAAAGATAAAGCCGAACTCTCGAACTAAGCTTTTTTCTCCCCCTCGTTTCCTGTACCCAAAGAATGAAAAACGAAACTTTTCCCTTAAGAGCCAAAAACTCTCCTCTGTTCTCTCCAGCTCTCCCGGGAGGTACAGACTATGACTGTGCACGCTGCATGCGGTGTTGTGGGATCACACACTCACACCGTGTCGCTCCTGCCACGGGTGCGCGGTGCACGCCCTGACAGCAAAGGGGGCACCGTGCTGCGCCAGACACTTGCACAGCGCCCGCAGCCAAACCCTGGGATATTTTGTAGATATATATTGTAGCCTTAAGATGTATATTTATTTTATTTATTGTAATTGAACCCCTTGAGATTTTGAGTTTGTTTGTTTGGGTTTTTTTTCCCCGCGGGGAGAGGCCGCGGTAGAGCCCGGTGCTAGCCACCGTGTCCGGCGATGAGCACACCACACAGAGTCCCAGGCCGGTAGAGCGGAGTGTTCCACCTTCCCGTTAGCACGGGCTTACTTTACCCTAACAGATATTTTTTTTCAGATCCGTATACACTCATAAGTGAATCTATACGTAGATTTATATTTCCAAACATTTCAATGAATATACACTTATTTTAATATCTATTTTGATATGCATACGCACACATGGGTTTGTGTTCACAAAGAATTTCGTGTATGTGCATGTATTTTTAAAATAGATATAAAGATAAGTTTATATAGATAGGTTTATATTTATCAACGTCATATGTAAAAATCCTATGAATAGGAAATGAGAGGCACAGAACCCACACAAGTCTCCTGAAATGGGTGCTTCGATCCGTGTCTTTAAACCACTGTTCCTTAGAAATTGCATTGACACCCGAAGTGCACCTAGCTAGTCTCCCGGCACTGGCAATAGTGGCTATGAGTCTCGGTGCCTAGTCCCGGACACAGTCGCTGCCGCCGTCGGTAGCGTCCGCACCCTGTTTCCGAGCACGACGGCCACGGCCATGCTAGTAGTGGAGAGTCAGCTACTGGCGTTGTTTCCAGGAACAAGAAAACCAAAGTTTCACCAGCCTGACGAAACGGAGGGGCTGCAGTCCTGTTCCCGGCCCGGCAACCGCCCCAACGCCCTCCCCGCTGTCACCCGTGGAGGTTCCGGTGGCCTGGAAAGCGTCGAGGCCTCCACACGCCCAGAGCTGCTGGGTCATGATATCCCGAGAGAAACTCCCAAACTGCTGTCCCGTGAGATCTCCTGCCACCTTTTTGCGACCCGCGTAGTCAGGGCAAGCCATCTGCCCCCCAGCCCTGCCCAGCCGCAACAGCCCTCCCGCCACCCCGGGAACTTGCTGCCAGAACTGGCTGGCCGTCCGTGGGCCCTCCTTTGGAGAGTGGCTGGCTTTTTCTTCCCGGTGGCTTACAGGAGAGGTGACCTATTTCAACAACATTTTAAAATTATGTTTACTTTGGTGACTTGTGAATGGGATGTACATGATAGTAATTTTTTGGTTGCTTTTGTATCAGTGATTTGCTTGGGGTTTTGGTTTTTTGGGTTTTTTTTTGGGGGGGGGTGGTTTTCTGCTTAAAAATCGTTTTGTTTTGTCTTCTTTTTTTGGGGAAGTGTGAATAATTTTTTTTTTTTTTAATTAATCAAATCTGAGAAATTNTATATGACATGAAATAGCAGCAGTCCTGTCAGGCGTCCCCTTCACCGCCTAGCTGTACCCGGCCTGGGGTGCTGCTCGAGGCCACTCATCCTACTTGCCTTCCCTGGTGTGCCCTCCGCGCCACGCCGGAGTGCGGGGCCGTGTTCTCTCTACTCGAGGGGGCGGCCGGAAGGGCTGGATCTGATTCTCCTTTCTCTCCAGGTGGGTCCTACGTGGTGGAGCCGGAGGAGAACAAGCGGACGAGGACGGCGTACACCAGGGCGCAGTTGCTGGAGCTGGAGAAAGAGTTTCTCTTCAACAAGTACATCTCCAGACCGCGGCGGGTGGAGCTAGCTGTCATGTTGAACTTAACCGAGAGACATATCAAGATCTGGTTCCAGAACCGGCGGATGAAGTGGAAGAAGGAAGAAGACAAAAAGCGAGGGGCAGGCAACAGCAATGACCCCGAGCAAGACTGTGTGGTGTCCTCCGGGGAACTCCCGGGTAAAGAGGATCTCCAGTCGTGCTCCCCCGAGAACCTGCCCTCGGGGGCCTCCAGGGACCTGCTCGCCCCTAGTCTCGTCTCCAGAAGGCAGCAGGACTCTCGGTGAGTCGCGGAGTGTCCCAAGCGCGGGCCCAAGGAAGAGGACGGGACCAGGAAGAGAGCCGAGAGACAGGCACCGGCTTCCCACCGCTTTACCGTGCCATGGCCGACCCTTGTCCGCCTTCCCCAGAGGAATTCAGTACCTCCACTCGGAAGCTCCCACGATGAAAAAATTAAATGCAAAACGTTTAGCTGTAACAAGGAGAGGCTCGCTAGGGCCAGAGAGATGGATGAGGCCGCAGCGAGCCTCCGGGATGGCGGTGAGCTGGGTCTTGTTCTCCCTGGGCACCCTGTGCCGCAGTAGGCCCTACGAGGCAATTTCCCCTGGGGAAGGCGGGTCTTGGGTGGCCACCAACAGCGTATACAGCCCCGGGTGCACGGAACAATCTGGAAATTGGAGGAGAAGGGAGCGCAAGCCGTCTCGCCGAGGATGACTGCCCGCTCAGGTCGCGAGTGTCGCCGTGCCTGGCACTGCTCAAGGGCGGACGCAGAGCTAGGAATTCCAGACCTTCCCGGGACTGACACCCCGCTATTCCCGTCCTTTCCAGAGGCTCCGGGGCATCATCTCTACCGAGTGCTCCCCAGGACTGTTACTCATTGATTTGGAAACTGGAACCTAGTTTATTTCGTTTTGTTTTGCCTTTGGGAAGAAAAACAACAATAAGCATCAACAACAGCGAAAAAAACAACCCCCAAAAAAACAGGGAGGGAGAAAGAAAGAAAAAAAAAAAAAGCCCGAGTGTCCTGCGGGCAGGATTTTTCTCCCCTGATGACCATCTCCCGATGATCGCCCGACGCAGCCAGACCCTTCTGCGGGCTCCTACAGCAGCTGCTGCAGACGTGCTGGGGATCTCGACTCCGTGCTCGTTGGGGCTCCCCGGCGGCGCACAGGGCTGTGGTCCCCTCCCCAGGGAGCGAGTGCAAGCCCAGAAATGCGGTATAAAATTTGGGGCTGATCTCCGGGCAGCGAGCAGAGGCAGACTGGGATGCGAGCCGAGAGTGGGACGTCTGTGAGGTACGGCTCGTCTCAGGGATTTTCCTCTGGGGGAAAGCTCCTGCCTCCCTTCCACCTCTCTCGAAAGCTCAGACTTCGCCTGGGAGAAAATAATCCTCCCTGCAGCACCAGCTTCCGACCAGTCGTGCCTCTCTGTGTGTTTTTGTCTTAGCAGACCTGGCTTTACACCTCAACGGAGGTTGGGGCCCGACTGCCTCCCAAGGCCCTGCAGGGCACAGGTGCCTTTTTCTGATGTTAGTTTTTGGCATTTCAAGACCTGATAAGTGCCTGCTTCACGACCTGGAGCGAGAGGCCGACCAGGTGCAGAGCTGGCCAGCCAGGGCTCCGCTGTCCCTGACCCAGCCTGACTTAGCTTCATTCGCTCCTAGTCTGTCACCAGAAACATCTTCCTTGTCTCGACAACGGCGGGAACAGGCGTTCTGTTCCAGAGACCGTCGGAAGTTCAACTAAGTGAGGAAATGTGACAAAATAACCCTCAAACTAGAAAAGGAGAAGAATGGCTGGAAAGAAGCAGGAGTTGCTCGGGTTTGCTGTGGATCAGGCAAATCTGCCTTCTCATGTCATCAGGGAGATTCCAGACCTGACCCTGGAACCAGCAACCCCTCAAGCATCCCTTGGGGACTGCCACAGTCCTTCCCGCACTGTGGGTCTGGGAGTGTCATTGGAGGGAGATGAGGAGGAGAGCCTGACCCACTCTGATCTGAGGATATTCCCAGTCCCTGGGCTGAAAGCAAGAGGGAGAAGTGGTTTGCCTCAACTCTTTGGAGTTTTTCGTCTTACAGGAGACTTAACAATAAGATGAAGACTTGAGCTGAAGGTGTAATTATCCTATTGCTTTTCTTTCACTTGAGGGCACTAAGAGACATTTCTGCTCGTTTTCTGTGCAAGTTGCCTGAGAAATTTTTCATCCGAGCCTGTGTATCCTTATTCATTAAAATGTGGCCAACGACTGAGAATTTTACTAGTGATTAAATAAGCAAAATTCAAATACATCTGTCATCCTTAAGAAGCGAAGCACCATCTTAATTAAAGTAACATTTCTCCACTTTTGAGGGCTAACCCCCCCATTTTTAAATCTCAGCATTTCTCACCACTACTTGCTAGCTTGTTGTATGCTAGTGACATGCAGTGGAACAATTTCCATGTACCTTCTATATTGTCTAACATTGAAATGACAACTCGGGAGCCAATATAAAAATAGATCTAGCTGTGGAAATCACACATAATATCACAATTTTCTGCTGAGATTAGTACAGTCCATGGACCCAGATAAGCAGCATATGTGGTGGACGAAATTGTGTTTGTCCTTTCCAAGTTGAATTCATTCCAGTTTTATTTTCTCTGTTCATTGGGGTAAAACCAGAGAATTTGCAGAATTTATATATTAATTGTTTGACCAAGTTACCAGGGTATTTTAAGAAGTGCAAGGAGAATCACACCTGCACGGCTTAATTTTAATGAATAAAATATTTTTCTTCAAAGAATTCACACNTGACAACTCGGGAGCCAATATAAAAATAGATCTAGCTGTGGAAATCACACATAATATCACAATTTTCTGCTGAGATTAGTACAGTCCATGGACCCAGATAAGCAGCATATGTGGTGGACGAAATTGTGTTTGTCCTTTCCAAGTTGAATTCATTCCAGTTTTATTTTCTCTGTTCATTGGGGTAAAACCAGAGAATTTGCAGAATTTATATATTAATTGTTTGACCAAGTTACCAGGGTATTTTAAGAAGTGCAAGGAGAATCACACCTGCATGGCTTAATTTTAATGAATAAAATATTTTTCTTCAAAGAATTCACACAGTTCGTGGCTTTAGCACTTAGAAAGAAAAAGAAAGCAAGAAAGCAAGGAAGCAAGAAAGCAAGGAAGGAAGCAAGGAAGGAAGCAAGGAAGGAAGAAAGAAAGAAAGAAAGAAAGAAAGGAAGGAAGGAAGGAAGGAAGAAAGAAAGAAAGAAAGAAAGGAAGGAAGGAAGGAAGGAAGGAAGGAAGGAAGGAAGGAAGGAAGGAAGGAAGAAAGAAAAGAAGAAAGAAAGAAAGGAAGGAAGGAAGGAAGGAAGAAAAAAAAGAGGNAAGGAAGGAAGGAAGGAAGGAAGGAAGGAAGAAAAAAAAGAGGGAAAAAAGGAAGAAAGAAGTCCATCATTTTTACAACTGCATCCATGTTAAAAAATAACATTAACTGACTGAAGGCAGCTCTGGGGTCCTTGTGGAGGTAATAGCTCACTGTAACCTTCACCTGTCAGATCAGCCAGACCTGCACAATGCTGGTGAAAAACAAGGCTGACATGGAGGATTATAAGGCAGGTAGAGTTCTCATGCCATGTTATCTCACCAAAACTATTTGTTCAGACATATCCATTTCTCCTTGGAGACAACCTCCCTTATGAAATAGTTGATAACTAACATAATTAAATAGTCCGTAATTTAATCCCATGGCAGGGAGGTTGGAATTAGATGACCCTTAAGGTCCCTTCTAACCCAAGCCACTCTGTCAATGTGTGAACCTTTAACTTTGGGAGAGGTTTTCCACAGATACTCTAAAAATCTTGGCTTTAAAAATTAGACAACAAATTAAAAGTGTGACATGTCTTTTTATTTCCTTCCCAGGCAATATTCAGGGCATTTAGGAAGAGATATGTCCCCCCCAAATCACATGTTTTCAGTGTAACTTATTTAAAGAAAATTTTAGCAAGATTCAGAGCAATTTTGCTCTTCATGGGTGCACCTGATGTGGACATCCACAGCACCAGGAATGAGGGAGACCTCAGTTCTATCTATGGGTCCAGGGGAAGACAGTGAGGATGCAGGTGTTGATGCAGCTTTGCACAGGCAACATCTTTACTGCTACTTCTTTGGTCAGGTACATGCACCAGCAACACAACAAAAAAAAGCTTTCTTCTCTGCTTCTATGCTATTGAGATATTAACTGCTGTTACATAAAGCACCACAAGGAGGAAATACTTAATGTCCTCTTCTTTCTGCAGGCAGGGCTGATCATCTAGTGAGAATGGTACACAGCCAGCGAACCCTGACCAGGAGCTGGGCATCGTCACACAGCTGTCACAAAAGGGTTGTTGGTTTGCTGCCATCTGAAAAGCTGCACCCAAGCAGCTCCTGGTGGGCCCACTCTACCACCATGCTTTGGCTGAAGCTGGGGAAGGGAAACAGTAGCTTATGCACCCTCTGTGCTAACACCTTTTGCTTCCCACATACAGGCCATGTTCCGGGATCCTGCAATGATGGAGATATGAAAGGTAGGATTGGGGGAATGTGCTTCTCTCCTCCATTACAGACCTATACATATGCCTGAAAATCCCTTTAAGTTTGAGTAATGATGCCCATAAATTAATTCTGAAAACAGTGATTTAACTTAAGATGCAAAAGTCTTTCCAGTCTGACGCTGAAGCATGCCACTTCCCATACTGTTGTTGCTGCTGCTGCCATGACCATGGCTGGAAACAGGTATTGTGTGCTTAGAGAAGAAACATTGCTCAGGAAGACTTTGGTGCTTTGAAGTGCAACTAGAGATGGAATGCCAGCTTTCCACCTCCACCAAGGCATGTTCTGGTGCTAGGCAATGCACCTTACAGCTTGGCCTCCACACGGGGCAGAGCTGGCTAGGATTTAAGGGTTGTGGTTCAATGCTTACTTTGGACGTAGAAAGAAATTACATTGGACTCTTCTCACTCCTGATGGTTTTTAGGGTTGTTCATATGAGAGGGTTTCACAGAAGCTTAGGCAGCCTTACATACACATCCATGCACAGACATGGCTTACAATAAAACGTGATAGTTTCCTTCCTATTTACTTCTGCCCCAGACAGGAATAGGAATGACCAGGTCTTGAAGGATAATTTTATAGCAGTCAGGAACACATCTGGTTTAGCATTTAGGAAGGACAAAACAACTTGGAAAGAGTGCTGTGTCCATGTTAGTAGTGAACACTTACTACTTTGATTTATTCAGTACTTTCATTTGTCATTTATCCTCATTGCTCCTGTTCCACTGGCTTACAGCACCATTTACAACATCTTTTTGTGTACCTTGTCAGCACTGATATCCCCAGTGGTTCTTTAGCTGAAAGCACAAAGAATGTAGGAGCAAAGGGGAAAGTGCATGGAATGTAGGGTTCTCCTAGTTTCTGCCTTCTCTTTTCTAACCACTTGTTGTTCAGGCATGCAACTCCTCTGTTTCCCAATGCTTCTGGGATAAAAACATATACAGGGGCAAATAAAACACAGAGAAAATGACCTGAGTGTATCTCCCTCGTATACCTCAGTGATGAGCCAGGCTGGACAGCTTTCTTTGTGGAGCAGAAGACTTAAACAAGAGGCCTCATGCACTTGCTGCCTTGCATCAAGGATTGTTCCAGAAAACATCTTCTTCCAGTAGCAGCACCACTGGAAGAAGAGGCTGCAATTGCACTGTCTTTTACTGAGGTGCATTTAGAAGGGACCTCATGTTCATAGAGGCTCTGACACTGGTGCCACACCAGGATCCACTGAGCACAAGAGACAGGTGCCTTGGCAAAAATACATGATCTTCATGGATGACCAAAAAAATACATTGGCAGGGAAGAAACCTGAGTGGTGAGGGTGAGCTGGACCAACATAACCAGAATAGAGGCATCCTAAGCAGGTGTGGAGCATCCACTTTGAAAACATTGGCAAAAAGGGGGTTGATGGGCTTTGTTTCATGACAGAGCTGGTATGAGTACAATGAGCACTAGCTGCCAGTGGCAGATTCATATCCTCCCTGCCTGTTGACCCAGACCCAGGGGGAGAAAAGCATCTGCTCAAAGAAGCCTAGGCACAACATGCTTAAGATTCAAGAGCAAAGCTTACTTGTCAGGCATGAAAAGCAGAAGGTATGATGGCTTGTGTTAACACTTGCAGGGTTAGACTTGGTAGTGAGTAGTGGAAAAGAGTTGTCTCCATGAGTGACTTGTAGTGTGCCATTCTTCGAGGAGACCTTATAGCAGCCTACCAGTATCTGAGGGGGGCCTACAGGAGGGCTCGGGAGGGACTGTTCACAAGGTCTTGTAATGACAGGACGAGGGGGAATGGGTTCAAATTGGTGGAGAGGAGATTTGAACGGGATGTTAGGAAGAAATTCTTCACAGTGAGGGTGGTGAGGCACTGGAACAGGTTGCCCAGGGAGGTTGTGTCTGCTTCCTCCCTGGATGTGTCCAAGGCCAGGCTGGATGAGGTCTTGAGCGTCCTGATCTAGTGGGAGGTGTCCCTGCCTATGGCAGGGGGTTGGAACTGGATGATCTTTGAGGTCTCTTCCAACCTAAACTGTTCTATGATTCTATGATTATTTCATTTGAGCAGAGGCAGTGTGTACCATATATATTTAACTAAGCCTGTTTTGGATGTTGCCAGCAGATTTCAAAGCACTGAGCAGAGGCAAGGAGAGATTAGTGACTTCCTCGATGTAAGAAGCCAGAACTAGGAAAGTTTGCTCCCTCTGGAGTGAACAGAAGGAAATCATAGCCTATGCCAGGAGACCAAGCTGTCTCAAGACCAAGGTGAAGCTAAGGGAAGAATACCAGGTCCTGGGCTGTGTGGAGCCCTGTGTTTGAACACCACTTCCCTGAGCCCAAACCTTTCTCCAGAGAAAAGCAAACAGTTACCTGCTGGGAGCCTTGGCTGGGTGCGGCAGAGAGGGCATAGGGCTCCAGAGTCATGTTTTGAGTGCAATCCCTACTAGGAAGGAGGCTGTGTGTCTCTGAAGCAAGTGATAGTGAAGCGGCCCCCTTGCATCCTGGCTTTTAACTACAGTTCAGCATGACAGCTCAGCCCCTTCTGATTCAAAATATGTGTCTCTCACACCCTGCTAATCTCCCAGCAGTAAGAGTTGATCTGTCACCTGGTACACTCTCTCTCCTCCTCCACTGCTAACCCCTTGTTGGTGAGTCAGTATTTGGCTAAGGGTGAGACTGTGTGAGGTGACATTTCTCAAGATAAGCTAGCAGAATAGCAAACCTTGTTTTTCAGTCCACTCCGCAGGATGGATTTTTATGCTAAGAACCAAAAGAGCCAAAAAGGGGAATGAGAGGGAAACACCTCTACTTTGAAGCCATTGAATGCTTTACCTTGGAATTAATGTGGTAAAATAAACTGTTAAAATCACAGCTGGCTCTTGGAGTTGTGACTGGAAATTTGCTCAAAGCTTCACCCTCTGCTGCGACATCATCAAAATTTGGTTTTATTTATCCCACAGTGCTTAGTGACTTTCACTTCAAATAGAAAGAAGTACATCTGATGGCAGGTGTGCAAGACAGCATTTTTTGCTGTGCATGAGATCAGATGGAGACAAAGGGAAAGTAAAGGTATAATAATGCAAAGACCCTCACATGGGAATGAAGAAGATTCTTTAGCAACACCTGCAAAGAAAAAAAAAAAAACAACAAAGGTGAAGCTGAAGCCATTGAGGTATCTACCCTATCCTTCTGCCCAAAGCAGGGTTCATTCAGTCATTCCACCCTTCCTTCTCCCCTAAGGCCTACAAAGCTGCAGATTTTCTTCCTCTGTTCCAATGTATTGTTATTTCTACAACTAGGCTTGCAATGGAAGAAGAGGAACAGTACTTCAAGCAGTGATGGAAAGCAACACTGAATGAGTGTACAAGTAGAAAGTTGAGTTGGCATTGAAAGCAAGAGGGGTCAGAAGAGAGGCAAGTGGAGTCTGAAATGGTTTGGTTTGTTGTGGGGGCAAGCCAGAGAGAGGCATTAGCGGAGGAAGGTGAAGAAAAAGCTAACTGATGTGGTGCCAAGACCTCAGCAGCTACAGGATTATGATGCCAATGAGCTCATTAGCTGGGAATGTGGTTCTGCTTCCCAGGGAACAAGGCATGATACAGAAACCAGGTGCTGCATGTGTTTTCCTTAGCTGTTAATTGCAGCTTGCACCTTTCGTACAGAAGCTTTGTTCCTCCTTGTAATGTGATGGAGGTTTGCTCACCCATCTCCACATTCCTCCTTGTCCATACACTAAGAAAGTGTTAGGATTCCAGCAGACATTTAATTTTCTTGCAATTTCATAGAATCATAGAATGGTTTAGGTTGGAAGTGACCTCAAAGATCACCGAGTTCCAACCCCCCACCACAGGCAGGGACACCTCCCACTAGAACAGGTCACTCAAGGCTTCATCCAGCCTGGCCTTGAACACCTCCAGGGATGGAGCAGCCACAACCTCCCTGGGCAACTTGTGCCGGTGTCTCACCACCCTCACTGTAAAGAACTTCTTCCTAACATCCTGTTTAAATCTCCCCGCTGCCAGTTTAAACCAATTCCCCCTCATCCTGTCATGACAAGAACCTTGTGAATAGTCCCTCCCCAGCCTTCCTGTAGGCCCCTTTCAGATACTGGAAGGCTACTATAAGGTCTCCTCTAAGCCTTCTCTTCTCCAGGCTGAAGAGCCCCAACTCTCATAGCCTGTTCTCATAGCAGAGGTGCTCCAGCCCTCTGATCATTTTTGTGGTCCTCCTCTGGACTCACTCCAACAGTTCCATGTCCTTCTTGTGGTGGGGGCTCCAGAACTGCACTAATGTTTATTAATTGTTAGACATGAGTTTTGTTTCAGCTGTCCCTGGTCATTACAGATCAGGTCCACATAGTCCAACTTGCCCCAGGCTCTATATAAGGCTACTTTTGGCAAAACGTCTTATAGAGCTTCTTCATGGTTCCTTGTAAAGCTCATCCCAGTTGGTTTAGATGCATTCTCTGGAAACTGTCAAGGAAACTGCAGAGATGTAGGAGGTACAAATCCATTTGGGGTGACAGATTTATGTCCTATTCCAGAAAAGCCACACTTGCTCCTATGCCTCCTTTTATCCTGTCCTCTCAACTTAGTCTTCTCTGCATGCTTGTGTGGTTCCAGATTGGCTCTATGCCTGGTTATGGAGCCTGAGTGGAGATAGAGAAGGATGCAGCAGCAGCTAAAAGCCAGCCAGTGAGAGAGGATTTCCCTCCATGGCACAGGGAAGGAGCTAGGGCTGAGAGTGGGGAGAGTAGTAGAGAGGAAGAGAAGAGGCATAATTTCCTTTCAGCCTTCTCTGTCCTGAAGGTCTACATGGAATGAAGCACAGGGCAGAAAACAATGATGCAGATGGAGTAACTGTCAGGCAAGGGCAGTGCTGAGGAGCACCAGTGAATGGGAAGGAGCCAGAAAGTCATCACATCCTAGTCTGAAGGTGCAGCAGCATACCACATTAATCCAAAGTGTTAGTGCTTGCTCTCGCCTGCTGTTTTGTAGCAAAGAGGAAGCTGCTGGATGAGACAACTCAACTCATTGATCTGATATAATACCCACTGCCCTGCAAAAAGTGCCATTTCTTTCATTTTTTGAAGCAATTCACCCCACACAGTATCTACACTAGCTTTGACACAAAGCTCCTGCAGGATGGGGAGCCAGGAAGAGGCAGGCAGGGAAGCAGAGAAGAGCCATCCATAGGGCAATGGATGTAGCACAGACACTGAAACAGTGGGGAGAGGGAGGAAAATGAAGGTGATTTTATCCAGCAGCTCTCTGTTTCTCTAATCCCTTCTAACTTCTCTGCTGGATGTCGGTCACGTTTCTGGCCCAAAGAGACTTCTGCTTAGGGATGAACTTGCAAGAGGCAATCTGAGATCATTGAAAGGAACAAGAATACGGCTGCAAAGACGAAAGCAGACAGATGTCCTTTGCCCATTGTGGGAGAACTGCAATAATAAAAAACGTGAATGAAGCAAATGCCTTGGGAGCCACCCTTATAGTGGAAAATTTGAAGAACAGTGAAAAAAGGCAGAAAAAAATGCCTGGAGAGGCTGTAAGAGTCTCCCCACTAGGCAGCTTGAGAAGCAGGCTAGCATAGCCCTTCCAGTAATGCCACGACTATAATCACTGTGATTAAGGAAAAGGAGATTGGACGAGGTGAGCCATTGAAAATGCTACACCCCTATTTGTCCTGTTTGACAGCAGAGGGTCTTTGAGGTCACTTCCAACCTAAACCATTCTATGATTCTATGAAATGTGGGTAATACATTCATTTACTTAGAGTATGTACCAGTGTGGTGTTCTTCTCACTGTCAGCCTCCTGCCTTGTCTTGCTGAAGTACTCTGTTGCATTGCTTACGTTCCCTTTTGAGGCCAAACATGTTAGCTGTTGGCCATCTTTATTTTCTTGCTGTTACTCCAGGAGATACCCTACTCTGCCATTAATCTCGCAATCTTATGCCATGTCTTAGGCATCCATCCTGTTAAGCTCTCTGAAGCCATAATTTATCCAGTGTAGAGAGGCAACCTGAATGAGACTAAGGGAAATTTGTGGAAAGAAAAAGGCAGGCAGAGGCTGTTCCAAATGAGGGCATGGAAGAGGCATGAAGCCGGGAGCCAGAAAAGGAAGATCTAGGCCATTGCCCAAAGTCAACTGCAGCCAATGTGACTGGTTTGAATAGTCTTTGGACCAGACTTCTGTGGAGCAGCTGTGAAGGAGGATACCAGGAGTATAATGTGTCTAGAGATCTTAGGACAGAAACATGAGCAGGAAGGATCTGTTCAGCCATTCAAACATGATTTATGTAAGTCATATAATGGCTTTCTTAAGTGCCACCAGTGCTCTCCAGATGATGCCATAGGCATTTTCAGGTCCTGCTACATGATGGAGTTGTGTTTTACACAACAGAAATGAAGCCACAGGTATTTGAAGACAGACGAAATAAATGCAGAGAGGAGGGATTGTATTTGATGCTGCTGTACTGCTTGGTGGGAAATGAATATCTAGTGAGTTCAAAACTCCTCATATTGATCCCTGATGGCACAAGGAAGGCAAGGACGATGTGCTAGCTGAGACAGTCCCACTCGGGAGGTCAGGTCACCAGGAGGTAACACGTGTTCTACAGGCAGCTCCAATTTTCGCTCCAGCAGATGTGTTGACAGTAGCGGTTCAACAGACAACGTCTGGCCCGGCAAAAGGGAACACCTCTGGCTTCGGCTTTCGCGTGGAGGAAATCAGGCTCGGTGCTTAGGGAGAGCCGCGCAGCCGGGGCCGGTGCGGGGTTGTGGCTGAGGCTCAGCCGCTCGACTGGACCCGCCGGGCCCATGCTCGGCACTTCCCGTGGCGACGGTGCCACCTGCCGGCTGCTCTGCCACCGTGCAGCCCCGGGAGAGGTGGGGCCGCGCCGGGTGGGGGCGGACTAAACTGTCCGGCAAACAGCGATCCTAGATTAACGTCACTTTTTCCTTTCCTTTCTCATTCCCTCCCCTCC
>VWZI01002463.1:283963-306217 GCA_013396835.1 Psilopogon haemacephalus | reverse complement strand
CTCTCCCCTCCTCTCCCCTCCTCTCCCCTCCTCTCCCCTCTCTCATTTCCTTTCATCAGATGACTTTGACCCCACCCAGAATCCACCCACCACACAGTTGCCAAGTACTATTGTCTTTGCAGAGGGAGAAGCAAAGGGAACAGGTAAATGGGAAAACAGAGGTGGTCTGGTGTACCGGGTTAGAGCAGACTTACACACCCCAAACACAACCCCACCCCTCCCTGCCCCACTCATAGAATAAACTCACTACAACACAGATTTTTTTTTTTTTTTTAATCAGGAAAAATGAAATTGTGTTTTTTTATAGTTTAAATATAACAGTATAAAGAGAAGAAACTACTACAGGAAAAAACAAACCCAAACAACAACCTTGAGAATGGGGAAGGGGTTAAGTAGCAGTGAAGCAGCAGCAGCCAAATCAGTGGCAAGGGAAGATAGCAGTGAGTGCAGCAGAAAGCAGCAAGGGGGCCAGAACAAGCTGTACTTCCAGACATAAGGCTCTTGATGCTCCAATGAAATTATATTAAGTTACCCATTGTTGCTGTTATATAGCCTATCCTAGAATGCTCACCTCTTCACCACTTTTTCCTACATCTGAGCTAGAAATCTAGCTCAAACGGGCACATCTGGGTGGTTCCAGCAGCAAGCAGGTGTGTGTTGAACAGCTGAGCATCAAGGCACCACAGTCAAACTGTTGCAGACTCTAAGCGACCACCTGTGGTCCCAGATCTTCCTGATGCAAAAAGCACATATTCCCAGAGCACACCTTGAGCCCATTCTAGCCCCACAACACAGAACAGCTGCAAAGAGAACCAGTTTGGGCTGTGAAAAAACAGGTAGCAATTTCCTGATGGAGGCCAAAGACTTTGCTTGCTCTTGGTCAGAGTGCCAGTAGATAGCAGTTGTGAGACAAATGTTGCCAGCTCTCCTCATCCTGGCCATTAAGCCCATCAACTGCACAGGCTCAACTCTGGGCAGCAGAAATCACTGCTGTAAGTTCAGCACAGCTTAAGCATCTACCCTGATTCGACCACTTTTCCTGTTAACCGTGTTCACATCTTCAAGTACTTAGGACTTCTTCCAAAAATGTGCCTTTCCTGAACTGATTTATGTGATTACAATGTCGCTTACAAATCTGAGACTGCATCTACACCTGTAAGTTGATCATGTCCCAGATCTGTCCTCAGCACTGAAGCCAGCTGTCACCAAATAACCCATATACAGATGGCTTCACTGTTACCCTCTAGGACAAGTTGGTTGTACCCAAACCATGTCCTTGATATAGTCCCTTGCATGTACTAACCCTCAAAGCATGCCCAGAAGCTCCTTGGGCAAACAATAGTTGGGCCAAGTCAAGAGCTTTTTGTGCACCAAGCCAAGCATTTACCAAGCCAGCTGATTGAGCTCCAGTACACTTTTAAAATTTATCAGGACAGATGTAGGAACACAGCCTGACCTTTGCTTCTGTGGCTTAACAAGTGGGCACCTTGACAGCAACAGGAAGGTTTCTATCATCTGAACAGGTTCTGGATGACTTCAGGAAATTTCCATGACAGTGAAATGATGCCACTATATTGAGCTTCACTTTGCAAGGCAAATTCTCTGTTTTTGGGTTTCAATGGTTTAGAACACCAGAGCAGCGAGTGGCTGGGAGTCAGTCTGAGAGAATTCAAAGCAGGGCTTGAATTTGAGGAGCACAGCTGTAGGGATCTGAGCACATGCCGACTTGGGAGAAAGCAGTCTCACGTCTTTTGTAAAATGACATACGTAAGCTGTGATGTTTGCAAAGGAAAAATATACTGAGCAAGATTATCAGGACTCTTTCTTGAAACATTTTAAGTCAGGTAAAAACCCCACTGCTGATTCCTCCAGCATGAATCATCAGTTTGTGCTGACGTGCTCCTAACAGTTCACACCAGCCTTTGCTTTTTCCTGGGTTGTTGGAGGGACCCAAGGACTGAGTAGCTGAAGAATGGAGGAACATGGTGGCACACTGAGTGACCCGGCTGGAAAAGAGCAGTGGCTGTTGGGCTGTCACTCTCTCCTGGGGTTTTTTTTTTTTTTTTTTTTTTTTTTTTTTTTTTTTTTTGTGGGCTCTGAAAGCTGCCCCAATGTATTTATTGATGTCCTTCTCAGCAGGGCCTCTCTTTGCTCTGGACCTTGCAGCAGATGACAGACTGTTCTGGGCTTCCCATGGGGCACAGGCAACTTCCAGATTAGAGTAAATGGCACTGTTGTCTGCATTACCTGGGTCCAGGTTCACTCTCAGCACTCTCAAAGAGGCAGCAGGTAGTGCTGAGAAAAGCAGAGATGAGCATCCCTCTGCCGCCAGAAGCACTTGACACTGCAGCCCCATCTTTTCCCTTTCCTGTGGCAGAAATGTCCTCACTCCTTCTCATTGAGACAGGAAAATCCCTTTTTGCCTTTTTTTTTTTTCCTTGTTCTATGCTTGCATTTTCCTGTCTTATGCATAAGAAGTCAGTACCGGGATCTGATGTCAGCTCCCAGCCTATTAGGGATATAGGATCACTTTTGAGAGGTTGATAGAGGTGGCTTTTAGGGAGGTGGTTTAGTCACTAACACTGAATGTGTTTACAGGTCTTTTGGATGTGGTGCTTGAGGACGTGATATGGGGGCGAACCCTGCAGAGCAGGGTTATCAGTTGGGATTCATGATCCTGAGGGTCATTTCTGAACATTTATATGATTCTGTGATTTAGGTGTCCATGGTAGGATGCCTGGGGAGGCACATGCGTGAAAGTAGGCTGAAGCCCCCATCTGCTAGACCACCGTGGCATGGACTTTGCTGGGACTGCTGACCCCTTACCATATCACTTCTGGTTGCCCCTGTTTGGGCAGCTGCTTTTGATGGATTGGTGTCAAGAATCTATTTTCCTACCCTGTATCAGGAGTATGTGCCCATAGGCAAAGAGACAATGCAGAGCATGTTTTACCAGCAGGAGCTATTGGCATAGGCCAAGCATTCTAGAACAGAAAACACCTTTGGAGCCATGATGGAAGCTTGATGAGGAATGACTGAGAATGTAAGAGAGGTCCAAAGCATTGTTCAGTTTTTGGAAGAGCAAGCTGTTGTTATTGGGAACAGAAAAAGGATCATGTTTCTAGTCTGAAATCCCAGAGGAAGAAATGCACTCCTGATAAGAGAAAGTCACTTTTCTTCTGAGTCATTGCATTCCTGGGAGTCATTGTGCAAGATGTTTTTAAAGACCTCTTTTCAGTCCATGTGACTACCTCTACATCTAGAGATGCATAAGCATCTTTATGAGAATTAAGGGAAATCTATAATGTGAATATTATTGCCAGTGAAAAAAATACACTGCACTTATTATATATGAAAAACAAGTGGCTTGATTTTTTTCCCTATTATTGCAATTCATGATTCATAAAGCAGCATTTAACTTTTTTTTAAACTGGAATAAAAATTCTTCGGTATTGATGGGAGGTGATTTTCACTGAGAGCTCATGCAAATTCCTTCTCATGTTCTTAAATTTTACAAATAACAAACAAAATAAATTCTGCAGATTAGGTGAGGTCTGGAATTTCCCTAAAATGTGGTTAAAAGCTTGAGGTGTCTTTAAGGGATGCTCAGTGGCTAACTGTTACACAGATCTTTATATCGCTTCTGGCAATCTTTATGAAAGGGATCAGCTCATTTTCAAACTGTGGAAAAAGAAAAAAAAAATGTAGATGGTAGTGTCACTCTCAACTCCTGCTTGATTTAGGAGCTTAGTGTCTGGAGGCTTGGAAGGCCTCTGGTATCCACATCTTGCTCTTCTTTCTTCCACTCAAGATGCCCTAATGGAGAATTGTAATCTAAGAAGAAGTCCCAAGACCCACCTGATTGTGGAAGTTCTTGAATCATGCCCCTAGTTTCCAATGTTTGAGCCTTGCAGCAGGACACTCTCTGAAGTCTTACTTACAAGAAAGCTTCTGTTGGAAGCCTAAACTGGCCCTTCTGCTTTCACTCTGGGGGGCAAGAGTCCAAGGAAGTTTAGTAGCCCTGAGAGATTTTTCTCTTTTCACTGCATGGAAAAATTACACCACAAGCAATCTAGGTCTCCAGGGCTGAAAGCTTGTCTTATTTGCCTGCAGAAGAAGGGACTTTCTGCAGCAAGGAGCATCCTTTTCAAAGAATCTTGGAGATGAAGCAGTTTTTCTCTCACAAAGGTCTTCAGCGCTATGCAAGTTATTTGAAGGAAGGGTTGTGACTGTGGAAGGGAACAAGGCTTGCCAGGGGAACAGGACCTGGCTCAAACCCAAAACTACATGAACTAGCAAAAACTGCCAAAAATACCTGGCTGAGTAAGGAAACATGAATGCTGAGAGTAGGAAACGTCCACATGCTCTGTTCGGCTTGCTTTCTTCTTTTGCCAGTGCACTGTGAGAAGTGCTTTCTTCCCCACTCTGCCTGTGACGACCGGGTGCAAGAGTGCCTGAGGGCAGATAACAAGTCTAGATATGATATTTAGCATCTGTCTAATTGTCTTTAGTCAGCTCAAGTCCTAGGGATCAGCAGGTTGGAAATAAGCAGTTAGAATTTTAAATTGAAAGAAAGTAAATTTAGACTACCTGTAAGGAAGGCATTTTTTCACAATGAGGGTGAGTTAACACTGGAATAGGTTGCCCAGAAAGGTGGTAGATCCCTGGAAACATTCCAGTTCAGGCTGTATGGGGTTTTGAGCAACCTGATGAAGTTAAAAATGTCCATGCTTACTGCAAGGGGTTTGGACGAGATGACCTTTAAAGGTCTCTTTCAACACAAACTATCTTGTGATTCTGTGAAATGCACAAACCATCTTGTGATTCTGTGCTGAAAGAGCTGGTGGAGGTCATCTTTGGTAAGTCATGGCAGACAGGAGAGGTGCCTGGGGACGGGAGGAAGGCAAATGTCACTGTAATATTCAAAAAGGGTAAGAAGGAGGACCCAGGTAACTATAAACCAGCCAGCCTCACCTCCATCCCTGGAAAGGTAATGGAACAACTTATCCTTGATGCTGTCCTTAGGGACATTAAGAACAAGAGGGTGATTAGGTGCTGTCAACATGATTTTACCAAGGGGAAGACATGTTTGACCAACCTGATATCCTTTTATGAGGACATAACCAGGTGGATAGATGATGATAGAGCAGTGGATGTGGGTTATCTTAATTTCAGTAAAACCTCTGACACCATCACCCACAGCATCCTTGCAGCTAAACTGAGGCAGTGTGGTCTGGATGATCAGGCAGTGATCAGGCCTGTATCTAATGGAGTCCCTCAGGTGTTGGTACTGGGACCAGTACTATTGAATATATTCATCAAGGACCTGGATGAGGGCACAGAGTGCACTGTCAGCAAATTGCTGATGACACAAAGCTTAGTGGAGTGGCTGACACACTGGAGGGTTGTGTTGCCATTCAGTGAGACTTAGACAGGTTAGAGAGCTGGGCAGGGAGAACTTATTGAAATTCAACAAGGGCAAGTATAGAGTCTTGCACCTGGGAAAGAACAATCCCACATACCAGTATAGGTTGGGGACTGAGCTGTTGGAGAGCAGTGAAGGAGAAAAGGACCTGGGGGTCTTAGTGGATGGAAGGTTGACCCTGAGCCAGCAATGTGCTCTTGTGGCCAAGACCAATGCCATTCTGGGGTCATCAGGAGGGCTGTGGTTAATAAGTCAAGAAATGTTTTCCTCCTTCTCTACTCTGCCCTGGTGAGGCCACATCTGGAATAGTGTCCACTCAGTGCAAGAAGGACAGGGACCTGCTTGAAGGAGTCCAGCGCAGATCCACAAAAATGACTGAAGGAGTGGAACATCTTCCTTATGAGGAGAGACCAAGGGAGCTGGGGTTCTTTACCTAGGAGAGGAGGAGACTGAGGGGTGACTTTATTCATGTTTATAAATACATAAAGGATGAGTGACAGTAAGATGGAGCCAGGCTCTTCTCAGTGATGCCAAATGACAAGACAAGAGGCAATGAGTGGAAGCTGAGGCACAGGAAGTTCCATGAAAACAGGAGGAATTTTTTTTGCACTATGAGTGTGACATAACACTGGAACAGGTTGCCCACAGGGGTCATGTTGTCTCCCTCTCTGGGGATGTTCAAAACCCATCTGGATATGTTCCTTTGTGCTCTACTCTAGCTGACCCTGCTCTGGCAGGGCATTTGGGCTAGATGATCTTTTGAGGTCTTTTCCAACCCTTAACATTCTGTGATTCTGTGAAGAAATTTAACAAAAGGAATGATGAAGTTTTATTAATCTGAGGAATTTAAACAAGGCCTCTACCTTGACCATTAGGTTAGATGTATTAGAAAGATCATCTGCTATATATAGATAGATTGTGTTAGATACTATATTAGGCTAGCTACTAGTATAATTACAGGAAATTAGGATAAGAGGGAAATTATTCATGTTAGTTACCATCTTGACAATGGTTAGTTGGACTGGGGGATAATTGGACTGGAGCCTACTGAATGCCACAGATCTGTATCCTCTATCTAGACACCCAAGTGAACATGAAATGAGAATCATCTGTGAATCTTCATCCTCTTCCTCCCTCTCCCCCTTCCCCCGCACCCAATACTTCCCATACTTTGAAAGCATCTGCAGAGGGATTTAGTGGCTGTCCCTAAATAGGTGATACTTCAGTTTAGAAATACAGGACTGGAAAGGGATTCTTGGGTCTCTGACTCCAGTCTCTGAGCAACAAAATGTTTGTTTTAGTGAATAGCTCAAATTTTTGCTGTCCTTTGCAACCCAGTGTGTCCCCCCTCCCCCCACCCCCTCTCCCCTTTCAACCAATATGTTCGATTTCTCTAAGCACTGAAAACTGAGGATGGAAGTAGAGGCACTGCTGAGACACCAATTAGAAGAAATTGTCTGTGTTCACCTTGGTCATAGAATCATAGAATCATAGAATGGTCTAGGTTGGAAGAGACCTCAAAGATCATCCAGTTCCAACCCCCCGCCACAGGCAGGGACACCTCCCACTAGATCAGGTCGCTCAAGACCTCATCCAGCCTGGCCTTGAACACATCCAGGGAGGGAGCAGACACAACATGTCATGGCACAACAGAACATGCAGGTGAGAAGGAAGCAGCCCCTCCTCATCGATGAGACATGAGGAATGCCCTGCTTCACCAAAGAGAACAGCCAGATCTGAACAGATGAAACCAGAAGGCTGTTAAAGCTTCCAGGAAAGTCTGAACCAACATGCACCCAGAAGCTCTTGACAATTATCTGCCATGACTTTCCTCCAGTAAACAGAGATATTTTGCTAGCGATCTTCTTAGTATACACCTCCCTGGCACTTGTCCTGTGCTGCATCA
This sequence comes from Psilopogon haemacephalus, assembly GCA_013396835.1. Classification (NCBI taxonomy): domain Eukaryota; kingdom Metazoa; phylum Chordata; class Aves; order Piciformes; family Megalaimidae; genus Psilopogon; species Psilopogon haemacephalus. The sequence continues at coordinate 298,886 of VWZI01002463.1, read as the reverse complement.
GGCCACCCATCCCATGCCATCTCATGCCAAGCTCTCTTTGTTTTCTTGATGAACTACCTGTGCAACTGGATATGCCATTAGCAGACTCATGAGTTTTCCTTATTATTTATGAGTTCTTTGTTCCTGGACGGACTCCAGAGCTGTTTCTCTGGCTTCAGCTCAACTTCTGATTTCAGCTGTAATTGCTCTAAACTCCAGAACAAAGCTCCATTACCCAAGTAGTATCCAAGGCAAGTATTGGGCATGAATTTTGACCACAAAGCATTGCATCCCACAGAGCTATATCAACAGAATTGTAAACTCGAGGATTTCCCCTTCTACTCCAGTCCCTGATGGAGAGGCAAAGAGAAACCTGTGACCTTGCATAGCTACATAGTTCTCTAGAGCCAGGATTTAAGACACACATAGCAAAACCCCCTCAGTATCAGAATTCTTTGCCCTGTTAGGTGACTGGTATCCAAATCCTTTTAGGCCCTTATTATTCTCCCCACGGTGGACTATGACATTTCTTGTCCCAAACTCGAACAGCTTTCTTGAGAAACTTGGCTAAGAGCTAAGCCAAGAGAAGGGATTCTAAGTATATTGTTACTTTATGGTGATAGGAAAAGGAAAATTTGTCAAGAGAGGGAGAACAGGGGACTGTCTTCCCACATTTTGGGGAGCAAATATTGTAGTTTTCTGGATTTTACCCAGTCTGGGCAGAAGCTTTCTGAGGATACGTATTCCAGCCTCTTCCAGGCAGGCAAGGTACATCAGCTCTGACATGCTGTGTCCCACTGATATATCTGAGCTCACTGCTGCAGGACAGCTGGGAGCTCTGTGGGAGGTGAAAACATCTATGGGACAGTCAGGGGCTCACCACAACCAGCTAACCTCTTCCAAACAGTGCTTCTGGTTCAGGGTTGTGGTCTACTGGACTGATTGAGATGCCTGTAAATCTCACCCCATATAAACAAGGTATCCAATTTGTGCCTTTTTTACACTCCTTTATGACACATGAGGAATGTAAAGAAAGCCAGAAGGTTGGTGGTTTATTTGTTTGGGGATGAGAGAGAGGAACTGTTTGGAATCGGGTGTGGATCTAATTTGTTCAGTCAGTTCCTTTTTACACCAAGAAATTTGAGTTCTGCTTTTTCGTAGTCAAGAATCTGAGGAGAGCTCAGAAAAGTAACATTCACTAGCAAAGAAGGGAAGAGGCCTGAAATTAAAATGTTTACAATATGCCAAGTTTGCTTATACGACTCAAACTTTTTGGAGACAGGAAATTTTCATGGACATCAAACAGTTCATCTCCATGTGGGGAAAACTTTCTCAAAAGTCCTTCAGGAAAGAAATTTCATTACTTTCAGCATTAAAATTAAACAGGAACACACTGATGAAGGGTTATAGGAACTGGCCCAAATGTTGCCATGCCAAGGCTGGTGCTGAGGGCAGCTCCATGTCACCGGGAAGGTGAGGAGTCTGGTCTCTGCCAGTCCCATGCCACTCCAGCCTCATGAGGGGCCAGTGAATGCCGATAAAACTGTGCCAGGCGGCACCTCTTACACCTCCAGATCCTTGTGATTAATTTACCTATTGATGATCTTTCATAATTCTGTGGTCATCTTTTTTCACGCTGCCATTAATTATTCCTGGAAGCAAATAAAGGGGCCCACCGATATCGCCCCCTCCCTCTTACCACAGTCAGCTTTTGCTTAGGGAGAAAAAACTTGTGCTCGTTTGCAGTGGGACAATGCTGACTTTTGAACCTCTAACCACTAAACAAACAAACCTTGCGCTCTGCTCCACAATCCAAACAGGGTTTATTGACAGGCGTATCGCAGCAACGCGCAGCAACTTGGGCAGCAGCCGGACTGGGGATCAATGCCGCTGGGGTGGCCCCAGGCATCAGAGGGCATCCTCGAAGGGATGGCACCACCCAGGGCTGCAGTATGGCTGCTGTCCTCTGAGAGCCCTTGTGCCCTCGTGAGGAGAGCAATGGAAAGAGTGTACCATGGTGCCTGCAAAATCTTTTTAATCCAGTCATCTCTGTCACAACTGCTCTCCTCTGTTTTAAGGCTGAGGTTGCACAGCCACGCCCCTCAGTTTGGATTGTGCTCAGCTTCAGGTGTCCCAAGGGAAGCAGCTCCTCCAGAAATATTTGGGGACCCTTTCAAAGCAAAGATAGATAGATCTGGCTCCTGCCTCCCTGTGGACCAGAGTGAACCATGGACATTGGACCCAGCAGGACATGTTGTGTGTCAAGCCCACATTAATGAGCCTGGGTGCTGCACCCATGTCTCCTGACAAGGCCTGCTTCAGAGACTACATGCAAGAGAGGAAATCAAGCAAACTCCCTGCACTGCAGGCACTGCTTCCCACTGTGGTCTTCCCCCAGGCACAGGAACCCTGAATCAAGTCTACACATGGATTTGCTGTTAGTCTGCCAGTCAGCACCTAGCCCCTGGTCCAGCAAGCCACGGAACTACACATGGCCAAAACCCAGAACAAAGGTATGAGGGCTGGGCTTGTCCTTCTCTCGAGCTCTCAGAGGTGGAGAAAGCCACTTTGTCTGTGGGCCCAGGCGTTGGCAAACCAATATTCCTTGTGAAGTTGTGTAGATCTTGCTGTCATCTTTGGCTTTCATCAAAAAAAAGATGAGTAAAGGATCAGCAAGGAGAAAAACAAAGTGCCCCCAAAGAAGACAAGGGGAATACCTTGAATTTGACAAGTAAAACAGAACTACATGGGACCAAACACTGGAGAGGTCAGCAAAGTACGTAACATGTTCAGGGCTCCCATTCTTGCCAAGGCCCAAACCCACATGAACTGGTCTCACATGCAAGCCCTGGGTACTGGCTGCAGCATGACTATCCCAGTCTGGCTGCCTGGTCTCACTTCAGTAGGATTTCTCCTGGATGTGAATAAGCAGTACACATGGCAACCTAATATGGTGATTTGGCCAAACGAGCTGGACATAATTGTTTTCATCTCTGGCAGTTGAATCATTTAACATCTCTATCCTGGCCCCCACCATCTAGCCAGCATGTGGAAATGGGCCATGGCCTGTGCAAGGTGCATTCTAATACAGCACAGCTGTCTCCTGAGGGTTTCTGCTCCTCGTGAAGCTGCACTGAAGTCCATGTAAAGCTGATAAAATAAAAAAGACTTTGGAAAACTAACAAAAAAAAAAAAATTCCAAACAAGCCAAAAATTGTAAGGAGGTGAGAAAACTAAATTTAACTAACAAGACATTGTACACACAAGCAAGGCTCCTCATTCTAATGTGACAAGACACCTTTCTCAGAGGAGACTTCATTTTTTTCCATTTCTCTGCACTGCAGCTGATAAATCTGGCTGGGTGACTATCAGCATTGGATTTATGGGCTCTTTTACAAGTGTCTAACATTAAGCAATTCACTTCTGAACATTCAAACAGTGCCTTATCTAGTCTGCTCTGACCCTTAGGGCAGGATGAACATTTTGCATATGGATGGTTAGAAAAAAAGAAAAGAAAATGTAAAATAAAATAAAAAAGAGCTTTAATTTTCTTTCCTGTTAAAATTCATTGGTAGCCCAACATTTGTAAGGTCTTTCGGACCTATCCCTGAGATTCACCAGGGAGCAACTGGCAGACAGTGCTCCCCTTTAATCTAACAAACTCCAGGGTAAAAAAAACACCCAAACATAATAATAATAATATTAACGAAGCGATGACCACGCTTCCCCTGGACAACGAGACACATACACTGTACATCTGTACACATGGCCAGCCCCGCGGGCACTGTAGTGCATAGGCAGGTGGGGGGCTGCTCCCACCGCTCTTCCCCGGGCCTGGCCCGGCCTGGCCCCTCCGCGGCCGTGACCTTCAGCAGTCTCTCCGCCGGTGTCCCCAGGCCGCTGTCACTGTGGAGCGGCGGGGCCCAGCCCGGCAGTAGCTGTCCCAGCTGCAGGACCTTGCAGCGGGGTGCCGGGGCTGAGAGGCTCCGTGCCACCGGGCTGTGCCTGCTGAAGCTTCTTCTTGTTGATCTTCCTCTCCTTCGCCCGCCTGTTCTGGAACCAGATTTTCACCTGTCAGAAACGTGGGAAAGAGGGGATTGAATGGAATGAGTCCCCAAGAATGTTTTCCCCCAAGAGAGCTCATTCTTGTCCCTTATACCAGCCTTTACACATTCTAGTCCCCGTGTATCTCGACCCCTTGCATCCCAGCCACAGTGCATCTCAGCTCTGCATATTCCAGCCCCCATAAATCTCAGTCCCTGCACATCCCGACCTCGCATATCCGGGCCACCCGTGGCAAGCATGGGGAGCATCACCCAAGGGACAGACCTGCCTTTCCGACAGGCCCAGGTTGGAGGCCAACTCAGCTTTCCTCCTGATGGTGATGTAGCGGCTGTAGTGAAACTCCTTCTCCAGCTCCAAACGCTGGTGGTCGGTGTACACGACACGGTACTTGTCTTTTGTCCTGGTTTTTACTGCGAAGAACAAGGCCGGAGTTGGAAAAGTCACAGTCAATGGGCCTGGGTGGGGTGCGGCTCTCTGTGGGTTCAGACCAAGCCTCCCACATTTGCTGCTTGCCCCACCCTGCCTGGGGCTTTACTGAGCTCAGAGGACAGAGGGGAGAAGAGGAGATATACAGCTCTCTGGGGACATAGTACAGAAACCACAGGCATGCCAGCTGTAAGGGTAAGCCAGGAGTGGGCTTTTGGCCCCAGCTCCTGGTCTCAGCCTTGCAGCACGCCTGCGTGTTGCCCTTGGGCCACTTCCATTGTACACTTGCTGTTTGCTGTGGCTTTCAGTTTTGTTTTTCCCTCCCTATCGTGAACAAATTTTTCACAGAGAGTAAGGGACAAGAGAATAGAAAGAAGAGCCCCATTCAGGGCATAGTGGCTTCGTTTCTAAGCAAGAAACATCGACCAAAGCGCAGAGAGCGGCGAGAGGCCGTCGAGGACCCTTGGGACGCAGCCGGGCTCCGGTCCGGCTCCTTCAGCTTTTCTCCCTGCTGCCAGCGTCGGGGCAGCGGCTAAACCAACTTCTCGGTGACACTGGAAGCGCGACACGCAACTTTAGTGCTAAAAAGAACCGACCGGAAAACCCGAATTCAACGAAATCCAAAGTCAAATGCCAGTAAGCGGCCGGCGAGCGTGCATCGTCGCAACCGCTGACCTCTTTTCTCCCGAGGGTTTCTTGTTTAACTGGTTGTGTACCCGGCTCTGCCGTTCCCCGGGGAGCCGAGGCGGAGAGTCTGTGCCCTCAAGGTGCTTAATGGCTAGCAGGCTGACTTTGTTCAGGTAAACTCTCTGCAAACCACAACAAAAGCACCCTGTAAAGATACAAGCCTGATCAGAGAAAACTCCCCAGAGCCAGTGAATAGGGAACACAATCCCAAACAATGCAGGACAAGGAGATCTTATCAAAGAAAAACCCTTCTCAAAGCCTTAATGACAGCCACATTCTGTTTGAATTACCACTACTGAACAAATGGCGGCAGGCGCTTTCATCCCCCCAGCCCTGCACATTAACATAAACACTGACTCCAAAGGCAGAATTTGAATGGAGACAAGGGATCGGCCACCACCGCACTAGCCCAAACTGTGGGAACACCACGGGCTGCTGAGGGAAGCGGGACGGGCCTGGGAGAACTCCAATGCCATCGTCACTCGGGGCGTAGCCGGTGCCAGCGGTGGGCACCGGGACACCGGGGCTTCCCCTGAGGCGCGGCGGCCTCGGGAGTGGCCGGGACCCCTACTCCGCACCTCAAGGGGAGCCCCAGCCCGTCCTTCGGGCAAGACAGGAGATGATAGAGGAATGCCATAAGTCCTTATTTACCGACAAAGTATCCACTTTTTTTTTCCTCTTCTTTTTTTCAATCTTAGCAGCCAATAGATTAAGAAGAAGAAAAATCAATTTAAGAAAAATAAAGGAAAAAGAGGAGACAACGGCCGTGGAATACCTATATCAAAGTCGGGGACATTAATCTCCTCTAGCAGATGCAGGGCGGGGGAATAAAAGAGAGGGTCTGCGGGGTATGAACATCACAAGGGAGTGCGGCGTGCGGCGCCGGCCACGGCCTGTCCCGTCCCGTACGCTGCGGCCGGTGTCCTGCACTGAGGAGGCAGGATACGCCCTCTCACCTGTCCCCACCGTCTTGGGGCTGGCTTGGCTTGGGGCACGGCCCGCGGGGGTCAGCGGGCGGCCTCTGTCGATCGGGACTCCTGGTCGCACGGAGACCTTAACGAAGGGCAGGCGCCCAGTGACTCAGAAACAAATGCGGAGCGACACCGGCCGATGATTTATATGACTATAATAGGTTATAAAAATCTTCTAAGTGGCTATAAGCGGACGAGAGGAACAACGGGAGGAAGAGCGAGCCTTTCCTCGGGATCGCAGGCCATTCCGGCCTGTTCCTGTCGGAGCGCACCCCGAGGCACTGGCCCTTTCGGATCGGCAGCCGCTGCTCCCCGGCAGATAGCCCCTCCTGCCGCTGCCTGCCCGGCACCCAATTCAGTAGAACGGGCAGGCTGTCGGAAAAGCCCCGCAGCCTCCGCACTTCCGAGGACTGGCCCTCGGGGTTGGAGGGGTTGTTTCTGGCTGCTTATCCTCTCTCTGCCGGACTGCCCTGCGCACAGAGAGACGGCAGCGCCCCGGGGGAGCGGTCGGCGGGGCAGCCCCCCGCCCTCTCGCCTCCCCCCGGTCCGCGCTTACCCTGGCTGCTAAGCGGGGTCTGCGCCGGCTTCCTCATCCACTCGCAGAGGCCCCGGCGCTGCCCGCTGGGGGAGAGAGACTCAGGGGCGGCGGCGTTAGCGGCGTTGAGGGGCTGCATGACCCCGGCAGAGCAGTGGGGCGCGGGGCCGGCGTGGTGGTGGGCGTGCGGGTGGTGGTGGTGGTAGTCGGCGGGGCTGTAGGCCATGGCGGCAGCAGGGGACCCGCCGTTGAGGCCATGGACGGCGCCGGCGGCTGCAGGCGGCCCTTGTCCGTAGGCGCCCCAGTCATCGCGAAGCGGGGCGGCGTAGGGCGCAGGCCATGCCGGGCCGGGGGACTGGGCGCTGTCGAGGTTCACATGGTAGCCGCCGTAGTCCGCGTACTGCGGGGCGCCCACGAAGTTCTGCGCCGCCAGGTTGAGTCCCCCCGAGTGTCGCACAGGGCCGGGGTACATGGGCCCGTCCTTCTCCAGGAGGTAGCTCACGTACATGCTGGCGGGGCCCCGGTGGCGGCTCTCCGCATGCTGTTGCTTCTCGGGGCTCTGGCAACGGCGCGCCTGCTGCTTGAGGAAGGGCTGCCCGGGGCGGGGAGGGGGCAGGCGGAGGGGCCGTGGCCCCGCGCTGCGTTCCGCGCTCCGCGCTCCCGGCTCCCGGTCCGAATCCAATGGCCGGCAGCACTTACATGATTAACGATTGTTTACAAGGCTCTATTAGTAATGGCCCAGACACACCAAAGGCAGGTGACGTGGAGAGGCGCTGGGTATATAGCTACTACCCCTAAAAGACGATTTGCATTTAAAAAGATAAGGAGAGGGCAGCGACCTGATCACAGCTAAATATTCAAGCCTTTATTGTTTAAGAGCTTCCTCCTTCCATTGCAACCTGGTGCACTTTAACCTCCAATCAGAGGTTCAAAGGATGAAATCAAGAGACTTGCAAAAGACAGAAAGAGAGATCTAAAGGCGAGGGTGGGAATATGGGAGCCGTGTATCGCGGCCGATCTGTAGACAACCCTTTAACCAGCTCTTCTCCGTGCTTGAGGCTGGCGGGGGAGAAAGGGCCGAAGAGAAGGGAGTTTTGATTAAAAATCCACAAAGTAATTTTGTCGTGGTTGTTTTAAGCAGCAAACCCCACCGCGAAGGCCTGTTGCTTTTTCCAGCGTGCTTCCCACCCGCTCCCACTCGGTCACGGGCGATGAAGGAGAGGTAAGAAGATAAATACCCCCCATCGGAAGGCATTACGTCCTTCCCCACGCGTGTATGCTTGCAGAGCTCCGAGGTCAAGAGCTGTGCACGCTTCCTGTCCCAGCCTAGGCCTCGAGGACAAGGTGGATTGAAGGGTAGAAAGTGGTTGGAGCATCTTTCCGCCCGCAGAGGTCTGAGGACTCAGTCAGGGCATGCACCCCCGCCAAGGGGGAAACCATCCGACTCCTGCCGGAGATCATACCCGTCGCTGTCGATGCCGTAGGGAGCCCGACGATTTGTGCCTGCACTTACAGTCGTTTTTCTCCACCACGAGGCTTTGGAAACCCTCAGGAAATGCTGTCCCTGTAAGGGCTCCCCCGGCCCAGCCAGCCCCCTTTGAAGAGGCAACCCCCTTTCAGCTTCCCCCCATCTCTTTTAAGCTTTAACTTTTCACCCTGAGCGGGGACAATACCATACAACGTTTGCATATTCGCATCTTTTCCCATGACACAGGGAGGAAACCTTTCAGCCGCCGAGAAAAAAATGGATGGGGGCGGGAGCGCCCTCTCGTTTACCCGGCACCGTTCGCCGGAGCAGAGCGGCAACGGCTGTCATCACTGGCTCTCCCGGGAGCCTGGGGCAGGGTCTTGCCCGAGTTCCCCCACAGACCCTGCCTTGTGACCAGCCACGCGTGTCAGGGGCTCCCGTGAGTAGATCCGGGTGGCCGAGTCCCAGAGGTATTTTTGCCTCCTCCGTGGGTAACTGTTCTGCAAATCGAGATCCGTCCCTCTTCAGGTCACTGAAATGGGGTGTCCTTGCAGCTAAGGGAGGATTTCATCTCTGCAGAGGCAGATCTCCCCAACTTCACTCCCTGAAAGTGTCCCTCTCCTTCTCCCCTTACTTTGTGTCCTTTGGTGCTGATGAGCGTGGGTCTGCCGTGGAGGTATGCTTTACCTGAATGGGACTACTTCAGTGACATCTCTCAAACTATCCGGGAGGGCCCCGTGTCAGAGGCCTCGAGGTACCGAGGCTCTTAAGGACGAGCATCGCTGCCGCGGAAGAGATGACGGGCAGCCTCCTCGGAGCCGCTCGGCTGCGAGTAACGTCGTACTCCCACTATGCACAGAGCCGACGGTGCTGTGCCTGAGCCCACACCGTCAACTGTCTGTCGCAAACTGTATCTGACGGCCGCAGTTGCGACCCTAAGGTAACAGCACCGCAACAGCAGGGATGCAGGTAAGCCTGCCAGCCGTCTTCTCCGGGGAGGATTTCTGCCCCTGCTACCCATTCCAACCATCACACATTGCCGGCGGGGTAACGCGGAGAGGAAGTGAAGCTGGCAGCCCCCAGCACTCTATGCTACAGGAGGCTGAAATGTAACTCTGGAAAAGAAACTCTGAGTCTCTTCAATGTAATCGCTTCTCCCGATAAGCACTCACACAGTCGATCTATGCGGATGTGAATTTGATGATGCCATAAACGGAAAAAAAGGGCCATTAAAGTGACAACACTGAATACACTCTATTAAAACGTACAAAAACCTGACAAACCCCGAAGGAGCCTGATTCAATGTCACAATCCTTGAATCCCTAGCAGGCAGACGGCAGCGCTTTGGGGTGAGACTCGACGGCAGTCCGAGCTGGAGGGGCTGGGGCTGCCGGCCGTAGAAATGGATGAGAACCCCAGGACTCCGGCGGAGAGCAGGACAGAGCTCTGACGCAGCACCTAACTCGCAGCGAGCACCTCACTTCACTCTTCCCCGTCCCGGGCTCTGACTTTCTCTGTCGGACAGTGGTCCTACCTGTACCTCAAGCATGGGGAGGATTGGGGATGCCAGGCCTTGCCAGTCGTGTGCCCACCCTGGGCAGGCTGTGAGATGGGGACGATGCCCGTGTACCCCACTTCTCACAGCCACCCCCTTTTCCCGATCCGTAGCAGCTACCAGCCGGGCAGCTGGGATAGGGGACGCTCGCTCCCTGGACTCTTTTCTTAAAATAAAATGCACCCCGAGCCGCGCACATGCCAAGCCTGCGTGCCTGGGGGCTGGCCGGGCTTCCTTTCATTGCGGCTGCACCAGGATTTATCCCCACTTTCTCTCCTCAACGATCGGGGTTTCCCGAGGAGACTGAGGAGAAGATGTCTCTCCGTTAGGTGGCTTTTCCTCCTTTTCTCCTCGTGGTCCTGGAAAGGGCGACCAAGGCGGGAAGATTTCCGAGCCTGTCTCGGCAGCTGCCCACTACTTCTCTGCTTCCGTCCCGGGGCTTTCCGACGGCTGCCACGCAGCCCCCGGAGAGGACTGGAACCCCGGGACCGGACCCCGAGACCAGAGAACAGGAAAAGCCCTGGACTCTTCGGATTATTCCGGGTTTTACCTATTTTGTTATATCTTGAGTGAGGAAATGCGACCCAACGACCCTGAAGGCGACAAGTGCCTAATCGGGAACACCGTTTTCAGGGAAATATTTCTAGAAAACATTCCCCTTCCTCTGCTGGCTCCTGTATTCTCACCGAAGGGCCGTTTCACTCGGGGCACCGGTCTGGACAGACGGCTCCCCGCCTTTCTCCTTCCAGTCCCAGACCTAATCACTGAGCTGAAAAACTGTTTCGGAGGGAATATGCCTGCCCCGGGGGAATCAGGTCAGCGCATGATTGCGTGAGAAACGTCGGGAGAATGGTACCCGTCTTTCTTGGTACCTGCTGCCCACCAGTCATGATGCCCGCTGCCCGATCTGCCCATGCTTGCTGCCCGTCGCCGGATCCCCGGACCCCGGGGAGGTGGAGGCTGGTGCCCGGGTATGGAACGGACATTCCGCTTCGGAGTCAGCGCTCATCGTCACCTCGGGCCCCGGGGCTGTGGCGGACTGGGGAGTAACGAGGAGGGCAGCACACCTCAGGGAAACCCAGTCACGGGTCAGAGACTTTCCCGTAAGCCCCGGGAACGGCCGAATGCCCCGTAAGCCCGCGCGATCCCGTTTGTCGGGATCTTTCCTGGTATGAGGATTCACCCCTCATCGTTCTAATTTATTTCTAGTCGTTTTCGAGTTTAAATAATTTATTTTTTTCTGACACTTAGGATAAACTCGGGGCGAGGGAGATCCTTCTCTCTCCCCGCATCTTAACGACACGGAACTGAGAGCTTTGTATGAAAAAAGAAAAAAAAAGAAAAGAAAAGAAAAGAAAAGAAAAGAAAAGAAAAGAAAAGAAAAGAAAAGAAAAGAAAAGAAAAGAAAAGAAAAGAAAAGAAAAGAAAAGAAAAGAAAAGAAAAGAAAAGAAAAGAAAAGAAAAGAAAAGAAAAGAAAAGAAAAGAAAAGGAAGGGAAAGAAAAAAAGAAAAGAAAAGAAAAGAAAAGAAAAGAAAAGAAAAGAAAAGAAAAGAAAGAAAGAAAGAAAGAAAGAAAGAAAGAAAGAAAGAAAGAAAGAAAGAAAGAAAGAAAGAAAGAGCATGTTGAAAACCCTTTAGTGACCAAGGAGAGAGAAGGAGGAATCGTGTGTTAGTCCGACCTGTGGAATTTATGACTCCCCCTAAGCACAGACATGATAAGGACTCAGAAAACATCTTGGATCTTTTCAAGCCGGCAGCCCCTGAGGCTTTGATGTAGATTACTTTGCAGAATAACCCAATACTTTTATCGTGGGGTTGGTACTCTGCTTGTTTAAGCACATGCCTCTCGGAGCGGATTAGATGTTAAACGTTCGCTCCCGACTAAGATTCACATTGCTGGGAAGGAAGCAGGGACGAGGAAGGTAGGGGTGGCACCCTGTGCCGGGCTGGGCACTGCCGCTCTGCGAGCCCCGGTATCCGCTGCGGGTCGTCCCCGCTGCCCCGGCCAGCCCCTGCCACCGCATATTGCTGCTGTTGGACCTCGTTTTGCCTCACTCCAGTTCCCCGCCGGGAAACAGAGACGTAAGAAGAGAAGGGGGCAAAAAACCCGAGACAGATTATGCACCAGAGGTTTTTTGCATCCACAGGCCGGTGGAGGTGTCCCCAGCCGCTCGGGTCCAGCGGCCGGACCGTTGGTGTGTCCAGGGAGAAGGAAAAGGCCTAAACCCGTCTTGCTTCATTACCATATTTCCGCTGGCTGGGCACTGCCCAGGTCCCTTGGAAGTCGCTGGTGTACGGCGACTGAAGCCCCCCGGGGCACCTCTGCTGGGCGGTGAAATACCACCTTGGCTAGACTGCCTTTTTTTTTTTTTTTTTTAATTTATTTTAATGGCCAGGACACGAAAAGCCGCAGCAGCGCGCTCCGGGCCGCGGTGCCTGTCCCAGGAGTCTGAAAAGCACCTGTGTCCAGGCCCTGCTGGCGACTCCGTCCTGAGAAGGGCCTGATCCGGTCACGGCGACCGTGAGTCGCTGGCGACGCGCATCCGAGGCGCGGCCCCGACGGCGTGGTCCCGACAGGCGAGGTCCGCTCCAGAGGACGGAGTCCAGGGCCCAGTGGTTATTGGCCCCTCCGCTCCCCGAGGACATCCACCTATTCCCGTAAGAACGCTTGCCGCAGCACACAGAACTGCTGTTATCTTTCTCGGCCCCGGCGCCATTCAGCGAGGGGCGAGGCTGATCTCTCCAGCCGCACTCTTTTTGTCTCTGCGGTGAGGAAGACAGCCCGGACGGACAGGGGATCCCGAGGCAGGGGTGCCCCTGGGCTCATCAGCCCTTGTCCAGAGGCACGCCGCTCCCGGTGAAACTGCAAGCCCGTGCCCAGCTGGCATGATAGTGCCACTGACGTGCGTGTCAATTCCCACGACAAGCAGAACTTTGAATTCCAGCTCCAAAACGGCTTGCACATGTTTGCCAAGAGCGAGCCCCAGGGGCCGACGTCCTTATTGCCTTCGTCACTGATTCATTTCCTACATCTCCCAGCTTTGAAATGTAACCTTGTCAGGGCAGTAATGGTTGTGTCTTCCCACACGTCTCAGCAACCACAGTCTTGCCGATTTACTCCCTCTGCTCTAGGGCCTTCTTCTATGGTAAGACAGTGTGGGACTGCTGCTTTGTACCACCCCCTCCACCTGTGTTTCATAGTGGGCTCAATCCAGGAAACCTGTTCGGTCAGCAGAGGGATGGGGTGACTCTGACCTGCAAAGACGATTTGTCGAGGTCGAAGGTTTCAAAGGCTTTAACTGTTCACATTCTTGAAGCACTCTGGTGCTTTGTGGATAATATCTAAAGCTAGGCGATGTGGGATGTGAAGACAGGTCAGTGCCAAGCACTTTTACGGCCTGACAGGGAGAAGGCTGAGGCTGCCACATGGGACGTTTCTTTGTTCTTGTGCTGTAAGAAAGTAGATTTGTCTTCCTTCATGGACAAACATGTCCTTCACAAACAAAAAAGCAGAAAATGGTGCCTGTCTTCTCCTACTTCCTTCCAGGAACTAGGCAGAAGGCAGAGAAGTTTAATTTTTTTTTTTCCCCTTGTCTGAAGAGAGACCCCAAAAGAAGTCAAAGGTAGGGCCAGGCCCAGACCTCAGGGCTGGACTCTCAGCTTTGTCCCACACTGCCATCCTCTGGCCAGTGGCATTGTGGTTCAGCTCCTGGAAATCAGCCCTGGTTCTGACTCAGTTTGTCTCCACAACCCTTCCCCACCCAGGACACTCCCAGGTACAGGAGGCCTTTCCAAAGGAGATCGTAATTAACATCAAATAGAATCATATAACTGTTTCAGTTGGAAAAGACCTCTACTATAATCGAGTCCAACCATTGACCTAAGACCAACATGGCCATTAAACCATGTCTCCCAGTGCCATATGCATGTGTTTCTTGAACACATCCAGGCACTGTGACTGTTTTCTTAACATCCTATCTAAACCTCCCATGACACAATTTGAAGCCACTTGATACTAGGGAGAAGAGATGAACACCCACATCACTACAACCTTTCTGGTTGCTGTAGAGAGCAGTAGCATCTCCCCTCAACCTCCTCTACTCCTCCAGAAGGTAGGTAGTTCCCTTTTCCAGGAGAAATAGGGTGGAAACTAGAGCTAAATGCCTCCTTTTTAGAATCTAAAGCCTCCAACCCTCTTTTGAGGATGAGGATGTCATGACATTGGTAGGACTGGAGGGTTGTCATTAGAAGTAATTTCCAGCCTTTTTTCAGCAGAGAGAAAAAAATGCCTCTGCAGCATAGTACATGAAGGGTGCATGAGGGTAACCCTAGTGCAGCTGAGGAAAGGCATCTCTGGACAACTACAGGCAGCTACATCTAAGTGCCAAAGACTAGCTGTGGTGTAAAGGATTGTGTGTAGGTATCATATGGTGGGAGTAGTGGGTGACTATCAAGACTTCTCATGCATTTTCATCCAGTTAAGCAGTATCTAAACAAATTGAATCCCAGCCCAGTCTTCATGTTCCTCTATGGAGGTGGCCTCTGTGGAAGTGGCCACCACTTTTTCACTTCTGTCTAGAACATGGATCTTCAAAATTTCTTCTCAGCTGAGATATGATCCAGGCTGTACCACAGGGCATCTAGATTTCTGCTAGAACTATTGCTCTATCAGTATTCCAGAAAAAGCCCTAAAAACTTTAATTGTGGCAGTGACCTATAATGTAGGATTCCCAATCCAAGGATCCCATTTATCTCATCTCAGTGAAATATGTCAGGAAACACGAATCTGGCCCAGGTCTCAGACAGTTTGGCTGAAAGGGACTTCTTCCCAGCCACATCACAGTGTTGGGATGCTCACCAAGGATGAGAGGGAGCCAGACTCAGATTCCACCTCTTTCTGCACTAATTTGTGGACTCTTCAATCACAGATCTATGTGGGTGTGTTTTGCCTTTTTAAAAAAAAAGCTGGTTTACTTTGAATGGTGTAATTAATTAACCATTGATGAGGGAGAGATAGAGGCAGCTACTCACTGGAACAGCAGTTCATTTAGCTGGGATAAATGAGCCCAGTGCTACTGGGTACTTGATCTAGTTCAATATCTGAGAGAAGGAGACTGGTCTGGTGTGCCCAGCTGTGCCCACACAAGTCTGCCTTGACTTCTGCACCCTCAAAATATTTTCCAGCAGGCAGGTGGCCTTTAAAAAAAAAAAAAAGAAAAAAAGAAAAGACCCCAAAC
>VWZI01002463.1:273748-283927 GCA_013396835.1 Psilopogon haemacephalus | reverse complement strand
CCCCAACAACAACAACAACAACTAAACAAAAGCCAAAACTATGTGCAAAAAGCTCTGTAGAAAATACAATCTTGGATTTCCTCATAGAATTGTTTAATTTGGAAAAGACCTCTAAGACCTTCAGGTTCAGCTATCAGCCTTTGACCACTATGGCTACTAAATCATGTCCCAAAGTGCCATGTCCACATGTTTCTTGAATGCTTCCAGGGATGGTGCCTCCACTACCTCCCTGCACAACTTATTCCAATGCCTGACCACCCCCTCTCTCATCCCCTCTCACAGATTCTACCATAAACACGTGAACTGAAAGGCACCATTAACCTGCATGACATGGTCACTTCTGAGATCCTTGTTCAACACACAATCAACTGTAGATCTCCCAGAGTGACCTCAGAGAGAGAACCCACCCCAGGTGTTCCAAACCAGAGGGTGAGATGTACCGAAGATGTACCTCTAGTTTCTCTTGAACTGGACGGGAGAAAACCTCTTTGTTTTTGATATCTGGTGCTTGTGATGCACGGGCACAGTCTTTTAGGAGATACACTGAGGGAGGGGGCTGGCTACTTTCCGCTGGTACCTGGCTCATCCCATCAGTGCTACGAGGTTTGGTCTGCAGTTTCCTTTTGTCCATCACTTGACCATGCTCAGCCTTGCTCCCCTAGTGCTCCGTTAGCACTGGTGCAGACAAAGAAGCTGGCCCTTCTGCTAAGCACCAGCCCAGGTCCTTGTCCCCTCTCCACCGGCTGCTCCCGCACTAGAGTGCCCGACAGCCGGAGAAAGCCGCGGTTGCGGAGCTCCACCTAGTGCCAGCTCCGACAGTGGGACGCAGACGGAGGTCTCCGGGGACAATCCCATCCTGTGAGCACCACGGGGAGGTTTCCCTCGGATCATTGTGCAGGCTTCGTGCTGTGCTTTGGCAGGGAAAAGGGAAAGAAAATCAGAGCCAATTCCTCAGCGCATCTTGTCTTTAAGTTTGGGTTGTCAAGTATTTCCTTTTGGCTCTTTTTTTTTTTTCTGTTACTGATAATAAGGAAAGTGCCGTGTACTTTGCCAATTAGAACATTGAAACGAGCTCAAGTCCTTCTGTTTCCCTTCTTTCCGGTTTAATGATTGCGGAATCTTTGACAGTTTCTGTCAAATGCATCTAGCTTAGACTAATGCCATTTCTGCTGGGGGTCTTCAGACAAGCTTAAATCTCTCTGTCCACTGCAGGAGGAATTTGAAACTTTCTCCAGAGAATCTACTTCTGGAGGCATAGATTAGGGGTCTGGGTCCTAACAAGAGAAATGTGAGCATTTTCCTTCAAAAATCACGAAACCGCTCCTGAAACACTGGCTGTGTTCCTGCACAGACCTGAAGAATGGACCAGCTAAATTGTTGGATTATGCTAAGTTGCATTGAAAGTCCCTTTGAAAGGAAAATTGTTCCTAAGAGATATTGGTTTTCACTGAATACCTCCTGTAGCTCTGTTCCATCCCTCTCTGCTGTGTGGAGAAGTAGATGCAAAAGGTTTCATGTATCCATGAAGCCTTTACAGGAGGCTCTTTCTTCCAATTGTATTTTCTAATAGAGTGCTGTGTTGCCTGAGCTGCTTTTCACATGTGCCTCATGAGGAGTTTGTGTTAGCTCCAAACTTTTCTATTTGCCTTTATATTCCTGGATCTCAGCTCATTAACAACGATGGAGCCAGACAACCTCTGTTCACTCCTTTGTTAATCTTGTGGAAAACCTTTTCTCACAAGTCCCTGACATGTTTTAAAGGACATGGGATTTCCATCTGCTCCTCTATGAGCCAATTTCACATCTGCTTAGTTTTCATGGCCATCTAGGCTTGGATGCAACCACTTCAGTGTTGTGCTCCTCTAACTCTGAAGGCTGAAAACTCCTGTCTTCACAAGGCACTTAACTCCTGCTTTTCAGCTGGTGCAGGCTATTCGCTGATGATGTTGAACAGTGACATCTCATTGATGAACGCTTTGAAGCTGTGTTCTAAGCATGTTGAAAGTCATATATTTTCCATAAAATGCAATGTAAAAGTTTTATTTCTGCCTTTATATTTCCAAATTATTCTTCAGCAGTCTAGACATGATTTAAAAGATCTATGATTTCTTCCTAATTTGACAACATTAACAACAATATTGCTGTATGACAACGTTAGTTATTTTCAGACAATGTTAGTAAAGAGCAGTTCTGCTTAGGTGATACCATGTTTTGTCCAAACAGTTGTTCATTTATAACACTCATCACTGGAAATCCTAACTACATTTAGCATCTTGTAAAATGTGAAAGAGTAATAAACTACTAACCAATATGATGTAGAGCAATGCATTGTCTAAGCCATTAGGAAAGCTGCATTTACAGATTTGCCAAAGCTTATAATGAAAAAAAAATATTTTTATCATTAAGCCTCTGGTTATTGTCCTGAGAGTCAGGGACAAAGTTAAAGAGGCATACTATGATTTTATTGCAGAAGGGTTTATATGTAGCCTGACTTCTGGGAATGGGGAATGATGGTACTACACTCCTAAATTGCTACAGGAGACAACTTCTTTAAAATAAAATACTTCTGTATTAAAACATATAATGTCCAAAGAATGGAAATTTCTGTAACTCATTTCAAGTGAGATTTCCAGTTGGAGATTGCCACCTGGATTTTCTAAACTGAGGAGGCAGAAGTAATCTCCAAATATCAGTCCTCCTGTGTGTTTCAGATCCTTATTTTAGATAGAAAGGATTCACTCACTGGCTTTCATCAGCTCATGCAGAATGTAGCTTGTACGACTAGAGACCACCTGAGGACCTAAAGCTTGATGAAATGAATTCACTGGAGCTCGTCACCTATTAGGAACTTTACAGCAATTGAGATGTTCAGGATAAGAGGGTTATCAACAATCAAATTTATAATTCTTCATAAAACAGTTGGATATTCTTCATAAGAATTTGAATATTTAAAGTTGGCTACTCCAACAGTCACTGTCATCCAGACATGAAGAAATAACACCATTTCTCTTTTGGTGCATAGCCTCTGCAACCATTGTCCAAAAAAAGCCATGGATTTTCTTATGTTTGCTTGCAATATGGCAAGAACAGTCTGAATACACTGATTAGACACCATTCACACCAAATCTGGAAAAGACATGTCCAGCTGTAGAGAAACAGTAAAAAAAGTCCATTGCTTCCATCTTGATATAGACATGTTTGCTGAGTTCCATGAAATTGTCTTCTCATCCAAGTAACATAAAGACAGATTGGTCCTTAAGAAATGTGCATAGAGCAGCATCTGGTAATATTTTCTTTTCTTAGTGGTGATACAAAACACTTATGCTATGCAGAGTTTATGAAAATACTGAAATCAAATTCAGAAGCCAGATTACTTCTCAACTTGAGGGTCCTCATGCTGAAGCACTGTTTGGGATAGCAGAAATGCCTCATCCCTGCTTACACGTGCTTTAGTTTTGATGCTGGAACTGTGTGTAGAAGTATTTTTCTTAATATTCTGGTAAATCTAGGATTGGGGAGAAGAAAGAAAATATATTTTCTGTTATTACTCACTGTACTTGGGAAATTGCTTTTCTCCCTCTGGAGCAGACAGTTGCAAGGTGCAGTCAAGCTTTTCCTGAGGGAAAATCATGCTCGCATCTGCCTGTTACTTCTCACTGAGTCCAGACAACTACTTAAGTGAGATGGATCCTATCCAGCCAAAAAAGGGCCTGGTCGAGGAAAGGAACTGGACTGCAAAGGAGATTTTTTTGTTTTTTTCCCCGGATACAGTGCTTTGAAGTTGCTCATTAATTTGTCTTTATGCTTGGCAGCTCTGCCAGGCTACCAGTCTGCAGAGAGGCTCAGGGCTGCAAAGACAAGAGTCATTCATATCTTCCCACATTCAAAGAGGTTTGCAAGGACACTGCACTGCGAAATAGTGTCTAGCCCAGAGTGGATACTCAGGTAGGAACAGCAGTTTTGAAATGAGTTGCTTATCCTCCATGAGGAAGACACCACAGTCAGGTAAGGATACAATATACTTCCTCACATCCTGTTTATTATTTTGACCTTTAAGGATGACATACAGCATTCCACCTCTGAGGACATGGCAGCATATACTTGTGGTGGCCCTTTATGTGTTCCCTGGCATATGGTCCAGACTCGGCTCTCCTGCCACGGCAGCAGCATGACCAAAGTCAACTGCATTGGCTCTTGTACAAGGGAAGCACACTGTCAAAGCACAGACTGAGATTTCAGTCTTCCAGAGTCATGGTGCAGACAGTGGGAGGAAAGAAATCCTCATCAGGGAGGTACAGATTCCTTCTGATGTCAGAGGAAATTTGCCCAAATTCTTACATAGATCTATGGACAATGTATTCATAGTACAGGGATGTACTTGAGAAACCAGAACACTATTTCTCAGCTCAATGACATCTGTGGGGCTACACACAAAAAAGACACCAAAACCAAAACAAAGCCCAGACCCAACAAACAATCTCAAACTGCTTTTCTTCATTCTGTGTTTACTTACTACTCCTTCTGCCTCAGCCAACTGACAAGCAAGAGAGGAAACCAGCCAAGAAAAAGAGGGTCTTTTTCTGGAGTCAAGCTCCCAACAGGACTGCATCACACAATAGCTGCAGGAGAAAAGTGTTTAAAGAGCTGTAAAAGCGTGTTAGCTATTGGACTTTGTAAGTGACTACATACAAGTGCAGAATTTGGGTGAGAATCAATCTATGATCTGAGAACAAGAAGTCGCCTTCACAGGAAGGCACATTTAAGTATAGACAATAAATCAGTTCTTTCATCCACGCATAACCTTTAGTGTTGATAATTTCTGCTTTAGGATAAAGCTTACATGGTAAGCATCCTTTTTCAGAGCTAGAAGAACATCTCACCTTATGCAATTATTTGGAGCAAAGTGCAGTGTACAATAAATAAAAGGCAATACAAACAGTGACCTAGAAAATATAAAATTCTGTGCATCACTCAGAAAATACTCTTACATGTCTTTTGTAGCATAATATGGTCGGTCCATTTTAAATCCACTTTGTATTAATTTGTAAAAGTCTGCATCAACCTGAACACCAGGGTAGGGATTTACACCTGTGGAAAATATTGGAGAATATGTGTTAATTCAGAAGTTGCTAAAACCAAGCATTACTCTTTTGATGTGTTATAGAACATACCCAAAGAAAATATTTCCCATAGTAATATTCCATAAGACCAGACATCACTCTTCATTGTGTATGTCCTCTCGAATAAGCTTTCAGGAGCCATCCATTTAACTGGCAAACGAGCCTGTGCAGATGGAAAGAAGGCCAGGTCATGCTATGACACTTTCTACATGACTCACTGTAGCTCTCACTGCTTGAGTAGGATCAATTCATGTTTGCTGAATGAAAAGCTGGGCCCCTCTTAGTAGCCCCTTTAAATTTTCCTCAAAGAGACAAATAGGAACTTCTGAGGAATCAGTCAATCTAATCCAATTTAGATGATTTTTTTAAGAAGGACATGAGCTCAGCCCTCTAAGAGCTTTCTTCCCTTCTCTGACTTGCAGAATGAGTAGCTCAGATGGGCGTCTCTACTCTCCCAGTCTTCACATAGCTGGCGTATGCTGTTGTTCCTATGCTATTGTCCATAAGAATAAGTAATTCCCAGCAGTTTCCATTAATGGATTTCAGTGTGCCTTAGAAAAGACATAGGTACTATCTCACTTTCAGTACTAGCTTAATTAGGTTAATTATAAGCTAGGTTAATTATAAGCTAGCAATCTAAATTTGCCAAGGTGGACAAAAAGTGAGATTTCTGCACTACTTGTATGGATATGTATAAAGCTAACAAAGAATCAGGAAATGAAAAGCTTGAATTTCTTGATTTCTTATTCTTAAAATGGTGTGGGGGAAAAAAAAAAACTGCGCTCAGGAACTTACATTGCCCCTGACAATGTAGTTGGAGTCATTTACTACATCTCTGGCAAGACCAAAGTCACATATTTTGACCACTTTTCCATGGGTCACCAATATATTCCGGGCAGCGAGGTCTCTGTGAATGCACTTAGAAGGGAAAGAAGGGTTAATGATCTGCAGCATTCAGCATCAGAAAGAGGTAATTCCCCTGATTCTCCTATAGCTCTCTGGAATTGCTTCCTCTTTTCACTTAGTTTGGAGAATGAGCAAGCTGGACTGTTTGTCCCAGGTTGCTTTTAACAAGGCTAAAGCAGGCAGAAGTGTGCAGCCACTTCTTCCTGAGGGTCACGTATAAGATCGCAATCCAGTCCTTGCCATGAAGATGGGTAAGGAGGTACAGTTCAAGCATGCCACTGTGTGTCTCTGTTCCTCAGTCTGCCTTTTACAGACTGATGTATTTTTGCCATCTTTTCTATCAAAACAGTTTGCTACCCTTTGTCATACCAATTTGGACTCGAGAAACTCCATTCCTTTGGCAACTTGATAAGAGAAGCAAAGGAGGTCTTCAAAAGTGAGCACATTAAAATCCTCTTCTTCATCCATCTGTCTGCTTTCATGCTTAAGTTTATCTGTAAAAAATAATGGAGTGTAAGTTTTGGCTTCCTCACTCTCTAATCAATTCTGTTGCCTGTTTTAAGGATTTAAACAATCAATACCAACATCTCAAAGAGCATTGTTTTACATCCTTTTATCTGACACAAAAAAAAGAGTATTTTCATACTCAAGTACTATATATATGTGCTATTTTGAACTAATTGGAGGATTTTAATGAGAAATCAGGCTATAGGTTGAGAGAGGAAAGCACAGATGGTGCTACTTCACTCATAGCTTTACTGAGAAAGAAAAAAAAAAAGCTTTAAGAGTTGTAACCTGAATATAGATAAGCCAGACTGCTTCAGACCTCTTTGGGCTGTGGCTGCTTTTGCATGGCTCTTTCTCCCTGCCTTTTGTAGCTGAATCTGAATAATTCCACTAACATCTTTCCTGCTGTTAACCCCCCTGGCTGATCTACCTTTGCCTATCTGCTGCATTAACAGATGGTGAGATAAGATTGGGGAAGGGGGAAAAGGTGGTAGGGGTGGTTAGAAACCCCTCTTAGGGATTTTGATCTCTGGGAGGGGTGTGGTGTTTATGTATTACCTTTTCACTGTATATATCTGTAAATATTTGTTACATATTGTAAATATCTGCTTGTATATGGTGTAAAGCTGTAAATATAAAGCTTCATTTATTAACTTCCAGCTGACTGAATCCTAGCCTGGTTTATTTCAAAGTGCAGGGGGGTGGGCAAATGCCAAACAACTACCATATACCATGACCAGAAACATCAGCCTCTGGTCTTAAGTGCTGTGGAATCCTTCTCCAATCCAAATTTCTGCAAGGAGGGAAGAGAGCCATGTCATAGAGATGGACCTCCTGTGTGACTGAATCTAGTTTGATTAGATCAATAATACAGTAAATACAATAATAACAGAATTACTAGAGATAAAAGCAATTGATGTGTTACCTTCCTCAGAATACAGCACAATCCCATTTGGTTCAGATGTTACATTTGTATTTTGAGTTCTTTGTGCAATGTCAAATTCATCCTCTCTGCATAGAGGTGTATTCAAGCCATACTTCAGGTGAGTTCTCCTCCTGGAGTGGGTGATACGTTGTCAAAGGTTACGTGTAGTAGATTACACAATCTTCTGCACATAAATTGTTTTGCAGCTTAAAAGGCATGATCAATTATTGCTATTAAAAATCTGGGCACAGACAGGAGTCTTCTCAAAACTGGAAAGAAAAACAAGGGACTGCTTGTCTTTGCAGTCCAGTGAGAAGGAGACTCAAATCTCAATTCCTTCCAAGGCACTGCTTATTAAATTATGTGAGGGCACATTCTAAATAATTCAATAATTTCACTAGTTTACAGCACAGCTGAGAATGCCACTTAAAAGAGACAGCAGCAGAAGGAAATACTAAGCTGTTTCTGAATGTTTTACCTGGAATTTTGGTCCAAATGGATATTGTGGTAAAAACTGAAATTGTGCTGTTTAAAAATATCAGTCAGTGTCCAGTGAAACTTTTCTCTCTTGCTCCTTAAGTAGTTCAGAAGGTCACCATAGCAACAGTACTCAAATATCAAGTAGATTGGCCCTGAAATAGTTGGAAATGTAAATGCAGCTTGCTATTTATAGCACACTCCCCATTAAAGCCTTAGTGATGTCTCATCTTCTCCTAGGACTAATCTGTATTAAACATCCCAAGAATATTCCCTCCCAGATAGATATTTGGTACTGTTGGGCATGTTAACTGATCACAATTACTGACTGTAATGCTCCTTTGGAAAGCCTGCCTAGCTGATTCTTCCCAGCAGTGCATCTCCCATGTGGGACTGCAAATCCCTGTGAAGGCAAAGACATTCTTTCCCATACCTAATGGTACTGGGGAGGGCTATAAAGATGCAACACATTGTGTAAACCATACACTATTCAAGCAAAAGATGACCCCTGGTAATTATCTTGATGGTGCAATAGTATCATTTGACCTATCCTCTTTCATTTATCTGCACACCCTTTATGTTCTAGAAAAATCCTTTTGTTTTCAGAAAGGTCACTTGAAACCCAAGTGTGAGAGCACCTATTGGAGGGTAATTCTTTACAAGGCCATGTGTTTGAGTGGAGCACTGGTCAGGCCACTTTCTCAAGACTGAAAAATATCTCCAATTCCCATCCAGGCAGGCTTGGAGAACAGCCATGGCAAGCCAGCTGGAACAGGCCAAATGGACCAAGGAGAGCTCAGAGTGGTCACACATCACCTCTGCAAAGCCTTACACTGGCTTTACCACTTCTGGCTCAGAAAGACCAAGTATGAATTTGTGGATATTTGTGCAAGAAAGCCCCTGTCAAACAAGGTCGAGTACACTATGAAGAGTCTGTAAAGTCTTTCAGAGGATGGATGTGGATGCTTTGAGAGCCATATAAATGCTTCTGAACATGACACTTATGTAAGGCTGAAAGTGTCCCTGACCTACCCAGTCAGATTAAGCTGGTTTTCCCTGCAGCTCTCTTGCCTACACCATCATATCCTGCCAATTTTTCCAGAAGGCAGTGGCAGCCTGTATAGTTTCAAATCTGCTAAGGCCACCACCAACAAACTGTTGCTTTCTTCCTATGCCTCAAATATCTTTGCACGACAGTATTCCTGTTGATGTGGAATCTGGAGTTAACTGTTCTCTTTAGTCTTTCTGATGTAATAAATATCTGACAGAAAATCTGTCGTGTTTTCTTGTGGCAGATGTCACTACTCGTGATATGGACAAAACACTGAGTAAACCTCTTCCCTTGCCTTGAAGTCACCTGTTCTTCAGTCTCCTCATCAGATCCTATTCACTGCTGGAGTGGCCAGACGGGGAGCTCTTGGGACAGGAATATCCAGGTACTTTGATTCAGTGATACCTGTGCTGGCTTGAGCTAATTGGAGGATTCTAATAAGAAATTAAACTATAGGCTGAGAAAGGAAAACATTCTAATGTCTCCTTCACGTATTTATTTACTGAAATCATATAAAAGTTAGAAGCCAAAACATAGGTAATTCAGAGCCATCTGAGCTACGCTTGCTGCTGCATCTCTCTTTCCCTACTTAGATGGATCTGTGCAACTTCACTAATGAGTTTCCTGCTTCTAACTTCCCTGGCCAATCTACCTTGCTTATCTGGCACGTAAGACAGATAGTGAGATAAGATTGGGAAGTGGGGGGAAGGTGGTAGGGTGGTTGGAAACCCCTCTTAAGGACTCAGATCTCTGAGAGCGGTGTGGTGTTTCTGTATTACCTTTTTTACTGTATATATCTGTAAATATCTGTTATATATTGTACATATCTGCGTTTATATTGTGCAAAGCTGTAAATATAAAGCTTCATTCCTTAACTTCCAGCCATCTGAGTCTAGCCTGGGCAATTTCAAAGTGGGGAAGGGAGTGGAGGTGGGGGGGAGGTGGGGAACTCCCAAACCACCACAATAATTAATTAATTAGTGATAACATCTTGCCACTTTCATCTTACACCAACTTTGTTTAGTTCTTTCTGTCTTATTGTCTCTCTTTACATTGTTTCTCCCCTCATCTTTCTTCACCCCTTTTCTCTTCTTTTACTGTTTGTTTTCTTTCCTGACTAGCCTCTGGTAATTCTTCCATTTCTTTCCAAAACTTCACTGTTTGGTGAGCAACACAATTATAAAAAAAAAAAA
>VWZI01002463.1:233181-273743 GCA_013396835.1 Psilopogon haemacephalus | reverse complement strand
GAAAAGAAAAAGAGAGAGAGAGAGAGAGATGTTTGTGTGAACAGAATCATGTGGATACAAAAGTACTTCACGCTCAGGATTATTTTCCTTTTCACTTTAAAAAATAGCCTATATCATTGCTATCATCACCAAAAGGAAAACTTTTTCTGTAGAAAGGCTGCTGTATCACTTCATGCAAGTACATCTTTGTACACATGCATGACCTTTACTTTCAGTTATTCTCAGTTTTATTTTGGCCAGTGCATAACAGTAAAATTAGTTGGTCAAAGATAGGATTTAAGGGTGAAGAAAAGAACAGCAGCATTAATAATAAATGATTAATTGGGGCTTGGATGTTTTTAATACTGCTTTCAGCAATACATTTAAAAAAATATTTCTTTACTGTTGAGGAGCCCTCATTAGTCTGGAAGTTTTAATTGGTACCTTTCTACAAGTTACCTGAGACAGTACAAGCTCCCAGTAGGTTCACAATATTTTCATGGCTTCCAATATGAGTCATCATTTTCAGCTCAGACATTAAAGCATCTTTTTCTGAAGCATCAGGCTTTTCTGTAAAAGTAATAAAAGAGATCTGGAAATCTCCAGCCAAATAAAAAATGTAAATGGTTGTGATGCTTTGTCTCACACAAGTCAATTTCAAATTCATTGAACTGACGGTACATTTGGGAATGTCTGAAAAATCATTGTGTAGTATAGAAAGATTTATCCAGAAGTGGAAAGAAAATGTGTGTGAGCGTAGATCATTTGAATGCTCAGAAAAAACAGCCATAAAATGTTAGCAGTTGTCATTCTTGGGCTAGCAAGGAATGACAACAATGTATTAAGGTGTTCACAAGCAAAGAAAAATGGCAGTCAGTCCTGTAGGAGAGAAATCTTATGAGAAAAAAAAGTATGAACAGTCATATGGCATGCAGTAAGCTGCAATCAAATCACTAAGAAGGCAATCATGTGTTTCAGTAATGGTTTTAGATTTGTTTTTCAGCATAAATTTACTCCTCATGATCTCAGTGGATTGGAAATGTGAACTAAAATGGTCAAGGTGAACTTCCACAAAGACAGCTTCAAAGCAGTGCATCAAGGAAGCATACAGGTGATGCATGTGCAAAGAGGAATAAAGAACTGGATGGTAGTACTGGCAAGAAGGGACTGTGTGGGCACACAGGTGAGCAGGGTGATGCTGCTGGTGCTGATGTGAAGCTCATCCTGTCATGTATGGTGATTTGGAACAAGTGAGGCAGTCCTCCTCCTCTACTTGCTTCTAGGGAGTTTTGCTTCACAACACTTATTTTATGAGATAATTTATAGAGAGGCCAGAGCAAAGCAGCAGGGGGATCAGACGTTTAAGAAGCCTGATTTATAAGGAGGCATAGAAAGGAATTGCTTTGTGTCATTGAGAAGAAAATGATACAGCAAGATGTGCTGGAAGTTTTGCAAGCAGATTAGCTCAGATGCAGAAGGAGAAAGGACTGTGAAAGCTTGACAGTGCTGCAAGAAAAAGGGAATCTTACTCCAGTAAGTCCACAGAGTCACTGATGTGACAAACAGGCTAACCTGCACCATGAATTTGCATTCACCCTCTTTAGAGCAAAGCAGCTCCACACTTCCCCACACAAAGTAGATCTGTGGGGTGTAGGACAAAATGCAACACACTGCAGGAAGAAGTCACTTCAGCAATACCCTTCCAAATTCAAACAGGACTTTGAAAGCATTTTGAAAGGTTTTTGAAACCAAGCATGTGTGAGGTGCATCTGCTAAAAGTCTATATAAAGGGGTTACTTCCAACACTGTTCCTGCTGTGGAGCTGCCAGAACACATCACTGCTTGTAAAGGCACCTAGAATTTATTTTACCTTTTAACATTTTGACTGCAACCTGGACTGAATCTTCTGCATTTCTAATTCCATAAGCTGTTGCATTCACCACCTTCCCAAAAGCCCCAGAACCAAGGACCTGTCCTACAAGAAACAATATGTCAATATTATTTGCAGCTGGTACGGCACAGCCTACTACTCTAACATCGTGAACTGCCTTGGGGACTGCTCACCAAATTCCAGATTTTCCCTGGGAAATTCCCATTTGAGATCATATTCAAATTCTCGAAAGTCAATGTAGATGTACTCATTATCCGATGGGCCTACCATCCGTAGCATTTGCAACTGGCTTTCATATCTAAATTGCTTTGTAGGGGGGAAAAAAAAAAAAAAGAAAGAAAAAGAAAAAGTGGAGTAAGTCTTAGAGAAGAAGAAATAGCCTGGTAGAAACTAAACCAAACCAACCAAACCAAAAAAATACAAACACAAAAGTGGAATAAATCTCAGAGAAGAAGAAACAGCCTGGCAGAAACAAAACAACAACAAAAGGGCAGGTGTTTGCTTTTTACCTTTTTGTACTTCTGAAAAATTAACACAAACACAAAACCCATCAACAGGAGCAAAAATCCAGCAGTGACATAGAAGGCAGTGTTGTCTGGAGGGGAGGAAACAGCTCCTGCAACTTTAAGAGACACATATTACTACCCACTGAATTAGAGCTTGTTTGTACAGCTAAAGGTGCAAGGAGAACCTATGTGGCTTGGTCCACTGTGTCAGTCTGAAGTCCTCTCATGCCTGAGCCTCCTCTGCACTGGAAGTCAGATGGAGCCAGGTACAAACCAAGATGCTGGGCAGGTGTTAAGTGCTGGGCAATTCTGTCATCGGTTTTCATTACAAAAAAAAAGCAACTCCAACTAGCAAATCTAAGTGCACAGAGAGAGGTGTTGGTGTTGGACTTTGTGAGCACAAATGGGAGTAAGTGATTGCTCATCCTATCACTTCTCACACCTCTCTCTCCCAATGCCTTCTTCCTGACAAGGTCTGTTAGGCACCAGAGCACCTGTTATCAGTGGGTGGATTGTACACAACCTGCTTGGAGCATTGCTCTGCTTCTCCGCCAGCAACTCAATTAACAAGTCAAGACCAAGACATTGGTGGTTAGGTAAGTGTTATATGATGCCTGATTTTGTATTCTGGCAGTTTCTAAAGCATAACTATTAAACACATATTCTACTGTGATTTCAACATAATTGCTCAACCTCTATTAGTGGTTACAGCTTTTGTCAGCTGTAGCCAAGAACACAGAAAAGCTTGTTTGTCCATGACAAAGAAAAAACTCTGTGCTGCAGATATCTGGGTGCTTCAAAAGTCTGCCCAGGTGCCACAGCATGTTCCCTGTAACAGAAACATTTTGCCCTATGGCATGGATATGATGCTATGCATATAGATGGCATGGTAAAAAAAAATCATGGTGACTTTCTTGCTCAACAAGGAAAGAATCTTTCACGTACCCTACAAGAAGAGAGACTGTACAGTGGCTCACAAACCAGGGCATAGTTATCTTCCACTTGCCTACAGCAGTTTAAGAAGGTTACTTCTCTGGTACTGGCTTCTGTTTTCCAGACAAGGACTGTCCCTAGAGTGTGTCTGTTTGCTCAGCCATGCTCGAACTCAGGCATGAAATGACCTCCATAGAGGTGAGGGGAGCACCCATGGGCTCCGCAGTGACCTTCAGGAGAGGAACAAAACCTATCTCTTTTCAGAGCTGATACCCCCAGGTTTCAGGTAGGGATTATCAAGAGGAAATAAAAACACCAAACCCTAACATTGCCATGGCTCAATCTTGCACCCCCTATTCATGTGATATTTCTGCTCACTTTGGTGGGGGAGGCCCCTGGTTTGAGGCCAAAGAAAAGAGATGTGTTCCCCACTCACCCACCATTTGCCACACTGTATAAACACAGAGCTTGTCTTTTACCTGCAGCGTCATTGCATAGTCAGTCATTCAGGCAAATAAAAACCACTCTAAGTCCTACCATACTATCTTTGACAGAGAAAACTTGTGCTAAAGAACTGGCTTAAGGTACCTGGCAGGTTTAGGAAACTTTTTTCACAGGCCGAACCAGCAGAATTTTTTGCACAGCACTCAATGGAGAATGTTGTTGTTGTGTCTTTTAAATCTAAAGTGCTGCTTGAAATCCATGACCCCAGGGATCTCCTCTCTGGCAAGAAGCTGTGAATACTGTCAGTGATGTCGTCTGTACAGCTGCAAAGGAAAGCAGACCAGTTCTAATTTTTGTTTCACAGTGGCATTTTCCTGAGAAGAAGGTGATATGCTTCAAAACATGTCTTACATGCGTGTTGGAAGATGGAAGAAGGGAGGCATAGATGGATTTGTTTGTTTGTTTTCTTGGTTGCTGTTAGAGTGAGGATCCCTACCTTCTACATTAGGCTTGCTCCCACTCTCCGTCACTGTTCTGACAGGACACTTGCACCCCCTGGCCTTCAGGACATTCACCAGTTACACAGATGAAACCACTTCTGTCTACAGCAGCTATTCCCACTGGTTTCACTTTTACCTCAAACACTCCAACTGGTGAGCAGCTCCAACGAGCCACCCATAAAACAATTTAAAAAAAAAACCAAAAAAAACCAGTAAAAATTGTACTTATTTTTCCTGAAGGTGTGTGATTTCAACCACAAAGTCTTTCTCACTCAAGACGGAGAGCATCTACCCTGTTCAGACTGGGGAAGAGGAGACTCAGGGGAGACCTTATTGCTCTCTACAACTACCTGAAGGGAGGTTGGGGTTGGTCTCTTCTCCCAGGCACCCTGTGACAGAATAAGAGGACACAGACCCACACGGTGCCAGGGCAGGTTTAGGCTGGATATTAGGAAGTTCTTCACAGAAAGAATGATTGGCCATTGGAATGGGCTGCCTCGGGGAGGTGGTGGAGTCACTGTCCCTGGAGGAGGCTGGATGAAGCACTTAGTGGCATGGTTTAGTTAATTAGAAGGTGTTAGGTGATAGGTGGGGCTCCATGATCTCAAAGGTGTTTTCCAACCTGATTAATTCTGTGTGATTCTGTATATTAATGACTTATTTAAGACCTGAGAGAGACCGTTACAGTCAAGGGAAAGGAATCTCACACAGAGGTAATATTGACTTTTAACTTTTCTATCATTCATCAGGTTACTGCCTAATTTACTCTCTAAATAAACAAATAAATAAATAAATAAAATTTATTCAGCTCTACGTGCAATACTAACTTCTACATTTGAAAATCGCCAAGAAAAGAAATGTAGCAGCATTTTCTTTCCAGAAAGCTGTTTTGGGGAGTGTTTTAAGCTTATTAACTGGATATTTTCTTTCCTCTTCAATTTCGTGCACAAACAGATTGATGTTAGGAAGCCCTTTCAGAGGTATGGATGAATAAATGGTCTATATATATTTTTAAAAATTAGTTACAATACTTAGAGCTTTAACCACAATCTTCCAAAATATAATTTCACCCAGTACTCCTCTGCACTGTGGATTTATTACTTGTTTAGCATTCCTAAAATAAAGACTGCAGAATTCATAAACCAGCTCAAAGCTGTTTCGGCAGCTCTTGAAATATTAGGACCTGACTCATTGCCCTAAATAAATAGAGGAAACGGAAACACTCTAATTAACTTTACTGGAAACACTCTCACTGACTTTAGTGGTTTGGGTAACAGGTCTCCTTAACAACTGTTTTAATGAAATCTTAACCAATTAATTAAGCTCACAGTAACTAACGCATTCCCTACATGGCCCTTAAGTTTGATAGGCTGAAAGAAAGACTGAACATTTTAACTACCTAACTCTTGTTTTAAACCCTGGGGTGTTTATTTCGGCATAAAGAGCCAGACAAACACATATTTATAACCTTTGAAAACCTGAGCAGTTTCGACAGTTTTGGTGAAACTTTGTTGCTTTGTACAAGGAGTCAAAGGTGCATTTTACACTTAGTCTCTTAGAGGTCAGTCTTCATTTAATGAAGGATAGCTCAGATACTGTTTTTGCAATGAATCAAGAAGAGGGAAAATAATTTACTTGGATGAGTTCAGTTTGGGACAGTTCCTCCAAACCCAGGACGAGGCAGGGTAACTGTCAGCGAAGCAGGAGATCTGGTTGTGAAACAACTGCATTGTTACTTCAGGTTTTCCTGCAAGAAGGTAGCACAAGATAGTATCTGTCAGCACATCAGAGACCCAAATGTTTACATTTACGTGACAATGCTACATTTGCCAAAATCAAGATCTGTGTCTGTGCTTTCAAAATAACCTGCTCACGTCACTGTGAGAGCTGGATGCAGCCCTCAGTCCACCTCCTTCCTCCAGCAGCCCCACACCTCAGTTCTGTGGTGTGGTAGTGTGGGCAAGGCAAGGAGAGAGGACTTCTCTGTACACGCACAGCCAGACCAAAACAGTGACAGTAAAAATTACAAGCCTTGACTTCTGTTTTTCTGACTTGGAGCAAGAGTTTGTCTCTTGGACTCCACTGACACCCTAGTTCTGGCTTGTTGGTTCATAGAAAATTTGCACAGAGCTTCCTTTTATAAATAACATATGACAAATAAATATTTCTAACTTAGGGCAAGGGTGAGATGCTGCAGTTGCGTGGCAGAACTGAGATACCTGGGAGTACCAGTCAAGACTGTGTATGAGCATGAATCATGGTCACACACCAAAAGGTCTTCAGGCATGCTACATTAACTCACAAATGCCTTTAGTTAAAAAATTGTACAAGCACACCAAAGAAAGCTAATGCTAACCATGATAAATGTTTCCTCTCACTGTGTGTTTCATGTGGTCTTGAACAGTCACATCAATTTCAGCTCTGCATAGTTAGAACAGGCACTATGTTTTCCAGAGCTCCTAGGCTTTGTGGTTTTCTTAAGAAAAATTAATCTTCTCAGCAGATGACTAATTTCTCATATTCTGTCCTCTCTCTCTATAGTAGACTAAAGGGAAGAGAAAAAAAACTAATAACTTCTTCCTCCTTCTTCTGTTCTCCATCCTTGACCAACATAAGACATATCACCCACAAATATCTGGCATCCTTCTCTGACCCACTGCCTGTGTGAAGAGAATCACTTTTTTGCCTTGTGCTCCTCTATTTTTAACAATAAATCAATGCAAATGAAATGGAGAGTATCAAGGGAAAAGCAACATATTATCTGCATTTATATCACTGGCAGTATCTCAGACTTTGCTAAACTTTCACAGGGATTGTTTTTTTCACTTACTTCTCACATACAGAGTGAAATTTTTTGTCACAACCATATCATCATTTTCTGCATAAAATACATATATCCCAGACTGGTGCTCGTGGTTGCAGAACTTTGATGAAATGCTGTGGAGCAAAGAAAAAGAAGGGAAAAAGACAAAAGACCAGTTTGAAAAAGATTTTAAATGCAGTTAAGGCTCATATGTGTATATATATATATATGTTTGAAATGATTCAACATCTTCTAATGAGAAATGCTGACTGAACTATTTTTTATTATAGAAACTCCTGAGTGTTATTTAGATACATATAAGAGGATATTTTATTTTCTGTAGCACTATTTTCATGATACAACTTTCCTTATAGTTCCTGGGGTGCATGTGAGCTGTCAAGCTGTGATTTTGTTGTCAATCGATGGGAAGACGAGGTATATAATACATCTTGGCACAGACACTAAGATCAGCAAAGGTTCAATCTTTCCACTCTCCAAAGCAATTTGGTGGGAGTTTCTAGCTGATATGATAAGCAGTATTAGGAAATAACAATGCCAGGTAGGATCACACAAGGTAAACCCCTCCAAATGGAAACACTTGAAGGAAACTCAGGCATGAGATCATCATCAGAAGTTCATCATCTATGAGATAAAACACCAACCATCAAGATATGTCTGCAGGAGGAAGACTATCCTTCTACTAGCCCCAATGGCTATCACAGCAAACTAGGACTCAAAGCATGCAGGAAATGTCTTGTGACATGTAAATGGTGAGGGAGGTCTCTAATAAGTGTCTGGATAGAATCTAGTAACTGAGGACTGTAGAAACATAAAGATTTCTGCATGACTGACTGAGGTGGTTTAAGCAGTTCCCTGCCCCCCCACCTTTTGCAATAAGCCCCGGCTAGGACTCAGAACACTGGAAGTTGATAAATGAAGCTTTATATTTACAGCTTTGCACAATATACAAGCAAATATTTACA
Source organism: Psilopogon haemacephalus (assembly GCA_013396835.1). Classification (NCBI taxonomy): domain Eukaryota; kingdom Metazoa; phylum Chordata; class Aves; order Piciformes; family Megalaimidae; genus Psilopogon; species Psilopogon haemacephalus. The sequence goes on along the minus strand of VWZI01002463.1, from coordinate 265,704 downwards.
AGGTATAACAGATATTTACAGATATATACAATGAAAAGGTAATACAGAAACACCACACCCCTCCCAGAGACCAAAATCCCTAAGAGGGGTAACCAACCACCCCCTACCACTTTTCCCCCTTCCCCAGTCTTATCTCACCACCTGTTGATGCTGCAGATAAGCGGAGGTGGATTGGCCAGGGATCAGCAGTAGAAAGAAGTTAGTAGTATTACTGAGAATTAGCTACCAAGGCAGAGAGACAAAGGAACCATGCAAAGAGCAGCTACAGCCAGAGCGGTCTGAAACCATCTGTATTATCTGCGTTTTGGTTATAACCTTTAAAACAACTTTTTTTTTTTTTTTTTTTTTCTCAGTAAAGCTCTGGGTGAAGTGACATACTGTGTTTTCCTCTCTCAGCCAATAGTCTAATTTCTCACTCAAATTCTCCAATTAGTTCAAACCAGCACACTGACATGTTAAGTCACTGGTTTATGGGACATAGGATGAGGCAGAGAGAAGTGAACAGATCATCTTACAGATCCTATTTCTGTCCTTTTGACTAGGCATTTTGGCGGCAGAAGTTCTAGCTGAGTGCTCAGGCAAAACTGGGTAGGAAGCTTCCAAATTGGCTGGTAAAGGCAAACAGGCGTATCAGGAGGCTGAAGCAGACAGAAAAATCACAGCATATAGCAGAAAATGGACAGCATGAACTAGTAGTTTGCAAAGTAAGAGAAAGTAATAATAAGCTTGTAACAAGAAATCTAGATAAATGCAATCAAGGTATTTCTCATTAAGCAAGTTACATACAAATTAAATAAGTGACTAAGTATCACCTTACAATTCTAAACCAAGAAAACTCACATCAAAGCCATTGGCAATTTTGCCTTCTGACTAAGGCAGCACTTTTGTATTGTTATCAACTTTTCAATGTCTTAACCTGAAGACATTCTTGAACTATGGGACTTTTTAAAAACCAGATTCTGCTAAGATGCCTCAGAATGGATTTTGAGCTCAGGGAAACCACAAATCATTTATTGCTTTTGGAATCCTAAGTCTAAAGGATTAAATCCTAATGAAATAATAAGAAAGTAATCAAAAAAGAGTGTCTTTGATAGTTCAAAATATAAGGGAATACGAGATAAATATGATACATTTAACAGAGATAATTTTGTGGATGAAAATTCATTTACTCATATGAGGGAAGTGAAAATCAACCATGTGTTAAAACAGAAAGACAACAAAAGCAACTAGAAAATGGAAATTCTAAAGAAATGTCTGAAAACAAGTAAAGGAAGGGGTAAAATAAATTAATCCTTGGTATTTGAAGTTAAAAGCTAAGGAAGAGGATTGAGTTAATTAATAAAATCTAGTATGATCTATAATGAGGACAAACAATTTGATAAGGAAATGGCATAAATAAAGAAAAAAAGGAAATTGAAAAGGGATATGAAAGGATAAAGTAGAAGTGTTGGGAGAGGGGATTACACAGAAGTGAGCTACAATATTCAAAATCAGACTCATGATACATTGAGATATTCAATGACCTTTTATATTTTGTTTCAAAAATCCTCCTGCTTTAAAATCATAAAACCTCTCATGCTACAGTCTTCTGACCTCCTCACCCTTTGCTGTCAAACCTGGTGGCCTTCTGTGAACAGGTCACAACAATAATAGATGAAAGGTGAGCAACTGATGTCATTTATCTGGACCTGAGCAAAGCCTTTGACACTGTCCTGCACCATGTCCTGGTCTCCAAGCTGGTGAAACTTGGGTTTGATGGGTGGACCACCAGATGTATAAAGAACTGGCTTGATGGCCGCACCCAAAGAGTGGCTGTCAAAGGGTCCATGTCCAAGTGGAGACCAGTGGCAAGTGGAGTCCCTCAGGGATCAGTCCTGGGACCAGTCTTGTTCAACATCTTTGTGGTCAACATGGACAGAGGCGTTGAGTGCCTCTGTCATCAGCAAGTTTGCTGATGACACCAAGCTGTATGGTGTAGCAGACATTCAGCATGAGAGTAGTGAGAGCCTGGAATTGGTTGCCCAGGGTGGGTGATTTGGGCCACTTCCCTGGAGGTGTTTAAGGCCAGGGTGGATGAGGCTGTGGGCATCCTGATCTAGGGTAGGGTGTCCCTGCCCATGGCAGAGGGGTTGGAACTAGATGATCCTTGTGGTCCCTTCCAACCCTGACTGATTCTATGATTCTATGATTCTATGGCATGCTGGAGGGACCTGGACAGGCTGGAGAGGTTGGCACAAGCCAACCTCATGAGGTTCAACAAGGCTAAGTGCAAGGTCCTGCATCTGGTTCGAGGCAACCCCAAGCACAGAGACAGGCTGGGCAGTGACTGGCTGGAGAGCAGCCCTGAGGAGAGGGACTTGGGGGTGCTGGTGGATGAGAAGCTCAACATGAGCCAGCAGTGTGCACTTGCAGCTCAGAAAGCCAACCAGATCCTGGGCTGCATCAGGAGAAGTGTGGCCAGAAGGTCGAGAGAGCTGATTCTTCCCCTCTACTCCACCCTGGTGAGACCCCACCTGAAGTACTGCATCCAGTTCTGGAGCCCCTATTACAAGAGGGATGTGGGCATGCTGGAGAGTGTCCAGAGAAGGGCCATGAGGATGCTCAGAGGGCTGGATCACCTCTCTTACAAGGAGAGACTGAAAGAGTTAGGGCTGTTCAGTTTGGAGAAGAGGAGGCTCTGAGCTGACCTTATTGTGGCCTTCCAGTATCTGAAGGGGGCGTACAAAAAAGCTGGGGAGGGACTTTTTAGGCTCTCAGGTAGTGACAGGACTAGGGAGAATGGAGCAAAGCTGGACTTGAGGAGAAAGTTCTTCAGCATGAGAGTGGTGAGACCCTGGAATGGGTTGCCCAGGGAGGTGGTTGAGGCCCAATCCCTGGAGGCGTTTAAGGCCAGCCTGGATGAGGCTGTGGGCATCCTGATCTAGGGTAGGGTGTCCCTGGCCAAGGCAGGGGGGTTGGAACTAGCTGATCCTTGTGGTCCCTTCCATCCCTGACTGATTCTGTGATTCTACGCTTCTTCTGAGGATTTCAAATGTAATGAAATTTCTACCCCTGCTCCTTTTCCTCAGGTGAAACATAAGCACCCAGTGTTAGTATTTGACCAAAACTGGATAGCTGTGGGGGATGTTTGTACACGCAAATGTATTTGACAGGTGAAATAATCCCCATATTAATGCATTTTAATATTTTCCCCCCATAAAATAAACAGAATGATAAATAAATGTAATGTATAACTACCCGAAATACGCATTAAAAAGAAAAGTTATTTAATCAACAGCATAGTCAGACTCATCTGTTCGAAGCAGCTGAAGTGCTTGTGGTCATGGCCATGGCTGGCACAGTACTGGCGGCGACTGAGCCACAGGGAGGACTTTCCCCTGCCCAGCAGGTGGTGATCAGCACTCAGCAACTGCTGCTTCTGGGCTGCAAAGGCTATCTGAAGTGACTCATAAATCCCAGGCCACCCTGAGTTGCACCTTACCAATTAACAAGGGTCACCTAAGCTATTTGAAGATTTCTCAAGATTGCTGTTGTGGGCTGAGTCCGTAGTGCCTTCTTATCTGGACTGAATTCACACTAGCTGTCAGTCATCCAAGCAGAACTGACTCATGCTCTTAGAAGCAGGGAGAAGAGGTCCATACCAGCTGCAAAGCAGATCAGCCTGGCATTATCAGATGGAGGGCAATACCTCTAGGACAAGAATGAGCAAATGCTCATGGATCTCCCCTGAGACCCCATTTCCAAAATCAGTCTTAACCAAAAAGAATAGATCTGCCTAGCCCATGCCAGCCATTGCAGATTAGCCACCAATACCCACCCAATGCTATCAAAGTTTGCTGATAGCCCTCACTTTATCAGCAGGAACAGAGTTCCTGTGTTCATTGCCAGAAGGTGACCATTTACTAATCTGAACTGAGATGTCTCTGAACCTAGTGAAGGGCTGACTCCAATACACCACCAGACGCAGATGAATAGGTCAGTTTGATTCAAGGACGACTTGAAAAGCAACTGAATAAAATTAAGTGTACCAAAACACTGTGTCAAGAAACCATAAAGCATGTAATCAAATCTGTGACACCGCTTTATGCAGATGCCAAGAGAGGTATGAAGAATAAGAGAAGAAATGAATGCTGTCACATTAACTCCTGTCTAGGTACTGCTTGGTTTTAAAGCTAAAACTTTAAAAATGCATCCTGGCTTTATTTTCGTTGAAGTAAATAATAGCTGTTACCTTGAAAGCCATGGGACTACTCTGAAAGCAACTCTGAAGGAAATTAGATAATGTTATCATGAAATTAGAAAGCCTAGGGAATGGAGAAAACATTAGCCTCAAACAGGATTCACGCCAGCACTTTGTTGTAGGAAATAACAGAAAAGGTAGATAACTAACAGGTTTATTCAAAACATGTTTTGCAGCAGCAGAAGAATACATGACCTGGGTAATGAGCAGAAAGCTACGTTTCTGTGGCACAGGCACGCTCAAACAGATCTAACAGTGCCTTGGGAACCTACAGAGCCCTGCACTTGATTTAAACAGTTCAAATGACACTGGGAGCATCATCAAGAATAAGATGAGGAAACAGGGACATGTAGAACTTGTAATCTACTATGAAAACTAAAGCAGACCTGTAACTGAGAAATTATATTAAAAAGAAAGGGAATGACAAAATGCACATATAAACCAAAGGGCTGCTAGATGCATAACTTACCAAAAGGTTTATTTTAGCATCCAGAGTAAAGTGATTCTAGAAGCTAGATGTATAAACTGCTGCTGAAAGCAGAATTAATGTTTGAGAGCCTTTTGTTAACATAGCTTTGTGATGTGGCCCATCCACATTTTAAAAACACAAAGGGAGTACAAAATATTCATAGATACGTATATTCATAGAATGGTTTGGGTTAGAAGGCACCTGGAAGATCATCTAGTTCCAGCTTTTGTGGCATTGTCCAAAAGACACTAGACCAGATTCCACTAGACCAGATTGCTTAAAGCCTCATTCAGCATGGCCTTGAAGACCTCCAGGTAGGGGCACCCACAACCTCCCTGGGCAACCTGTTCCAGTGTCTCACTACCCTTATGTAGAGAATTTCTCCCTAATATCTATTCTAAATCTACCTTCCTCAAGTTTCAGTCCATTCCCTCTTGTCCTATCACTACAAGCCCTTGTAAAAAGTCCCTTGCTGGCTTTCTTGTAGGCTTCTGTTTCAGGTCCTGGAAGTCCCCTATAAGAACTCCCTCGAGCCTTCTACTCTCCAGGCTGAACAGCCCCAGCTCTCTCAGCCTGTCCCCAGAGCTGAGGTGGTGGCGGTGAACAATAAGCAGTCCAAATGAAATATAAAGAAGAAACATTATTATATCAAATTATTTTAAAATATTCAAGTACCTTTGTCCATCCACACTGTAGCTTTGTTTACACGGAAATGTTTTTTGGGAAAATAGCCACATGCATCTTACTGGTGGATATGCTGTAAAGTTAACTTCAAAGCAAAACTCCTCCTCGCCAATTTCAAAATCTTCTTTAGAGTCTGTGATATTTATAAATCCCTTTTCTGAAACATTAGGAAGAGAATAGAATCGGTATTATATCACAAAATCTCGACTGCTTAATGAAGGAATTCCATATGTTTTTTGGTTTGGATGTCACAAGAAAACAAAACAAAGCAAAGCACCATGTTGCATCACAAAAGACATCCAGCTAATCACAAGGATATAATGCTTTAAAACAGCATTGAAAAGACATCACCATATTCAGCTGCAGACAAATGACCTGAGCCTGCCAAAGTTGCATATTTAGTCAGACCATGGTCCAACGTTTCTCCCCAGTTTACACTACAGAGCCAGAAGGCCAACAATGCCATTTATTTACTTGGCTTGGTTCAGGTGCATGTTCCAGGTCTTAACAGCTGCATCTCCTGGCTTGTCTCTAATGGGCAACAAAATGAGTTAGCATCACCAGCATAATCAGACATTGGCAGTAGCTGTTTCTCCTTCCCTGGAATGAACTGAAGATTTTGTAAATGTCCTGTAGCTGGTCCTTTATTTCTCCATCTAAATTAGATGCAGGACAACAGCAATATGAAATGTGTTCTGATGACATGTGTGAACCATGAGGTGCTGGTACTTGTCCTGCAAGTGCAACATTAGTTTCACCTAAAAGATCTGTCTGAAGCTTAGTGATCAAACCAAGCTACTTGTCTGAATCCCTGAGCCTGTACCCAATCCTAAAATAGGAGACAAAAGAGATGTACTGAACTACTTCTGGAAATATCTGCATCTTGACACTGGCTGCTGAAGGAATTAAAGCAATTGCTTGGGCTAGATGTCTCATGACATGGAGTGGAATCCCACCCAAAGAAACTGAAGAGCAGATGAATGTAGGAGGTTGTTCTAAGGGCATCAGTGGGATTAGGATCAGCTCTGTAAAAATCATGGATTCATATACATTTAGAAAGCTCTCTGGAGATGTCTAGGCCAGCTCCTGCTCAGAGTGGGTTCAACTAGATGAGGTTGCTAAGAGCCATATCCAGTCAAGTTTGGGTACCTCCAAAAATGTAGACTCTACAACCTTTGGGAAANAAAAAAAAAAAAAAAAAAGCAGTGTAGAAATATTGCTGGACTGTTTCTTTCCATTTGAGTGTTTTTCTTCTGGTTGTAACCCTATATTTTACTTGGCATGTTTTATTTCTGTCTATCTGACTGGTTTAAAAAAAAAAATAAATCTGGAAACTCCCATATAAACAACCAAAATGTCAGTATTTAAAAAATAAGAAGCAATTCCTTTTATAACTGCTCTCCTATTTTTTTATATTAAAGGTTTGTTGGTTTTATAAATTAGATATTTTTCTTTTGAATGATGTTTTGGACCTCATTCTTCCAGGCAGCATGTCATCTCTGTGTGTAATGTTAACAACACAACCAGCCAAGAGTAAATGTTTTCTCCAGAGTGCACACAAGAACTTTGGAGCAGGGTGTGCCATTTCTGTGGAAAACAAATAAGAAAAAGTAGTTTTCTTTCTTGAAGGAGAAATAAAAAAGCACATCATTGCTTGGCTTTTTCTTTGGGCAGGTTTATCTGTGATTCTGCCAGAGAAAGAGTAAACAGAATTATTCAGTAATGACAGAGAAGTGAGATGAAATTCTCATGACTGGAATCAAAGCTTTCAAGTCTGTGTTTATCATGTTTGTTGCTTTAAAGCAAAGATGTGTTGCAAAATAGCTTGCATATTCCTGAAGCAAGGTTGTGTAGTGCTAAAAATCCTGCATTCAACAGTGGTGGAAACTGAGTCTAAGAACTGCAGAGACAAAGGGCTTTGTGGCTGTAGTTGTTGGTGAAATCTCTGTTGTGCTTTAAACTGGCCTAACCACCCTGCCTGACCTTACCAGCTACACAATGTGGAATAATTTGGTGAAGCATCAGAGCAAACCAGAGCTCTCTGGCTCCAAGGTGTTATTAGAGATTAGAAGACTACCCTTCAATGTAGTTATGCTAGCCAGGCTGCCCAGGCAATTCAGTACTTGCCAATTAAATCAGTTTTCTCTCAGTTAAGTTACATCATGGTGTTTCCCAGTGTAGCTATAGATGCTGACCCATGCACAGTGATAGTTTAAAGGTAGAACACTGATCATATCTGAAACTGCTACCCTGTAACATAGACAACTCAGTGAAATCTGTACCTGTATTACTGTCAGAACTGAACCTGAGATGCTGGCACAAATTCACATCAACAGTAGTTGTCATTAATAGATTAGGCTAAAGGCTGGGGTGAATCAGAAGTACAGGATGTTCTTGTACAGCCTTGGAGAGAGAAGCATGGCTGTTAGCTAGGTATAATAACATCCCCCCACTTTAATCCATCATGTAAGTAAATAAATTTAATTTTTTTCAATCAGCAAAGCCAACAGGCCTTCAGATTTTTATTTTTTTTTTAATAAAGGACATTAAGAAGGGTTCCATCATTGTAGCTTGTCATACCCTGTCAAATACCACTCCACTCGGCCTTCCAGGGACAGTGACCCAAATATCCCCTGCAATTGTCACATAATTCATACCTGCTAGTTTATGTATCCAAGAAGATACTATTTCAGAATTAGGCATCAGCACTGATAAGGAGCAGATCTTTCCCTGTCTCTACAGTACCCCATAGGCCTACCTTCCTGTTTACTAAGAAAGTGTGTGTAGAAAAAATGCCCAGGTATCATATTCAGTTATTGTAAATGATGTGAGAACTTCCTGCCCAGTGGTAGGCAGAAAGTGAAAAGAGGATATTGCACTGGGAAAGTAATTTCTGAAGAGAAGAGGGTAAGTATTCTCACTTCCTAGCATTCCTGTCTTAGGTAGTAAAATCTGAGAGCAGCTACATCTTAGGTCTAACATGTGAGTGCTTCAGAGAGCCTTGTTCTCAGAGCTACAGACTCCAACTCCAGGTGCATCAGTCAGAAAACTACTTCTGTGCTTACTCCAGCAGCACATTTCTAATTACAGGTTTCCTTTCTATGCCTTACTTACAGACTTTTACCTATTTGTGTATCATTTCCATCTGAGAAACAAAGTTTGCAGTTGAGGCTGCTCTGGACTAATTTCAGCATTCCAGTCTCTGGCCAAACTAATACACAGAGTGTTAATAGCTGAACAAATGCATGGGGAGGCCATGTGTTTTATAGTTCCAGCCAGTTCCAGAAATGGTGTTTTGCATAGTGCTTTATCTCTGGCTAATTGTACCTGCTCTGCAGGTGCCTGTGTCTGAGGTGGTGGTGCAGAGAAGGGCTACGCAATTACACTACTCTTGCCTGCTCAGAAAGTCAAAGGCATAGCCTCTTGGGAACTCTATAGTTTTGTGTCCCTACAAAAAAAGTTGCTATGGCTTTGTGTCAATCTGAGTGAGAATCATCTACAACAATACAAGATGAATCCCAGCCAGTATTTCCAGATATACCACTGAGGCAATCACCCAGACTAGATCTCTAAATAGCACTGTCCTGGTTTTGATGATTTCAGTTGTGTAAGCACTGTCCTTTCATGGGAATTATGTGAAAAGCAATAAGAAGAAAAGGTTGACTATCTTCAGGTACCAGTATGACTCAGTTCAGATTAGTCTCTCGGCTCTCCTGCACTGCCAGTAAGTGCAAGCAACTTTTTTTTTTTTTTTTCTTTGAAAAGAAGCTATAAGTATACCCTGCATACCTTCAAGCGAAGAACTGCCCCATGGGAAACAAAGCAAAACAACCAACAGAGGGAAAAAATGAACACTGGGAGTTGGAATTACCTAAAACTGTAACCAAAGCAGTTTGATTCGGGTGGGCAGTGGAAGCGCAGGTGTAACGTCCACTATCACTCCTTCCTGCCGCTGCAGCAAACGCATACCGGATCCGAATCGCTGACTCGTCTGCTTGGTAGTCTAATCCTTCAAACTGACGATCCTAGTTTTCAACAGAGATTCTCTTTTAATCTGTGGACTTCAAAATCTGTGGACTTCATCAGTTCAATGCCCCCAACACAAGAAAAGACATGGAACTGTTGGAGTGAGTCCAGAGGAGGGCCACGAAGATGATTAGAGGGCTGGAGCACCTCTGCTATGAGGACAGGCTGAGAGAGTTGGGGCTTTTCAGCCTGGAGAAGAGAAGGCTTTGAGGAGACCTTATAGTAGCCTTCCAATATCTGAAAGGGGCCTACAGGAAGGCTGGGGAGGGACTATTCACTAGGACGTGTAATGACAGGATGAGGAGTAACGGGTTTAAACTGTTAGAGAGGAGATTTAAATGGGATGTTAGGAGAAAGTTCTTTGCAGTGAGGGTGTTGAGACACTGGAATGAGTTGTCCAGGGAGGTTGTGGCTGCTCCCTCCCTGGAGTTATTCAACGCCAGGTTGGATGAGGCCTTGGGTGACCTGTTCTAGTGGGAGGTGTCCCTGCCTGTGGCAGGGGAGTGGAACTGGATGATCTTTGTGGCCCCTTTCAGCCTAAACCATTCTATGATGCTATGAAAATATTACTTATTTTAAAATATGTCCTGTCTTCTTACCTGCTCCACTTCTTTGCTCTCAAAAAAAAATTTTATTCCAAATTTATAATTATGGTGAACAGCTCTGCATCTGATCAGTAATGGTTCCCCAGCTTTAATAAGTAATTCAGGTAAAGGTGCTGCTTGTCTTTCATTTAAATCTACAAAATAAAAACACAGTCCCTGAAACAACTGTGACTTTGCCTGGGAAGATGCTCAACATTTTTGTTCCAGTGAGAGGTGTCCCTCCCCATGTCAGGGGGTTGGAACTAGATGATCTTTGAGGTCACTTCTAATCTAAACCATTCTATGATTCTATGAGCCTATACTGCTGCACAGACATGTCAGCTGAGAGGCATCCCTGTACATGGCAGGGGTGTTGCAGTCAATGATCTCTGAGATCACTTCCAACATAAACCATTCTATGATTCCATGATTATTACACTGCAATGAAAATTAGAACTTGGAAAAATTATTCACAGATCATGAAATTAGTGAATTTGAGGTCTCAGTTTTTTTGTCATAGCTGGCAATATATCCATAGGGCACAGTTCAGCACAGATCTTAGTTCAGGTCAGGCTTATTTAAAATAAACAGCAAACAAAACTAAATGTAGAGACAAATTTGTAGCTATTTATAAATGTATATATTTGAGAACACTTTGAAGAGCATTTCCATGCAACACAGCCCTAGAAGCATGAAAAATAAAGTTAATAGATGTTTAACAAAGTAGAAGGGCAAGGCATTTTTCACAGAGACCACAAGTAACTATTTGAATTAGATTTTAAACATACATCAGAGCACTCATATTCACTGTCAGATTTGTTCAAGTGATTACAAGCAAGTAGTTGGGCCAGCAAGCATACTCAGATGGGTGGTGCAACTAAATGCAGTGGCAGGACCCAGATCACAAGTAAATAAAAGTCATAAAGAAGTTACCTATTGTGAAGAGGCTGGTGCATTCTCTGCCCAGGTCATTAACTGCACAGCACCATATGTAAGTCTGAAAAAATTCACATTGTGTCTTCTCTATGCCATCTATTTCCCCAGTTCCTTGCATTTTATCAGGGCAACTGCAATTACAAGCACAATTATTCATTGGCTAATTTGGTTAACCTCAAACAAATAGATCAGATAAATCTCCAAGCTATAAGAGTATGTAAACAATAGTGGGGAAACTGGATCTTACACAGATGAATAAAAAAGGAACTAGGAAAGGTGGAGTTAAGAAAAAAAAAGGTCACAGCCTAGGCAGAAATATGAGCTGAAATGACCTGAATATGTTCAGACTGGCTCATAGGCAGGTAATGTTGTGACTGAAACGTGGACAAGGGTGAAAACATAGAGGTTGAGCTTTTACACCACATCCCTGAATTCTCAATGGTGAAAGCTGCTGCAAATCTACTGGCCACTTGTCTGCCACTCTGTAGACAAAGGCATTATTCCTGCTGTTAATAAAATCAAATTCATGTATTAACAGAATGAAAAAAATGAATTAGCTCAGAAAAGTTTGATCCCTTGTATCATCTTCCCAGCTCTAATGCTTCAAGTCCAGTCCTTGGTGACTGGAAAAAGGGAAATGCAGCACCCATTTTCAATGAGAGTAGAAAGGAGGACCCTGGGAACTACTGACCAGTCAGCCTAATCTCTGTGTCTCGGAAGATCATGAAACAGATCCTCCTAGAAGCTATGATAATGCACATGGAGGACAGGGAGGTGATTCAAGACAGCCAGCATGGCTTTACCAAGGACAGAAGTCCTACCTGACCAACCTAGTGATTTTCTATGATGGGATATCTGTATCAGTGGACAGCAAGGCCTCTGTAAGGCCTTAGACATGTTCCCCACAGTATCCTCCTCTCTAAATTTAAGAGATATGGAATTTATGGTTGGACTGTGCAGTGGATGAAGAATTGGTTTGGTGGACATGAAGCTATGTGGTGTGGTTGACATGCCTGAGGGATGGGATGCCATCCAGGTAGATCAAAACATGGCTGAGAAGCGAGCCCACTTGAATCTCAAGAGATTGAATGAGGCAAAGTGCAAGGTCGTGCACATGGGTTGAGGCAACGCCTAGTATCAATACAGCCTGTGGGATAATGAGATTGAGAGCAGGCTCGTGGAGACAGCTGCTGGTGGATGAAAAGCTGGACATGAGCTGGCAAAATGCACTTACAGCCCAGAAAGCCAACTATATCCTAGGCTGCATCAAGAGAAGCATGGAAGCATATTTGAGGGAGGTGATTCTGGTCCTTGTGAAAGCCCACCAGGAATACTGTGTCCAGTTCTGTAGTCCTCAGTACAGGAAATACGTGGACCTGTAGGACTGGGTCCAGAGGAGGCCCACAGAAATAATCAGAGTCTTAGAATATCTCTCTTAAGTAGAAAAGCTGAGAGTTTTGGGAGTCTTCAGCCTGGAGAAGAGACATCTCTTTGGAGACCTGATTGTGGACATTCAGCACTTCAAAGGCACTTATGAGAAAGATGGGAACAAACTTTCTAGCAGGGCCTGTTGCAGTAGGACATGGTGAAACAGTTTCAAACTAAAAGAGTGAAGATTCAGGCTAGATATAAGGTAGAATTTTTTACGGTGAGGTGGTAAAACACTGGAAGAGGTTGCCCAGACAGGTGGTAGAAGACCCAGCCCTGGAAAATGTCAAGGTCAGGTTGTACAGAGCTCTGAGCAACCCAATCTAGTTAAAGCTATCTCTGCCGATAGCAAGCCCCTACCAATCCAAATAATTCTATGATTGTGTGATTCACATTAAGAAGAAGAAGAAAAAGAAACTAGAAGGAAGTGAGATAACCTTTGATTTGCCCTTGTGACATCAAAATACTAGACTAACTTCTTTCCCCCTCCACCCCAGCCAACAACTGAATGTTTCCAGAAGAGCACAACAGCCAGCATTTCTAAGAAAAATATGTTGCAGCGCTCCAAAAACAGATTATGCAGACACACATTTTCAAGCAGCATATGAGTGTGCAACCCAGCAGAGCCAGTCTCCAAAAATTCTGACACTTTGGCTGTTCTTCAGTTATCTCCCCAGCTCACTAGCGCCGTAAGAAGTACAAAACCTCCTCGTTCTTCTTCAGAACGGTCAGTCTAGAGATTTAACATGCATGCAAATATACACCATACCTCTTTTCAGGTGTTTTGCAAAACATCCACTCCACAGAGGGCTGAGGGTAGCTGTCAGATACGCACTCGATCCCATCCGATCTTTCCCTTTTCCTGAAATAGGGTTTGCCTGGTGTCTCTGTTAAAAATCACACAATTGTTTCAGAATGCTTAAGTTCTTTTGAAACAGTGTTTTGCTCATTTCATAGGTCATGAAATTACAGAGCTGTAATTTGTTTCGGGAGGTTTCAACGCGGAATAGAAAATGATTCTGCCCTAGGAACATTGCGAGTTGTCTGAGGAGGTTTTCAGCCTTGATTGCTAACCACACAGCTTCCCTGTATCAAAGGTCTTCTTCAACACACCACAGGATAATCCTGAGACTGATATGGAAAGGTGCTAATTTGCTGTGGTTGCTGTTCACTTCACAGAGCAGGGGCACCTTTCCAAATCATATCCCAAACCTTCGGTGGAGTATCTGTTGAGACTCTACACAAAACAGGATGGCTGCATACTACTCAGTCCAATCGTATATGTGATTAAAAAGCAACAGGTGATTATGACTTCTGGTAACCAGCTGGCTGGTCTAGCCTGTATCTGTAACCCAGAGGAATAAGGTTCTTAGACAACTCCCAATTCCCCGACCTCTGTCAGACACAGACTTGGACTTAGCAGAAAAATTTAAAGTACTAAAACTGCTAAAGGTCTGACTTAAAATGAAAAGCACTGAGCCTGGTTTTAGGTCATTTTACAATGAATTCACAGCACCCGCACAGGAAAGTGACATTTTCTTTAGAGTCCTACTTCCATTACCTGCAGGGTGATGTGCTGGGGTGAAACTAATACTTTCAGCTTTTTAATTTATTTCTTCATTTATCTCTTATAAGATGGGCCTAGAAGTGTTGGTTGTGGTTTTTTTTTTCACCTATAAAGATTCACATCTCAGTTGAAGGATTCACATCTAGCCTGAAGGATTTTATGAGAGATGTAACTATAATATTAGAGTCACAGGAGTAAAGGGTATCCAACTCAACCAACTGGATTTATTGAGATAGCTTCAAACTACTCTTCCTTGCACATGTGATGTTTTTACCTCTAAAGCCCACTAGTAAAGAAGACAATTTTAAAATAAATATTTAATTTCCCCTTGTTGAAGCTATTTAAATTATAACTGAGACATGCAACAGGCCTTCAAACAAACCAAGAAGAGATTGAAGGTGGCACTTCAGATGTATGAAAGAGAAAAAAAATGTCAAAAAAAAGAAATAAAAACAAACAAAGAGGGATTTAAAAAGAAAATCTTTAGATTTCTCCCTTTTCAGACAAATAATACAGTACGTCACATCTACTTAATAAAATCATGTCAGCATTATGAGTCTTTGTTTTTAAGATATTCTGGGACACCCTTAAGTAGAAACAGAATCTTGAACTTTGGTGCACCAGAGATGCCTCTTGTGTGATCCTTGGGAAAATGCAATCAAACCTGCACTGTGAGCCTTTCAAAAAGTCACACCTCGTGTATGCTCTGTTATGAGCACTTAACAGCAGTTAAAATCACAGCTTGTGCTAAGCAGTTACAGTACTGCTTTTACACACGCACGCCCCAAAACAAGTAAAGGCTGGCTTGAAAGAAGACACCTTGCCTTTGTCTTTCTCTCAGTGGTGTCCTTTGCTGCCTAAAGAACTGTACTGAGAAAAGCTATGAGGGAATTGCAGAGACCCAGCAGCAGGCACAGGTGGAGAAGTGGCACAGTGGGACAAAGCATTACTTCAGAGTGCCAGAGACAGAAAATAAAAGGGATGTCCTCATCTGGTCCAAGTAGTGGCCCAGCCAGCAACACCAAAAACAAGCAGGTTAAGATAAATGAAGCCAAACAAATCTAGCCTGCAAGCTTTTAGAGCACACAAAAGCCACCCTTGATTTGTCCGTTTTGGCACAGAGAGGAATCTCGTAGAGAAGGGAGCTGCTGCACATTTATGTCTTTATTTGCTCATTCATCTAGTATGTTTACTAGTGAAAGCTGACTCTCACGCTGCCTGTGGTTTTGACTTCAGCATCTGAAAACAGCTCACAAGCCCTATGCAAATTTAGGAAAATGTTTGAAATGCAGAAGGCGAAACCTTCATTGCTTCGACAGGACCTGAATCTCTCCCCTTGAACCTACTGATGGTAATGCTTAAATCTGAGATAGACTTACTTCGGATGAGAACAGTCACAACTACTGTATAATTGCCAGTTTCACTTATGACTGAGAGTGTGTATTTTCCAGCTTGTGCTTCTTTTATTCGGGAAAAGGCCAAAGATGTAACATATCTATAAAACAGAAAATAAAGCAGAATTCGTTATCAGCACACACAATAAGATGTTAGCTCTTTGGCTCTTGCAAAAAACCTTCAGAGATATGAATATGCGTTATTTACATAGTGCTATTCAACCTGAAGTGCTTTCATCCTGTATTTTCCTACACAAGCAGCATGCAGGAACTTAAAGCCAACAGGTGCTATACGCTTGACATTGAGCATTTGGAGGGATGGATTCCATGAGCATAGGACAGTCGTGAATGAACAACAGGAGGGGGGGAAATGCTTTACCTGCAGTCCCATCCCTTGTGTTTTGGAGGGAGAGGCAATAACCCAGCCCAAGTTCCAGTCCAGGTATGGCTGTGAGAATTAGTATGCTGTTTCTGCTGTTGTTCCTGATCTGCAGTGTGACCCTAACAAGTCACATAATTCTTCATGACTCAGTTTCTTTGACAATAAAATCATGAGCACTGCAAAGCTCTGACTGATCCACCTCAGAAAGTCCCTGGAAACCCCCATATACAATACTACACAAATTAAAAGAATAAGCTTATTTCAAAGTACGGCAGCCTTTAGGGTTCATATGTGTGTAAGTCTTAAATGTCAATTAGCAAGATGTAGAGTGACAACAGCAAAGAAAGATGAGAGGCCATACAGATAAAACATTACATGAAAATAAATTCAGACAGCCACAGAAAATATTTCATTTGCATCCTACAAGAAATGGTATCTTAAAGTATCTTTGATTCAGTACATCCCTTAACTTACTGATTCTTTGAGTCCAACGAAGGTTTACAGGCTTTGCTCTCTTTAAAGAACCAAAAGCATGAAATGATCTCTGAAATATTCATTATCACTCTTAATTCAAGATCTTCAAACACACCGACTTCCACATTTTTAATTGGTTCATAGATGTTCTCTGTTCCTTGAGAATTCAAATAACACCCAAGATCTTCAAAAATGTGAGAACTCTACAGTGCAAGAGGACAAACTGTTACACATTTATTAGCTTTATTTAATTTGCATTAAAATATTTTTAAAGGATGCTCTTCTGGAAAAGCTTTCATAAATTAATTATGCCTCATAACACCCAGATATGAATACAAATTATATGACATAATACCTCCACCATACCTGCCTCCCACCCCCACCCCCACATTGTGCCTATCTATAAATATGTTGAATTCTGCTACAGAACGAGACACTACAGGATTCTTGTTGAATTAGTTAGCTCTGTTCTCTAGACAGACATCACAAAAGAGAAGCATGGTAATTTTCATTAGTGATACAGGCTATTCTTTACTCTAATTTTTCACATGGTTTCTTAATGACAGGATGAGGGTTAATGGGTTTAAACTGTTAGAGTGGAGATTTAAATGGGATGTTAGGAGGAAGTTCTTTACAGTGAGGGTGGTGAGACACTGGCACAGGTTGCCCAGGGAGGTTGTGGCTGCTCCCTCCCTGGAGGTGTTAAAGGCCAGACTGGATGAGGCCTTGAGCAACCTGTTCTAGTGGGAGGTGTCACTGCCTATGGCAGGGGGTTGGAACTAGATGATCTTTGAGGTCCTTTCCAACCTAAACTGTTTTGTGATTCTATGATTCTATTTCAATTTCCTTTCTTATGGAACCATAGAAAGACACAAAACTATAATACAATCTTTCTGTTTGCAACCTCGAAACAAAGGCAGGGTCAGAATATAATTTTTTTTAGCATCCCACTGATTGTTACTGCATCATCTGGATAGATTGCTCCTCAGGTCCTTGGAGGCTTTGCTAGGCAAGAAACATTTGGGCTGGGCACCCTCACAGCTTTCATTTCCCCACCATTGTATACAGATAAAAGAGAACTGCAAACAGAAAGAGAATGTCCCACTGTCAGTTTGAAAACCACAGATGGATTAATGAGTCTCTAAGCTTAGCTGCAACAAAAAGTGGCAAGTAAATAGCTTCACCTGAAGAGTGGCCCTAAATGTTTCCCTTACTTCGGTGACTGATATTTATATGGTATAAGTTTATCAAAGGATGGAGTCCATTGAATCCTCTGCCCTGCACTGTGCTTGGTCAGCTGGTTCTTCTTATTCTTTGCTCCTCGTTTCTTCCTTCCATTGATATGAGAATTATCTAGAAATAACAATTGTATTCTACTTTGTCTAATGCAAGAATGGCGTGGCTTCGACTGGTGTACTGTCATTTGTTCTCTGAATTACTGATTTCTTTGCCCAGAAATGAGAAAGTTTTCATAAGACTAAGTCGAAGCAAGAAATAGCAGAATGGCCTTCTGCTATTTCAAGTCAGAATTTTTAAAAATAATATTTGATTCCCTATCCAGCCTGGGCATGTCAGGTTTAACTCAGGAAGGGGTTTATGACCTTTGGCAGTAGCTTCCCCATCACTCCCAGCAGCTATGGCACACATACACAGTGGTAGGCCACCAGCTTACATTATGGCCTTGACAATCCCCTTTAAGGGCATATAGGAATTTTTTTTTTACATAGGTATATTCCCAGTAACATTCAGCAATTTTCAGCAAGATTCAGGCATGCTGACTAACTAGTAACTAAAAATTTTGTTTCAGAGAAAGCTAGTCATTATCTATTTACAGTTTCAAAGTAAATTGTGATGTTTTTCTCTCTAACCTACTGTTGTCATAATTTTCCTAACTGTGGTCATTTTGACCATGACATCTCCACAGCCTAGAGGTTTAGAGTGTTGTAAGCTTCTGGGAAGGTATTTCTGGAATGGACAGGAATATTTTATAAGTGACTTGTTGATACCAATGTCCTTCGTGTTCCTGAATGTTCATCCTTCTGGCTGATAAATACACATGTAATCTCAGATGTATTTTCTTTCAATGCAGAAGTGAAAGTAACTGCTGTCATAACAAGAACTGTAAAACAGAAATAGAAAACAAATATAATCATGTCTACATGCTTGCTCAGGGATAGCAATTTTAAGAAAAATAAAATACAACAAAACTATAGAAAGATTACTTTTTTTCTCCCTCCTGCAAAAAGTAAAAAAAGCAAAAGGAATATACAACTATATCATCCTCATTTGCAAGCTCTGCACTCTCTGAGTGGAAGCACTATCTGAAAACTTTTCTAAGGCACTTCCTTAACATTATGGAAAATATCTGAGGACAAAAGACTATGTATTATAGAGGCTCCTTTAACAACCACATCATAAAACACAGGGTTCCTCTTGCAGACCACTTCACTGTGTCTGGAAGGATCCTGAAGCACCAAAACCTGCAGCTCACAGGTCAGCATTTGACTGCTGTGAGCCAGATGATGATCATGCACCATCCTTCTCATCAGCATTAATGTAGTATACAATCATCCTTCACGCCTGCTCAGAGCAATGGTAAAATAAAGTCCTCCAATTTGCCTTTAAAGCCCACGCTCAGATCAACCAAGGACTCAAGATCTTCATTTTCCTTTCCATCCAGGACAGGGTGCATTTGCTATACTGGAGCTTCTCCTGTCATGGATTTGTGCATCTCAGTGAGGTCCAGGTTAGATGCTTTTTCCCTTGACAGACTTTCCCATTTGGGAAGCAAACAAGGCAGCAATTCCCACAATTTTGAGGAAAACAGATGGAGAAAGTGGAGGGCAAAGAAGTGCACGCCCACAGCTTGCTCCACACCTCCCTGGTTCTGTCATGCCCCAGGACCCTACACAGCCAGAACAGCTCACTTGCAAGCTCCCAGCCTTCACAAAGAAGAAAGTGTGATTTCTCCTTATGTATAAGGAGCAGTGTGGGAAAGCTTCTGATGCCTCAACGGCATCATCTCTTCACAATGCTTCATAGGAGCCTTTTTGCAGCTTGAAAAGTCAGCTTTTAAGGGTAAAAGAACTAAATAGTAACTGTGTTCCCATCATTGCTCATAAACAAGAAAAACAGAAGTAAGACTACATAATTGGCTTGGCAAAATGTGTCAGATTTCCACTAAGTCCTTAAAACAAGAGCACGAATAAGAACTGAATCATAAAACACATTTCTCTTCTAGTGACCTGGTAAATTTGTAACCTCAGGACTTGTTTTTTTTTCCCCTCCTTCTCATCTCCTGAGATGATTTGGCATAAAGCAAGATATAGAGTTGAAATGAGGAAAAAAGTCAATATATCAAGAAATGCTTGAATGGTGAAAGTAAATAGACTGGTTCCACAGGGGATGGACAGAGCAAAGATAGATTAAGACTGAGTTAATCTTATTCGGCCATGTAACACCCTTCATTTTGGATGCCACCTTTCCACAGAGTATACAGGCTATAATCTGCTTTTGCAGACCTCTGAGGAAGACAGTGTTTGTGATGCCTGAGAAAGGTGAACAGGATGTTTTTGTGGAGATGTGGGTCTCTGCACTGTGTATAAAGATAATGTTGGCACTTCTTGAGACAGGAAATGCCAAAGGGTAGCTGAAAGGCAGGTATGCATTAGGTATCTACACCAAGATTATTGAATCCCTTCCCATGGATTCAGCCCACGTTTCCAGCACTCCCACTAGCCTTTCACTAAATCTTCCTCTGCTTAGCTCTCTCCATTTCTGTTTCTTCATTGGTCATTTTACCTTCCACCCTTTTCAAAAAAAGAGATAATCTGACAGGCTTGCAGCCAGAGGCTTAACTGACAAAAACCCACCTATGTCCACTGATTTCCAAGATATATCAGCTGAAAGCACTTGAAAATATGACCTCAAAAGTTCAACTCATTTGTGTGGAGCATTCCCTTGCTTCAGCTTTCCAACCTGCAAGTAGTTTTAGCTTCCAATTGTATGAACTGAGCCTACTTATCCCTGGCATTGCTCCACTAATAAAATCTTGAGAGTAGAGTGCCTAAATGCTGCAGTAGAAAAGGGAAAGATGCATTTAAATGCCAACAGTTAAAAGATCTGTGGCTAAGAGTTAGGCAGAATGGGATAGATGTAGTAACTAGACCGTGAGACATGCAAACAAGCTGTTTGATGAACTGGAACTGCACCTGGAAAGGACAGTATGTGGGAGTGTATGCTGGAAGAGGGAGAAGTGAGCACCCTGACACTCTCATGTATAATGGCACTTTTGTCCCGTTAACTGCTACAGCTTGTCACTGTTGTCCTCTGCCTTTATTCCTATGAAATGAAAGAAGGCTTTTAGGGTAAGGAAGGATATGTTTAATCTGAGATGATTCTATCTGCTTTACAGTAAAAATAAAATGACCAAAGTGATAGCCAGACGTATTTACACAACATGGGCTGAACCTGTGTAGGTCTTAGAGAAATATATTACAGTGACAAAAGAGAAAAAGAGCCCATGAAGGAGCCTTTCAGAAAAAGCAAAATCAGGAAACTAAATATTAAGGAAGCAGTAATGCTGCAATTCACTGCCTTGACCTTTCAGATTCCATCTGGCCTGTTGTGATCCACATGTCAGTCATCCTCACAAAAGCCTGAAGTAGGAAGTGCAGAGACTGAAAGTACTGGGTAACAAATATAAAATATAAAAATAAACAAATATAAATATTAAAAAAGAAAAAAATTAGTGTTCACATTCATTTTGTGTACTGCCACACTGTACTGAAATGGAATGGGAATGGAAATAACTTGCTGCCTCCAAACGTTTGTTTATGTCTGCTTCATTACCTTTTTATAGGTTATATAAAAATAAATGCAATAGGAGAAATCTTGTTCTCACTAAGTTCAGACAAACTTCTAGCTGCCATAAACTGAGCCAGGATTTCATCAAGGCATGAAGGCACATACATGAGGAAATGCCTGCACAAATCAAAAAGTGGGGTTACATGTTTCAGAGCCGAGAAGGAAGCTCTGAATCTCCTGGAGCCATATCAAACCAAGCAGTTACGTTTAAGCTAGTTCAGATGGTTTGCCTAATGGAAGTGCCTACAAATTTTATTTTCAAATGGGGGATAACTAAAGTGACCTTTGTAAAACTGAGAAAGCCACTCCAAAATGTGTTGCAAATCCTAGTTTGTCAGAAAAAGTATAGCTGAGGGACTGGAGCCCCAAGAGGGATGAAGAGAAAACCTTTTTCTTCCTATCAAAGAAAGCATCTTGTGTTTGTGTTCAGCTCGTGGAGTTTAGTATTTTATGGGCCTTTCCCAGACATAGAACAATCTTCCACTCTGCTTTATTGGTCAGGAGACATGTAAAACAAAGTATACTTTGTTTCTTATTTGGCTTCTGAATCTTTTCTCTGGGTGAGACTCTCTGGATTGACTTTCCAAAATTTTCTCCTGACCAGGGAAATATGAAAAAAGACCCTTATTTTCAAGAAAAGTTATAGTTCTCACACAGTCATGTGCTGCCAGAAAAAAAAAATAAAAATCTGTAGAAGCAGTGACATAAACAAGCCTAATACATATGCATTAACTCTTAGAAATCCTCTGCTTTTGCATGTGGCTGTCTTTTTTCTCAAATCACTCCCAAAGCAGTGGATCCTGACATGGGGATTTTACTCAATATAAATTTGATACTAATCAGAGAGAGGCAGGATAGGCAGAAAGAATTAATCTTAATTTGATTTCTATCTTTTATCCATAATTTTTTTTTGCTTATCAAACTTCAGTTTTCTCCTTCCCTTTTCCTTTCAGAATGCTTTTCATTCGTGGTATCTTCATCCTTTCTGCTTAAATAACTCCCAGCTTCCAAAGGGATGCAACCTGTGAGTTCATTCTCACGTGATGAAGATGCCAGAGGTGTTGCACCATGCTGCAGAATAATAAAGTTCTTACAGTATGGTTCGACAAGCAAGGTGAGTGACAAGATGCCTCTGTTGCAGCTCATGATAGTTGTGACTAGTTGCTGTAACAGTGGATGGGGTCAGGACCAGTCATTAATATGCTTTTGCCAGTTAATTACAACAACAAACATCACGTGATCTGGTTTAATTATTGGCAGTCATGTTCAAGCATGATTGAGAATCTGAGATGGCGAAAACGAGCGTATAGAGTGTGGTAGCTTGTCAGGAGGGTTCGGTAGAAAGGAACTAAGAGTCTCTAGATTTAAATAACTGAGCGGGAAAGCAATGAGAAGAAGGGAGCAGAGGAGGCCGTCCAGTTTTGGGAAAGGCTCTGTGTACTGAGTCGGAATGTAAGAATGAGAAACAACACTGGCAATTTACAACACCTTGAATGCGGCTATAACCTGTCAGCCTTGTTTGCCCTTGCCTGTAACCCTCCACTTAGATTATTTTTCCACCTGGATCCATACTTTGCTCACCCACTCCCCATTTTAACCACCTGAAGCCGTTCAGGGTTGGGTATCACGCATCGTTTCTTGCCGGGGCTTTTTTACCCGAGAGAGCAGGCTCGCTTGCAGGGGGACTTAGAGCTCAGGACACTCACGCGTCGCCGGGAAGGGGAGAGGCGGCCGCCGCCAGGGGGCGCTGGCGCTCCGCGCAGTCCCGCGCAGCCCCTCGGTGCAGTCCTGCCGCCCTCCCGCGGCGCGGAGCTGCTCTGGAGCCTGTGTCAGAGCGCGGAGGCTGCGCTGAGCGTACACACGCGCGGTCCTTTGAAAAGCAGAGGCAGTTTCCCGGCTGGTGACTACACTCGACCTCTTTGGCTCCTGTTTCCTTGCCAAGGAGCTGCCCGGCATTTGTTCATTAGGAAATTAAACTCGACAGGAAGATTCCTTGTAAACCCTTCCACACACTGATGAAATCCTTGACGACAGATCACCGGGTTTTCATTTTGCTTCTTTTATTCCACGGGGTCTACAGCAAACTTTTCTTGTTTTATATTAAAAATAGAATGCTTAAAACCACTGACGCTTTCTAGAGAGATCCCATGGCTCTCCTTGCCTGGCTCAGATAGGATTCCCACTCGGTTATGACATTTTGAAAAAGAAATAACTTTTTAAAAAAGTTTTTAAAAAAATATTTTTCTTCCTCTCCCCACCTCCTGCTCCCTCCCCCCCAAAGGGTAATTCACGCATCTACAGTAAAAGGTTCCTACTCAACAGACCATCTTTGAACAGGTCATGCCCTATTTATTACAGTGGTCTCAGAAATTGTTTTTTTTTAATTTTTGTTTTGTTTTGTTTTTCCTGAAGAGATATTAAACCAGAACTTGTCACAGTGAATAACTGTTTCTAATTCACCCAGTGCAAGTACCAGCAAAGAGTGCTGCTGGTTGATTACTCACTCTCTGCCAGCTTCTGCAGTAAAACTACACTGCCTCTGCCTAAGGCACTCACATCCCACATCCCTAGTCCTCCCAAATTTAATCTTTGCCTGAAACTAAAACATCTCCTTTCAACGTATGGGAAAGAGAGAAGTTTGCTCAGTCTGTTTCAGGAACAACACTGCCAAGACCCATCTACTCCAACAGTTTGCCATGTTTAGCAGGGGAAAACTTTGTCCACAAATTAATTTTCTGTATTTTTTCTTAATCTTTTCCTCAACATTCCAGTTTCAGTCTCAGATGAAAACAGCTGCAAGAAATTTACTGTTCAACTTTTTTTTTGTACAGCTAATGACTTTGTCAATGTTTCCAAGAATTTGTCCTCTGTCTTGTTATGTCCTAACATATTTTTTTTTGGTACATATTTCAACGAACTTCATTTTTGGGATAAATTATGCCTTCAAACCTTAGCAATTTTCTTTTTTAGAGGACAGTTTGCAGCCAGCTTATAAATTACATAGAGATTTTAAGACAGGATAATGGAGATGACTGAAGATTTCAAACCAGGGATCACATTGGGCACATATTTTACACTCCTCTGTCAGAGAACCAAACAAAACCTCCTCCAACAGAACAGGCTGCTGGGAGTCAGCAGAGCTACACTTGCCTTTTTTTTTTTTTTTTTCTGATTACTTACAGATATGTTTGCTTCAGTGTATTATGTAGTAAAAACAAGCTAAGGACACAAAATGCAGGAATATTCTTAACACAATACTATTATCCACCTTTATTGGCTACTTTTGCCATTGACTTTATTGCAAACTGACAGCTAGATCACAGAATCACAGAATGTTAGGGGCTGGACCTCAAAAAGTCATCTAGTCCAACCTCCCTGCCAGAGCAGGATCACCTACAGTAGCTAATATGTGATTCATACTATGATTTCTGCATTCATTTAAGCCAAGATGATTAAGAATACAGTTTTACTTATATGTTTCTAATATTTTCAGGCTTTCTGATCATACACCTAAGTAAAGGAGTTTTCCTGTTCTTCTAGCTACGAGTTGGTGTTGGTGAAGAATTGTGTATGTTTATGAGCAGCCCAAACCCTTTAGGAGTTACAGGCTGCTTTGCTAAATATAAACTGGCCCTAGCACCATGATCCTCCTTAATTTACAGATTTGCTTTGAAATCAGCTTTTTGAGTTCACAGTCTACGCCAGTATCTCATGGAGTTTACCTGAAGAAAAAAACCCTCCTTATCACAGAGCAATGCTAAAGGCTGAAATAAGAAAGACATTCAGCTCCCGTTTATCTGTCCTGCCTCTTCTGGTTTTTGCTTACCTGAGATTGGGTGAGGAAAGACTGCAGGGTTGTATTCAAACATTTATTTGCCTTTCATTTCACTAAAACAGATTTACATCTACCTTCCCTGTGAGTCTGAGATAAAGGCACTGCTAAAAGAGGTGAACTGTTATTTAGCTTGTTATTTGTTTTGTCTGCTTTGCATGGGACTAGCTGAACAGATTACAACCTTTCCACAGGTCCCCCCCAGCTGTGATCACACAATGACTTCTCAGCCTGGGCTAGTGGTCACACTGAAATCCCTGCTGTTCCTTCCACAGTTTGGGCTATTCCAGACACTGTGATCCAGTTTACAAAGAATAAACAGGATAGCTGAAGAGCCTCCTTTTTGGGAAGTGGCTGAAAAGTAGCTGAAAAGGCAATGAACTTCAGTATCATGGCAACCTCTCTTTCTGATGAAAGACCTACATGTGGCCGGTTCTTCTTCTGCTTCTTACCCACATCTTCCGCCCTCTCAAGGGAGCTTCTTCTTGGCTCCCACATCACTGAGACCTTTCCACCTCAATAGGTATGGTGAACAATTGAATCCTGGGCCACATTAGGAGATATTTTTGCCAACAAATAGAGATTCTTCCCCTGTTCAGCACTGGCAAGGACACACCTGGAATCCTGTGTCCAGTTGTAGGCTGTGCGGCACAAGAAAGACACAGACACACCGGAGAAAGTCCAGTGAAGCACCACAAAGATGCTGAGGAGATTGGATCATTCCTCCAATAGGGAAAGGCTGAGAGAAATTGGACTGTTTAGCCTGGAGAACAGAAGCCTCAGGAGGGATTGCTTCAATGTATGTAAATACCTGAGGGGAGGATGTCCAATGACAGGACTAACACCAATGGGCACAAACTTTTTCACCGTGTGGGTGACTGAGCACAGGCACAGGTTGCCCAGAGAAGTGCTGATATCCACCCTCGCACCTTTTTAAAAAACTACCTAGACAGTGTCCTGGGCATCTGCCTCTAGGTGGCCCTGCTTCAGGAGCAAGGTTGGCTGGACCAGATGATCTCCAGAGGTCACTTCCCACCTCAAACTTTCTGTGATTCTGTGAACAAAGGGACAATTCTGTGGACAAAGAAAGGCTGGTGCGATGCCACCACAGAGGTCCCACATGAATCAAAAAGTGGCATTGTGCTGTCCTTATTCCTGGCTCTTTCCTAGAGGGTGTTTGCTTGTGGGAAAGGCACTTCTGTATCATTAAAAAGCCAGATAGACAACTCTGAAGCAAAGCAAACATACATCTTGTCTAATGACATCAGTGAGTTTGCTTTAAGTACTTTTAACCAAAAAAACCCTGTTCTTAAGTACTCCAGTCTTGTTACATGACATACTCTAGCAGTTTTACTGACGTTAGTGGAATTAGCAATCTCTTGAAAGAAAGGGCTACTTAAAGTAAAGGTACTTAATAGTTCTGGCACCTCATCAACAAGGAGAAAATTATCTACTCAAACCAGAAATGAAAACAGAAGATGGCAGATAATGAAATGATACTACTTGTCATATTAGTATTGTAAAACTTCCCTTTTAAATGAAAACAATGGTCTCCACAACTGACTATAGTATATTGTTCTTCCTTTCCTGTAATAGGGGGTAAGGAGGGAACAAAAAAGGCCTGAATTTTGTGTGCAGGAAGGATGGACAGAAAGGGGAGAGTGGGAGAGAATGGTTGTGCTACCAAATGTGAAAATAAAAACATGAACCCACACTTCTGGATAAAATTGGTAGTCGGTATTTGGCACCAAATATGGCAGAAAAATAACAAAAAGTAAATTACAATTGCTCCTATTGTATCGTTATGAGGCTAAGGTAAGAAACAATTGCAGCTCCTGAGCAGCTGTATAAGTGTAAAGTCCATCATACACCTTAGAGCACATATAACACTTTTAAAACCAGCCTTGTATCTCACCTATTAGAAATCTTATCTACACAATTAAGCCTAGACTACAAAAGAATAAATAATGTCTTTTACAACAGTAACACAGCTAAATATCTGACAAGGCAGTTTTCCTATCTGTTCATTCTGCTTGGTGTTTTTGAGGAAAAATCTTAGAAAAATTAGGAAATCCTTCCTTTGGATGAGAAATAGGTACACGATGTTTATCCAGCCCTTTGTCTGAATTTGTTACCATCTTATTTCTCATGAAATACAAGAAAAGAGTAGCCTATCCTTCAAACATGCCAGCAAGTTTTAGGGTGTTATTTGTGTTCAAAGGGTTGCAGATTCTTTAGGAAGCATTTTGCATCACGTTTCAGTTTAGAGTCCTATAGCATCTTCTTAAACGTATTTCTAGTAACAGTAACAGAGTTCAGTCATATGGGAAATAGAGTTTTCCTGTCCATTTGAGCAATGCTGCTGTTTGTTGGCTCTGGACCAATTTTCTAGTCCCTCTTTTCCTTTTAAAAGAATTTGATCATGAGGATTAAACAGTCCTTGTCCTTTTCTAGTGTTAATGTAAAAATCTGAAATTGCTTTCTGCCTTCATTGGTCATCCACTCCTGCTCTTCCACAGTTTTGCTCTGTAAATATTTTATTTCTCAATTAATTTTCTGATGCTGTTTGCTGGACTTCTTCACCCCTGCCTTTGCAGCAAAAATGTCCATGAAGATTTCCAGAATATCTAGCTCAACTCAATGACCCACACCAGCTTTTCAGCTAGCAATGTGGAACCTGAAATGTGGGTTAATTTATGCTATGAAGTATTTTGAAAGCTACATGTTAAAAAAACTGTGAATAAGAGGTGCTCTGTGCTGTACTATTCAGCGATCACTGTAGGAAGGGATGCTGTAGGACAGAAAGCCTACAGCCCTGCTCTGCTGACAAACCTGCCTCTGCAGAGCAGTCACAGTAGTACACACACACTGCTGAGCAGAGATGTAGGGGTGGCCCTGGCAGTAGAGCCGTGCTCTGGGCATCTTCCAGCTTCTCAGTAGCTTGAAACTTGGTTCACCTGAGGAATTTAGTGGAGGAAAGTGGGGAAAGCAACGGGGCCAAACCTTAAAAGAAATAAAACACCCACTGTTTTAAGCTGAATTTACTATAATTGGAAAATAACCCTTTCCCTGCACAATCCTTTCACCTTCAGGAATCTTCACTTCAAAAGTGGCATCTTCTTCTGATACATGAAATACATGGTTATAGATGATCACAAAAACATGTTCTGCTGGGTACAATTGTTTCCCTGGGCAGGCAGACCATGTACTGGTCCTATCCAGCATTTTCAGCTGGCTTGCACCCAGGTTTTTGCGTGTTTGGGAGAAGAGACTCTAGTCAGGATCAAACTTGATTCCCCCTGGGGTGCTCATTGATTTCACCTTACTGCATTTGTCAGGGCTCAGTGCCTGAACTTGCTTTGGAATGTTTGTCAGCTTGTTTGTCAAAGAGAAATTGGCGTATTCCTGGGAGATGGACAGATTCTTCATGCTGCTGGGTGCCAAGCATTTCTGGGGTTCTCCTTAAAGTGTAGAAGTGTGCTGTCCCAGCTCATACTCCCTTGGGTCTCTGTCACAGGAATGTAACGAATACATGTGTGTTCTGTTTTTTTCCCAACAGTATTGTCATACAGCTTTTGTGCAGTCAGACACACCACAATCTCATTCAGAGCTCTTTAGAGTCTGTTTGCAGTGCCTGCTCACATAAAATTTCCTCTCATTTGCCACAAGCAAATCTCAGTCAGCATCTCACAGCTTCATTTCTCTGAGGTGCCCTTAAACTGCAAGTAACGCCATGAACAGCTCTTAGTAAGACATGGTGCAACAAAACCAAAAGGAGCAAGAGCAGTTGTTAATGGAAAGCTTCCCCTGCTGAGAAAGGTCACTGAAAGTCTCTGCTCATCATTAGATTCTTCAATTTGCAAAACACGAAACTGCTACATACAAGGACACGTAATGATAGGACATGGGGTAATGGCTTTA
The DNA here is from genome assembly GCA_013396835.1 of Psilopogon haemacephalus. Lineage (NCBI taxonomy): Eukaryota > Metazoa > Chordata > Aves > Piciformes > Megalaimidae > Psilopogon > Psilopogon haemacephalus. Next base: position 236,901 of record VWZI01002463.1, on the reverse strand, counting down.
AACTGAAAGGGGGTTGATTTAGATTAGATGTAGGGAGAAGCTCTTCACTGTGAGAATGGAGAGACACTGGAATAGGTTGCCCAGAAAAGTCACAGACATCTCCTCCGTGAAAATGTTCAAGACCAGGTTGGACAGGGCTTGGAGCAACCTGATCTAGTGAAAGTTGTCCCTGTGCATGGCAGAAGGGTGGGACTAGATGATTCTTAAGGTATTTTCAAACCCAAACCATTTTAGGGTTTTATGATACTGCCTCAGTTCCCAGACCCCATCCACGCTTCCACCTCATCCACTAATGCAAAGCCAGCTGTATGCTGTATAAGAGTCTCTTTAACAACAACCTCTTCCTTCAGATGACCAGAAAAAGTTAAAAAGATGAGGAACTGGAATAGTGCTTTCAATATACATAGCTGTATTTACATAAATATTGTATACTATATATAGTTTTTCAAAGTTCTTGGGATTACATTCCTTGCTGCTGGGAAGCAGTTATTTCCAGAAAAGAGTATGGCCAAGATGCTTTATCTTTCCTACACTTCTGAGCCTATAATTCAAAGACTGACTTGGTGCCTTAGGTCTACAGGTGTTGTGGATGTTCTGCTCTAGCTGTTATTATGGGTGGGGTTTTTTTTTGGATGGTTAGTGTTGAAGTTACTGATGATTCCAGTTCATCATATGGATACTGTCTGCTGTCTGCACAATTTATTACTAGATCTTATATTTTGAATAAATAGATTCTTAAAGGGAACACATGCACTTTAAAGAAATTATATGTAACTCATTAAATGCTTAGCATTTTTACAGCAAAATTGCTTTAAAATAGTGATCTGCTACAGAGATACATATGGAGCTGGCAGTTATCAGGATTTCTACTATCAGCTATGCCTCTGATAATTCAAATCCTAGGCAGTTTGTATGTCCAAAAGAATTTGCCTTTTCCCTGTAACAGCTAGCATTACAAGAAGTATACACCTCTCAATGGAAAGAACACCTGTCCTCATGGAGGTAAATCACACCTTGACTCACTCACACCTCTTTCTCTCTCTTTGCAGAACTATCTCTTAACTGCACTGAAGTCTGTCCCTCATAGAAGCCTTTGGGCACCATCAAATCCCAAATGCTAATGACTTTTATTTACTTTGTTATACAGTTTGCAAGATGAGCAAAACTGAGTCAAGAAGAAAACAGTAATCCCTCTTTGACAGGGTTTGTGTAGTAGTAGTGTCAGCAGTCATGCAATGCAGGAGATCATAAAACACTAATTTTCATTTCTCTTCAAATAGCTCATGTAGACTTTCAGCCATGAATGAATAATATCTACCAATTCCTCTTTGAAGCAAATATTATTATCCCTGTATATATGAAGTAAAAAAATGTGCCACGGATTGTTAAATAACTTTTTCATGCATGCATAAGAACACACTCTCTTTTTGTTTCAGTTCTGGATTTTGAATCAGCAAAACCCTGTTTGATAGAAGCAAGCCATTTATTTTAGTGCTAGAGAAAAATGGCTTTAGGCATTCAAGATGGGAGTACATGTTATTTCCTTTTCTTATAACAGTTAAATGTTGGGATGATTTTCAGTAGAGGAGATCAAGCTATAAAATCCCGAACTCTTCCCTCTAACAAAACAAAGGCACTTTCTAAATATTAATATCATACCTTCATCTACTTGCATCATTGAACTACAACAAAACCTGGCAAGATACTGGATGAATCCTTGTATTTCACTCTACCAAGGTATCTGGTTCCCTGTTTATTTTCTTGGGAAATTGCAGATATTTTAAAGTGAACAGGTCAAGCTAGCATTAACACCGGGGAACATATTTACATCAGGAAAAAGAAAACAAACAAAAAACCCCAGTTTATTTAAATACTTGTTGCCTTGAGCATGAAATTAATCAAATGCAGTGAGAGCAAAAGCCAGGTTGGGCAGGGTAAGACAAGAGTAATAGGAAGGAGAGAAGAGCATGCCCAGGAGAGAGAGAGGAAAAGTGGGACATAAAATGAAAGATGTGGGAGAAAATGAATAGTTGAGAAATCAAAGGAGAAAGAAAGGGAACATGTGAAAGAATGCAGTGAGAGATTGGGAAAGGGAGAGGAAACAGTCCAAGGAGTGGTGCAAGAAGACCTTACCCGCTAGCTGAAACAGGCTTCCAGCAAGGTGGCCATGGAGCCAGCCCTCTGCCATGGCTGATAATGCCCTGCCATACCCCATTCTCAGTGAGTGAAACTGAGCTTTGCAGGTGGTTGCCTTAAGGGTGCACGTCACTGCTCACAGAGAAACCACTTCTTCAAAAATGAGGGCCCAAGACCTGAGCCTGAAGGAAACGTCTGTGGGATGGGGAGAAGAGGGCCTCTCTGGGGGTCAGGGAGTGTCTTCCTTCTGTTGGAGGATGCCTCCACCAAGCCAAGCAGCTGCCTCTGCTCTGGCTGCTCAGTCCTTGCCTGGTTCTTCAGCCCTTTGCTCACACTTCTACAAAAGCATACTTTCTTGGGTAAATCTTGTGTAGATGACTTCTTTTTTGCCATTTTACCTCAGTTCTTAATTTTGAAGCAGTTACAGTTTCTGCTTTCATGCACTGGCAGTCTGCATAATTTCTGAGCATTGGTGAGAGGAAAAGCAAGTGGCACTGCCAAGCAGAGCTAAAACACCCATCCAAGTGAAGTTTGAGCAATGCCATGGGAATAGTCTGCTGTACCTGAAGTTGTGGGCTGAGGGAGATTTCCTATGCTGCATGAACACTTGGTCTGATGGTGACAGAGGACCTGCTGCAGTCACTTCCAAGAGCAGGGGGCTGCCGCCCAGATGGAGAGTGAATTTGCAGCATGGGGCTACGTTTACTCAAAGAGGAACAGAGAACTAGCACTTTCCACAGGAAAGTTCAAACTGAACTACAACTGCTCTGAAGTAATTTTGCAGATGAATTGCCCAGGGGATATACGTAAAGGCCTCAAGGCTTGTTCCCAGATGTGAGCCTCTAGGGACACTGTCTGTCCTCAGCCTGTCTCTGCTCACTGCCTCTCTTGGAGCGTAGCACTCCAGGCCCTGCCTCCAATCCACTGCTGTGTAAAGTGTCAAATAGCTGACCTGTGGCTAAAGTTGCTTGACCCAGAAATGCCCTCTGGTTTGTATGGGGACAGGAGACTGCAGAGGGGCAGTTTCCCTAGTTGTGCAGTGTAGCTCCTGGGCAGAAAGTGGATCGAGTTGTAAGGGGTAAGATGAATCATACCCCCCAGGACCTGCTGAGGGGTTTTTATTACTTAGTCAGGTGCTACATTTTTACTTGCTAGACAATAGACATCCATTCTGCAACGGTACAGAGCCTGGATAAAAGGACCCCCTAAGCAAATACATTTGGTGTCAGTAGGTCCTGTCTAAAACCTGCCAGAGACGATGTTGAGATTCACATCTTGTATTATATTGATATCTGGTAAACAGCTTATTTTGCATTAAGGAAGATCAAATAAAAATGTAGATGGACCAGAGCTGGAGAGACTTATCATAGGTAAAAGAAACCACAGGAAATGTCTCAAAGATAATAAAGTCTGAGGCAATAGCACTGTAATCCGGTGCCGAAGTTCAGTTTGTATGTAATGTAATTCAAGGGAAGGAGGTGAAATTATATGAAAAGTAGGGAGGTACATATTTGCAAAATGGATGCAAACATCAGGAAAGGAAGTACAGGGAAAAGCTATGCTGACAACAAGCTTTCCTGGACA
>VWZI01002463.1:166111-227042 GCA_013396835.1 Psilopogon haemacephalus | reverse complement strand
TGCCCCAGGGTTCAGCCGGTGCTGGGTGCCGTGGTGATCCCAGACGGGCGGGACGCGGCTGTGCCAGCCGCCGTGGGGCACATAGAAGGGGCCGGACCGGTAGTGATGGGAGGGAGCGGGCAGGTGTGTGTGGAAAGAGACTTCTCGGCTGTTTTTTAGGGGCATCCGCCCATCGGTCATTTCAGCGTTAGGCTCGGTACTGGACCAAAGTCAGGCTGGACAGAGAGTGGTAGCGACGGTTTCAGGAGTAGTACCCTCGGATGGGCTCCTCCAAACAGCCTACGCTGAGTTTCAGCTCTCGGAAGTGTCAAATATTCAAGCTGAAATATTGCATTAAAATTTAAAAGATATTCAAGGAAGTAATTATATAGATCTGTGTTATCTCCTGTAGTGAGCAGAAATAGCTTCTAGATTTTCTTTCAAGACTTCTCTGGTCCTCCATGTGTAGTTTCTTTTCATGGTAAGAGTTGAGATTGCCTCTATGCCATGTAAAGTGGCATTGGTCACACTAGCTTGTTATGCATCTTCTTAATGTATGGTCTAATCGTTAGATGGTGCTTGCAGTAAACTGATTGGAATAGCCATTCAAATAGTGTAGCAGCACTTGGTAGCTAGGAAAAGATACTAGAAAAGTTGTTACTCTTTAAATCAGTGTGTTAAGCTTGCCTGCATTATTGGTTTGTGTCATAAATCTAGCCTTCGGTTACATTGGATAACTCTGAATGGTCACAACCATATATTTTTCTGAAATTAAGATGCAACTATGCTGAACATTTAGATTTTTAGTGCATTTCAGGAACCTGCAGCTGCTATTTTGCCAGGTGTGATGAGCTTATGCCACCTGAACAGTATTATCTCTGCAGTTGGTAGTTTGTCAGTGACTTGTATTAACACAGGCCTGTCATATATACCCTTTCAGGAGGAGCCTGTAATATAAAATTGCTTAATACTTCCTGTTAAAAGGCACTGTTTTCAGATTTTGGTCATTTTATTGAAATTCACCTGTTCACAATAAAAACTTTCTTGTCTTTATTTTTTTTTTTAAGAGGTAGAATTATCTTAGGTTCAGCAGTGTTAAGTTGATCTTTGGTAATTTTTGTCATGGACAAAGTTAAGCACAAAATATACTTTATTCCTATGCGGAAGGAAATCTTATTAAACTAGGGGGTTCAGGCTTGAGAGAAGGCTTGGAGGTAAAAGCTCCTGTATGGAAGCCATTCTTCTGATTAATCTTCTAAAATTTGCCCAACCCCTAAATTTAAGAAAGAAAAAGCAGAAAAAAACCAACGCACCTCAGAATTTGTGTGCTCAGACACTGATACTGATGGATAGTTAAATTACTTGAAAAACTTGCTTCTGTTGCATATTTCAGAGGTTTAAAACTACATAGAGCTCTCAGCAGTTGCACCCATTGTAAGGAGTGAGAGCACCAAGAATGGACAAACCCACTCTGATGTTGTTAGTGATTGCCTGCTGGGAAAACTACTGTGCTTGGACTGATGAAAGATCTTAAAGAGACTAGCTAGGGAAAAAGAAGCTAGGAGAGGAAGAACTGAAGACCCAAAGAGTGGGTGAGCTTTGCTTCAGTATTGTGAAACAAATGAGGAAAGTAGTTGTTCAAGATGTGTAGTTGAACTGTGAAGGTGCTGACAACCAAATGTCTAAAATCCTTACGTTACATGTGATTGATGATGTTAACAGTATGATTTCCAAATGGATGTAATGGAAGTTTTATTTCTGTGCATGTGGGAAGTAATACCAAAGTTCTGAGTTTAAGAATGTGAAATTGGGAATTGCTGAAAAAAAAAAAATCAGCTGCCTGCACAGTTTCACTGTCTTTCCTACTTCTAAAGCATTGGGCAGTGTTGGGATCTGTGTATGCCACCTTTTCTTCCTCCTTCACTGAACGCCAGCCTCATTCACTGCACAGAGCAGATAATGCTCATTGACTAATTAACTGTGTAGTCCTATTTATTATTAAAAGTGGGTCAGTGCCTCATTCTAACATGTGTGGTACTCTAATCCTACTTTGAGTATAGGATTATTAATTTACTTATAGGTTTTTCTGTGGTAGTCACAAGGGCTCCCCAAATACTGGGTTTTTTTTTATTTTATTTTTTTTAATTTTTTTTTTTTAAGCATAGGTAATAGGAACATTGGGTGATAAAGGGAAGATGGATAATGAAAATACAGCAAATACTCCAGTACAGAAGTATTTCAATAGGGGGGTATGAAGTGGAATGGACAAGTTACATCCTTGGCTTTAACTAGTCGGTTTCTTGCATGATGTGTGCTTAAGCTATTCTGTACCATAGATGTTTGGGATACTAATGTCTTACGGGGATTCCAAAAGTAATCAGAAATTCTTGGAAGAAAACTCTGCTTGAGATTATTAAATGGGGCAAAAATAATCTCTGAATCAAGACTCATTTTCCCCTATATATGGCTGAGAGCCTGCTGGGAAATCCTGCCTTATCCGTTTCTCATGCTTGTGTCCACATAGCCTTTGCCATCCAGTGTCAGCGATGAGGTAGTGGGCTAAGTGTGGCTTTGGCCTCACTGTGGCTTTACATTCTTGGGGGGGAGGCTGACCGTACTGATGAGCCCTGCCTACTCTTGGAAGCTAGCACTGCTGCCTCCTGCCCCCAGACTACTTGACATTTGGAGCATGTGCTTGAAGCACCATTCTTGCTTCTTTCCCTGAAGCTGTTAGTGCTTATCCTTCTGTATGGTTCATCTTGCATATGTAAGGTGCCCAGCTGACTGCCTACAAAATAAGAAGCATAGTTGGTATTACATGTCTATGGTTTCATTTTTAAAGGTGCCAACAATAACATCTGAAACAAACTGATCATTTTCACATGGCACCACTATTGACACACATGAAAAAGAGGAGGAAGCAGAAGAAATATCCTCTGGATTTGCTAGGTGTCAAAATCTGCACATAGTGCTTTTCTAATGGATATGTATCTCAGCTGTCATCCCAGTGAGAAGGAGTGGCAACAGTACTGAACTTGAGAAGGCTGTAGAAGGAGCGGAGGGGGAAATGACTGTTGCTTGTATTTAGGGGGAAAGACAGGATTGATTAGTAGGGTTTTAAGCAACAGCCCAGGGGAAGATGGGTCAGGGCCACAACAGCATGAAAAATGTATCCTCTTGTGTCTGTTCTCTGCCGCTTTCCAACTTCTATGGGAAGTGAGCTAGCAGCCTTCTCTTCTGCAGGCTGCTGGCTCATTACTAGGGCATGGGCCCTTGATGCTACGTGAGGGAGGATTTGGAGAAAATTTTCAGTATGGTGTTAGAATGTATCATGTCTGTACATAAGATAGACAAGTTAAACTGCAGTTTTTGTTACCTTTCTGGTAGTTTAATAGATATATTTGCATGTAGAACTTGTTTATTAATAGATAGGAGCTGAATTATGTCTCTAAACGTTTACTAACTTCTGCTCAGCTTCTTGTCATAAAATATGTGAGCCATAACACTCACTCTGTCGTCTTGCCTTGGATTCCCATAAATATGACCTAAACAGAGGCATTGAGGTAGGAGTTCCAGGTGCTATCTGGACCCGGTGGCAGCTTCAGTGGGTAGGTGCTGTCTGCAAAGCTGCGATGAAGGAGCTGGCCACAGCAGCACTGCTGCTGGAGATACTCATGCCAGAGTTTATCTCACCCTTTCCTTGTGATATGTCATCATCTGGTTCTTCATCAGAAAGCCTTTCTCAAAGCCCTCTTTGGAAATCTGTGGTTGAAGTATAGGCCTGTGTTTCTGAGAGTTGCCCACAATACTTCCCCAGGCAACTTTGCTCTTGTTTCTTAATAGCTGCTGAAGAAGCCTGTTTGCAAATAGACTTTGTTTCCAGCCCGAGAGAAAGTGGAAAGGAGCATCAAGGTTTGGGTTGTGTCGTTAGCCTAATGAAAGCATTACATCTGTTTTGACAGCCTGGCCACTTGCATGTAGCTGGTCATGGAAGCAGAGGATAGTGGCCGCTGCTGCAGCAATTGTGTATACAATCACTTGATGTCTAGCTTAGTGGGCATCTTATCAAATGTGTTTTTACCAAATCTATATGTCCCTTGGAGTGGAAAGACCTATGCATTTATGTATTTCTTGTCTTTTAAAAGATATTTAAGTCTTTACCAATTAATTCCTTCTTGGAAAAAAAAAAGAATCAGTAGACACAGTAAAAATGGACAGATAAACTATTCAGCAAAACAGATACTGAAGGTAATCTGTTGGATTATGCTTCTTAATGCCATGAAACAATGGTCAGGATTATTCTAAATATGGATTTTTCTTATCTGTGAAAGCATTTGAGTAGTTATGGCTTGAAGTGTTTAGAAACAGATGGAAGTACCTCAGACTTAAAGGTAAAGCTGTAGAATGTTGTATGCTTGTCACTTGCATTTGTTTTTTCTCTTTGCTTGTATAGAGAACATAGATGTGCAGTCAAGAATTCTTTTTCCAAACTTGTTTGTACTTTTTGCAAGTGTTACTGTACTGTTGTTGTATACCTCCGATTTCTTTTTAGAGATTTCTCTTCATTTTCATGATGCCTTTTGCAGATGTTGAGAGATGATTCAATTTACATCTTGCTTTGCTTTGAATATTTTTAAGAAATAGGGAGACCATTCTGAGATTGAAGAGGCCTTTGGGATTTGTGCAGATAAAGACAATTGAAAATTAAAGAATAAAATCAGTACCCAGTTAGAGAGGCATGGGAGGCATGATTGTACTTAATGTCCTTTTGTCTCATATATCAACTCCAGAATTTGGGAAATTATTATGAATTTTCTTTTTTTTATTTTTTAATGTGGAAATGCAATAAGAAAATTATTGGGGGTGCTAAGAAAAAGAGAAGGGTGGGAAGAAAAAAAAAATCTCAATCTGCAAAGTAATATGAGATTTTGAGGGGCAATTTTTGCCTATGAAACTTTTTTAAGGTATACTATTAATCGGCTTTGTAACTGACTGTATCCAAGTACTTTGTGGGTTTTTCTTATTGTATGGGAAATCATTCAGCGTCCAAATATTTCACGAGAATTACAGGCATATGAGGAGTACTGGTAATTACTTGTTTCTGGTAGTACCCACTCTGTGTTGTATATTGAAGAATGTAAAGTACTGTTACCATTGTGATTGCTTTTCTGCTTCAAAAGTAAAGACGAGAAAGAGGGTGTGATAGTTATGTGAGCCAGTTCTACATGCTCTATCTTAATTCCAAGTTTTGATAACATTTAAGATAAATACTATACCCACTTAGTTTCTATCTAGCTGATATTTTGTAGTTATCACTGTAGGAATGGACCTTCAGGAAGGATTTGAATCCCAGAAAATAATGACCTTTGGGACTCGCTCAGAAAGAGTTCCATGTGTAAGAAACTACCTAGAAGCAAATGCTGTAGGAAGAGTGGACAAATGCTAAGTGAGGGCAGGGTGATAAACACAGGCAGAAACACTTCTGTAGAACCTCAATGGCAGAAAAAATAATCTTGGTCATGAGGCAGCTGATGAAAAGGGGGTCAGTGGAGGGATTTAGATAGTAAGCTGGTGTTTTCCTATCTGTTGCTTTCTAGTAACAATGTAATGAATTACACTGCCAGAAAAATGGTGTGGTGTGTTATTGGGGTTTGAAATAGATCATACTTTGTGTACACACACATGTGTTTGTTCTGCAAGTCTTTCAGGAGTTAAAGTTTCACTGATGTGGTTGCTTTGTTTGGTCTTGAAAGATATTTTGTACTTGATTTTTTTTTTTTTTTTTAAAGATCCTAACTGCCTTTTAGGCCTGATGTTTTGGGTTTTGAGTATTTTTTCTTTGCCCTCTTTTTTTTTTGTTTTTGTCCTATTTGAGAATAGAGATTTAGAAACAAAGTACAGATACACAAAAGTGAGAGTAGAGACACGTATTGTAGAAGTTGTGAGGCCAGCTATGTGATACGCAGTTCTTGTAATCTGTGGTGTGGGTAGACTCCCTCAACTCCAGTTAGCCTAGTGCTGATGAAAGACTTGCCCTTTCTTTTATGTGTTCTCCTCCAGTGCTGTTAAAAGTATCCTAACATTCTGTTCAGTTTATCTCAACATATTTTATACAAGTGTGCATATGTATGTATATATATAAAAAGCTTTGAGTTTTAGGTACAGGCAGGCTATTAAAATAAAAAAAAAAAAAGCAAAACAAAAACATGTGCTTTGAAAAAAATGTAGTTAATTGAATATTTTTGTGCAGTATTTTAGGAATTGTGAAAACGTCTGGAGAAGGTTAGCTCTGAAAGTGATGTTAAGCAATTGCATTACTTTGAATTGCTGTTTCTCATAACAGAGTAGTTCTGATGACTCTTCTGAAAAAGTACCAGCTTTAATTTGTATTATCACTGTGCTTTTGGACTTGGTCCATGACGAGGAGTCCTGCTGCTCTGACCTCCTTGCTGATATTTATACAGCAAAGGAATGGCATCTCTTCTTCAGTCTTTATCGGATGCTTCTGTGATATGTGACATAAATTCAAACAAACAAACGAAGAAGGCAGCTCAATCATTTAATATTATGATAAAGATTGCCGTTTTCCTTTGCTTGCCCGTGAGTATCTCATCGCCTAGTGGGAGTGTTTGTAAATAAGGCAGCATTTCCCAAAATGTTTTGCTTCCTGCCTGCCTTTCAGCGGGATTGGTTCGTTTGTGCTGTCTGCCCTCCAAAGGCACTCGCAGTCTCTGGCATCCTAACCCAGGCGCGTGCCTGGGGATGTCCTTCGCTTTCTTTGTCTGTTGTGTCTATTTCAGTTATTCCTAGTCTGTGTTTCAGAAACGTTGTTTTAAAGGAGAGAGGCAGCAAAACATCAGAGAATCCGCTTTCCCTAGTAAGCTGCAACAGTGGTGGCACTGTAGAGGAATCAGTACTGAGATGCACATACCAGTATGTATAGTGTTTGTGAACTGTTGCAGAGGTGTGCAAGCAGGCTAGCACCTGCAGCATGTGATTATTTCCTGATCCAAATGTGTCAGTACAGAGCAAAACAGGACAAGCAGGAACTATTGATGCCTCTGTGCATCTAGGATACTGATAGGACGCAAGTCTCAAATGGCTTTGTATAAAAATTGTGTTGGTTTTGCCGCAGTATTAGGATAGCAATGTCTGTGCAACATTCTACTGGAGATAAGGTACAAGTTTTTACTGCTTTATATCTGCCTGAGGTAACTCTTTGTTCTTTGCATGCACATGTATGTGATGAGCCTATGATTCAGTTTACCAAGCTGTGTTGAGTTGGAAAGTGCCTGCACTGTAGCAGTGCTGTGAGTGTAAATAAAGATTACCACTATATAAAATCTTTTTCACAGCATAAACTGTAGTACAGTTTTTAAAGCACTGATAATAGCAAAACAAATTATTTCAATCTGTGTTTTATTACTTTGTCAGGAATCTTTGAAATGTTTTAAAGAGTACATTAAAAAAGTAATCACTTGTGATCTTACTTTAGTGTATTGATTTTTGGGGCAATATATTACATTAAGATGAAAAAGGGATCTTTACAGTAAACAGTTTCTAATGTTATCAGTACTGATACTGTACTGCTGTATAGGATATTATGGTATTTGTTTACTAGTTAATAAAATGTTAAAGTGAAGATATCAGAAATGCTGTCTTTTCAGATAGTGCCAGTGTTAGACAAGATGAGCATTAAGCTAAAACTGACTGAAACCCACTGACTCTGTTAAAGCATGTGCTGAGCTTGTCACAGTAGTACTCAACCATTGAGATCCTTTGTTCCCCCAAGATCTCTTTATAATAAGTAAGGCAAAATAACTATCTGTGGTTTTTTCTCTTTGGGGCCTGTATTTGACAGGAAGCTCCTTTCTGCTAGAATTCTGTGGGAGAAGAATTACATAAGATGATATTTATTTTTAATTGCAGTTGTCACATTAAGCTGCAGTGTTACTCATCAAGCAAAAAAAGAAAAAAAAAAGGATATGTGTATGAAAAGTAGAAAAAACATCTTGAGAAATTCAGAGTATGTTATTTCATTTCATTCCATAACCACTGGGATGTACATTCTACCTTTAATATTGAGAGTTCAGAAATTTCTTCTTTTCCCATATATGTGCTTACATAACGTGTTAGCATTTTCTTCTTTACTGGATTCCTAGTTGTTCTCTTGCACATCTGTGTGTGTTGGGGTTTTTTTGGTCTCAGACTTGCCTTGTCAACCTTTCTACTTCTACAAGTAAGTTGTTGCTTCTATCCATGGAAGAGTCTATACTAAACGTAAATTTGAATACATGGATAGTACAGTTAGAAAACTGAAAGGCAAAAATAATCAATGCAAAACTTAACTAAATCTGTCTAAACTTACTTACCTAACGTTATAATCAATGCTTTAAAAGAAAAAATGTAAACCTCAGAAGTTTTCAATTTCTCGTTCTAATGGCACTGGGTGCAGTGTCTGTGCTCACAATCATTATGCAAGAAAGATCTGGACAGACAAGTTGAATACAGGGTCTGATGTAAATTAGGAAACACACAAGAATAAAAACTTTAGAAGGGCTAAGATCTTCTGTCTCTTTTCAGTTTTTACTTTTGCTGGAATTTTTTTTTAATACCACGCTGTGGTGAAGTGCACCCACTTCTGAAGACCTCCTATGGATTGCTTATGATAAATCACTTTTCTTTTTTCATGTTCTAAACAACTGTGGTCTTCCAGAAACAAGTGAAAAATTATGATTTGCCAAATGTGGAGGATAAAAGCCTTCTACTTCTCATTTAGAAGGCCAGATGCCAAACAAAAAAACTGTCTTGGCTCTTTTGGTATTTGAGCTCTCATCACTGTAAAAGGTGAGCAGCCCTCCTTTGAACACTTTTTTAGTTCTGTGGGAAATGCAGGAATTTATAGCTATGTAAGCTACATCTTTTCTCTGATAGTCTTCATTTTCTTGCTTGTTACTATAGGGAAGTTAGTTTTACGGAAGCTAGTGTTGAGTTTGTTCTTGAAAGGAGTAGTTATAATTACTGCCTTTGAGTGTTCTGTTCCAAACATGAGCTACTGCCAAGAAAATTCTTCCAGTGAACTTAGCTTCTGATGGTTTTCTTTTGAATACTTCTGTAGATTGTTCTTCTTTGTGGTCTTGGTCCCTTAGCTAGGTGTGCATTTTTAGACTGTTTGGAAGAGGACAATAGAAAATTATCTTGAAATTGCTATTGCACCAGTAGGATTAAGTGGTATGAAGTGGCACTGAAATACAGCAATTTCTAGTAATGGCACAAAGAGGCTTGATTGGTATAGTCAAATCATTGTACTGCAGCAAAGAGATGGTCTTCATACCGCTACAAAAAAGACAATGTTTGAGTACCTTTTGCTATCTGGGAGTGCCCAGTTAGATATCAGTGTGCCAAGCCAAAGCTACAGTTTACTGTGTCTTCGAGCAGGTTTAAGTGGTCTGAATTGGCTATCCTACTAGATAGTAGCAGTGGAAAGGCGGCAGCATTTGAGCAGTGTTAAAGATCAATTTTGTGACTCCTGGCAGTGTCCTCAGGTTTGCTCATCTTGGGTGGCTGCCTGAAGCCTGCTTCTGCTTGCTGCTTGAGCTCCCTGGCACTGAGAATGCTTCAGCCAGAGTAGGAGCAGGGCACCTGGTGCTGTATTTGTGCCATAGCAAGGCTGCCTGCATCATGTCCAGTGTCTTGTGTTATTGGAGATAAGATCTAGTATTTCTACTTGCAGAGGTGGCTCTTTGCGTACCCTGCTGCTGAATGTGGCAAAACTTGAAAGCTTTCCCTTTTTCTAGTTTTAAGGATTCTGTATCTCTCCAACAGCGAAGGTATGTGCATTCTCATATTAGCTGCAGAAGCATAAACAATGAGCTGGGTTTGTAAAGATGCTGGTGTAATCTGAAGGAGTTGTTTACTACTGTGCCTAAGAAATTGCTGCAATCTGGAGTTTGACATAAGTATAAGATGAAATAGCAGATATAATGCTAAAATTATATAGTGTTCTTTGAAATGACAGTTGTTCCTGGATATTAAACTGGTTTTCTTGGTCTTAGTCAAGAAGTAGCATAAAACCTGCAGCAGGTTTCGATAATGGCTGAAATGCAGGCAGAGAAAGCTATAGTGGAAATGCATTTAAAATATAAATAAATACTATGATGTGAACCTTGAATAATTTATCAGCAAACCAGCCTGAAACTAGTCATAAGTACTGCCTTTCAGTTTTCTTGTATGAAAGAACCTGAGTATTATTCATGATGCCAGAAAATAATTGCATTAGAATTCTAACTTTTGTGGTATGCATTAGGGATTGACTGTAGCAGGTTGGCTGAGACAATTTGCATCAGTGCAAATATTAATATTTTCCTTGATATAATAGTTTGACTGTAGAATACTTTTTCTAAGATTTTAAGTGTAAATTTCCCAAATGAAAGCAAAAGACATTTAAAAGACAGATCCAAAAAGCTTTGTGCTTTTTAGGGTTGTAGCAAGATGACTTGTGTGGCTGCTCTTTTGAAACAATGAAGGAAGACCTAGACTGTTGATAGTAGAGGGAGTTTTGTTTTCTTAGTCTCTTAGTTAACTTTTAGAACTGAAAGAAAAAAGAAAACCTTAAGATTCATTAGTAATCAACATCTTTTTCCTTAGATGTCTTTATTAATTCTGCAGAGTATACAGATAATGTTCTAGATTTGGCAGCGATACTTTAAAAATCTTTTTTGCTTGCGAAGCTGATACTTATTTCCACTGAGGTATTCAGTTTATTTGATCTCTCTCACATACAGCTCTCCATTTGAGTACAGCTGGGCAGTGTTTCCATCTGTCCGTATTATGGATGCTGATAGTCATTCTCCTCTTTCGGCCCATCGTATGATTTCATCTGACTGTAGTTCTTTTGCTGTTTCCTGTGCCTGCAGCATGGAACTGGCTCATCAGGTTATGTAGTTTCTTTTGGAGGGAAAATTCTGATTCTGATGAAATTTTAGGGTTTATAGTCTGCATTCCTTTAGCTCTGTCACAAAGTTGCACTTTATTTCCTTTGAGGATTGGAATCAGGAAGTTGCTTCCGGGTGTCACCAGCTGGCTGTGAATTCTCCCAGAAGTTCAAGTCAGATAGTTTTGTACAGGATGTTCTTCTAGGTTGGATGTGTGCCTTCCTACCTTGGAGCTACCAGTTACTCATGCCTGTTGGCTCGCAGTGGCCTGGCCATACTGATCAGTGTCTTTGTAATTTACTGTGGGTGTTTTTGCAGAAGCTAAATTTGAATTGCAGCTTTCTATACCATTGTGAACTCTGGTTTTGGTTGTTTTTGTTTTTTTTGCTTGTATGGGGTTATTTTTTGTTGTTTTTGTTCTGCTTTTTTATTTTTAAGTAAAATAATACCTGCTTGACTGTTTAGTGTTAATTACAGCTGATTTTTGTTGTTCTCTTCAGTTTCATGCAGTTGAATTTATCTGTAGTTAGAGTACTGTTTGTATATCAAAGCCCTAGTTTCTAGACCCAAACATCGTTTCTTGCATCCTTTTCTTATGTCATTCAGACTTGCTTTTGGTTGTTTTTTAACCCATATTTCATAAAATTATCACTTTATGAAGTATGAGATAATGAAAATAACTTTATACTCTAAATGGCGTTCTTAAAATGCTTGTGTTTTGTATGCACAGGCTTGACATATTTAATGTACATTTAATTTTTTTTTGTTGTGTGTGTATTGCCATTTAAAAGAACCAGTACATCGAGTTGAAAACTCTGCTTGACACATATGTTTCCAAGACGGCTATGCAAGAGTATTGTTTTTGGTTTTTTTACTAAAATAAGCTTGCCTTCTAGGATATTTTAGTTGATTTATTTTCTTTCCAGTATAATTGTTTTCCTTGTTGTTTCTAAAGTTCAAACTCCTCATCTCTGTCAAAGCTTTACACTTTTCTTGCTGCTTTCTGCATTTGTGCTATAACTTCATGCTGTCATTTAGCACCCTCTCTCATTTCTTTTTGTCATTCTGCACACTAATACGTTTTTAGCTGATTTCTGGAGAGTGTCTCAAAATGCAGTATTACCAACCTTTTCCTATCCTGTCCCCTGCAATAAGAATTATACAAGAGATATTAGCAAATAAACCCATGTTAAGCCATTTTTTTTTCCTGAAACCTTTTTCTTTTTTTTTTCCTTTTAGTTCCTGGAATAGATGGCGGTGGGTTAGCTGATGCTAGTCTCACAGATTCCTACTTTAGTACCAGCTTCATTGGAGTTAATGGATTTGGAAATCCCGCTGAAACAAAGTATCCCATGATGCAGGTAATAGCAGTGGATTGTATAGTGTTTCATTAGTTCTGGCTGACTCAGAAAGGAAAATTGTTTCAGAGACAGGAAAAATGGGCTTACTGGAATGTGTACTCTTGTAGGATAATATGGAATATATACTCACTTTAATCTTGCACATGGAAATGAAATAGTGTCATTGCTTTAAAATTAGTCTTTTTATTGGTACTCATCTGAACTTTTGCATTGGACTTTGGCTTTTATATTAAATTTGTGTTCCAGAGATTTCTGTTCAGCTAATTTTGATAGCCTTCATTAAATATATATAAACTATATTTTGAAACATTTCAAAGATCAAAAGTCACTGAAGCAAAATGTGAGCTATCAAGCCTTAGAATTTGTTAATGCAGTCTTTGGTGGTGTTCAGTTGTGAATTCACATTAAAGTCTTATGAAATGTTTTCTTGTATTTATAGTGCTCTGTAGATGTTGCCATAGGAATTCCCATGAGATAGAATTCATTGCGTAGGTAGTATTATGCAAAATTTGTAGCAAAAGGCTGTCATATTTAAAAATCTTAATGAGAATCTATTGAATTAACACATGAAGCACTCTAATACCTCCTTCAAGCTCTTCAGAATTTTCAGAAGCGGAAAAAAAGATGGTCTCTCCCTGTATTCAAATGTTTAACAAACTATTTTCTGGTAAATGAAAGAGCGCAAGTCAAGCAGTTCACACTGAGTCCTGACAACAACTCTCTTGGAAACTTTCCTTGTGAGTTTATTTTGATCTCAGTTGTGGCTATATGATAGATTGAAAAATATTTCAGGACAACATGAGAAATTAGGTATGTTCCCTTCTTTTTTGTTGTTTTTTTTACTGTATATTTTCAAGAAGGCTAGATTTGTCTTATTCAACAGAATCGCAAAATTATGAAATTGTTACTAATGATAATGTGTGATTTAAAAAGAAAAAATGTAATCTCTGATCCTGAAGTGTACTATTGATGGTGAAAGTTACAAATTTGATATCACTGAGGTTGTATAATGCTTTGTGTCCTTAAAGTATATTCTACAGCAACACCGGTGTCTTTCTAAACACAAATTATAACTGCTTCTTCTAGAAAGACAATACAGCATGGATCTAACATGAATGCTCACAGGATTTTAAAATACATTATTAATGCCTGTAAGATTGCAGTCAAGGCATTGTGTTCTTCTAAGAAAAGTGAAGAAATTGATGTGCCTCTTACCTGTTGGAGGCTAAGGCAAACTACTTCTGAAGAGGGACTTAATTAGTGCTGAGAAAGTGCTTACAGGCATTGAATGACATTCTAAAAAGTGTTCTTATATGGACTTCCTCCCCTCCCCCCTTCAAATCATGTAATTCAGCTTCTTGTTTGCATAGGTAAAGCTGGAAATGCTGTCTGTTCTGATTGTTTCAGCTGCTAAATTAGGTCCATGCTGACAAAGTTTAGCTTAGAATGTAGCTTTCTGTATCATTCAGCCCTTTAGAGAACAAGGTGAGGGAAAAATCTTAGTGACTCCTACTTTAAATACTACAAATGCTTTATGGTTTAGAACACAGACTTTAAATCAAATAGATTGGTGGTTGTGTCACGGATAGACCTTTTGCACTCTCTGAAAATTTGCCCAGATATTGTCACTTGATTAAACCTTTGTAAAACTGGTTTATATAGACCCACTGGAGACTTCATAGATAACTTTTTGAAGATGTAGTCTACATTGGCATGTTCCAGCTTGAGTACATTCTTGCAGCTACAGCTCTGGCCTAATCTAGTCCTTACCTGAGATTTAAGTAGGATTGCTGATCTGCTTTGTTTCCTTCTTCCCTTTTATTTTTTTATCCCCACTTCAGACTGAAGCAGCATAGAAATGGATTTGTATTTAATGAGACATCTGTGTTAATTGGAGCAGAAGGGTGTAGAAGGAAAAAGAGTTATGTTGTGGGCTTAGAGAAATTGAGCAGAAGATGAGCGAATAAGGAACTTGGAAAGGCTGAGTAAAAGGGCCTGAAACAGAGAGGAAACATTGATGGAACAGTGACAGAGTGGAGATTGTAATTACACAATTGAAATATGCAGAAATTAAGATGAAGAATCAAATTGGTGTAAATAAATACACTGCCAGAAAACCACTAATATGACACAGTTAGATGTTAAGAATTATTAAATTTAGGTTGCCAATGCAGCCCTGAGGCTTATGAAAACTGTTAATGAGGCTTACTTAGGACACAAGATATGTGGTGCTTGCTTAACAAGCAATCAGGTCTTCATCTTAATTGTTCTATGTCTTGCTTCTTCTTACTGTTCACATGCTCCTTACAAGGACTGCTAGTTGGAAGCACAATTTTTTGTGTAGGTTATGATTATTCCTATTCAAGTGATCTGCATTTCTATAGAGACATGGGAAGAAAAAGGATGGCAGTTTAAAAAATCAGTCCAACAAATCTGACAAACAAGAGACCCAGTTTGTGAAACTAACTCATACAGCTGGAAGGTGAGGAATGAAGTTAATGATCACCTGTAGAAAGCTTGGTTCAAGTTGCTTAACTGACTTCAATGTGGCAAACATGATAAGAGAGTCAGCCCCTTCTGGGTAAGGCTCATTTTCTTTTGCTATGAGATAATCTTTGTGCAGTCTATTCTTTATTCACTAGATACCTTTCAACAAAATCATCAGGGATTCCATAGATGAGTCTTCTTGACTGTTTCTAATTAATCTCCAGAATGTATTTGTCATCTGCAGCAAATAAAACTGAGGTTTGTTGAAAAGAATATGTGACTGTGTATATTGAGGCTATCATAACACATGTGTAATGGAGCCAAATTGCCTCAAGCAAAGCTATATCCAAATTTTGCAATCATAATGTTTTTGTGTGCAGTGCATAATCTGTTTTATGATATTAAGTAAGCAGCAAAAGGCAGGAAAGTAAATTTGGGTTGTATGATGACAATTTGAGGGGGGGATGTACTTCTTTGATCATAAATAATGGGGTGACTAGTGGTTAGCATTTCTGCACAAGGGGTGTTTTTGACTTTGAGATTTCATCTATGTACTGAAGAGATTTTTATGAGACCTAGAACATCTCACTGAGAGAAGATTAGTGATGAAGATGTTCAGTTTGCAGTGGGAAAGCAAGAGTGAAAATCCTTGGTATGGTTTGGAAGATGCAGGATTTTTGGAATAGCTATGGCTCTAATTGTTTTCCTTTCTGAAAATTACCTCTTTGCCTCATCCTTCCACTCCTACCTCAAAGGTCTTTGCTCTTACTTGTTAACCTTTCATTGCTCCCCATTGGCCTCTTCTGTTGTTACAAACTAGTTTCTATTGATTAATAGTCTCCTGTCCTCACTGATCTGCATTTTCCGTGTAATGCAGTTTTGTTTCATGTGTCTTTTCTTCCCTGAATCTGCATGTCTATTCATATATACTGCATTAGCAGTACTGCCTTCCAGCTTATCAAAACTTAAATTTTGTTTTCCCCTTCTCTAACGGATAACAGAGCAGACCTGCACAACACATGGCCCACAGGCTGCGTGCTGTCCTTGAAGCTGTTCTTTTTCTTTTTTGGCATAGCAGCTGCTGCCAAGAGACAGTCAGAGGTGTGTTTCAAGAAGCAGCTCATTGCTTTTGGCTTTCGCAGCAGCGAGGAGGCAGGAGCTGACTGGCCGGGATGCCTCTGCTTGGCTGTTTGCTCAGTTGCTCTGCGTGTGCCGCTTGGCTGGTTGGTGTCTGTGTTCCTCTGGCATCAGTGCTGCCCCTTGGCTAGCTTATGGCTTGATCAAAGATACAGGTTGTGCAGGAAGGAGCTTTAGTAGTATTATATTGGGATGTTAAAAGGCTATTATAACAGGATGAGGCAGAGAAGTGTCTTAACTTTAAAACTTCTAGTGTTGTATTAGAATTGAGAAATTTGTTGTAATTGCATAAAACAGTAGATGTTTTCATGCATGTTGCTTAACAGAAATCGATTTTTTCTTATTTTGATGGTATGAGATTCCATCTGGACTGTAGGTAATGTAGAAAGTAAAACCCACAACTTCTCAATCGCTGTAATCAAAATAAAAAATAGGGTAACACTCTTCAGTGTTAAAGTTGGCAAGGCCAAGAAATAGAGTTGGTATTCCTTGCTTTTGCCATGCTAATGTTGATATACTAAGCATTCTTGAAAAGCTTAAGAAGTAGAGACCATGCTTACTTCAAAGCCTTGCAGCTGAATAAACATAAAGACCTTTGTTCCCATTGCTGCATCTGCCAACAGTCGAGTAATAAAACTTTCCTTGCAGCACACAAGTTTGTAAATGTCTTCAATTTTTAACTGTTGAGAACTGAGTGAAACTACGGACGTGCTATTTTAAATATAAGATTATGCAGTTGTTTACGTAATGTTTTCTGAATAAATCCAGTTCAAACAGTTGAGTGGGACATACTGTAGATGGTGCCAAATCTGCTCACTGCCAAAGACAAGCTTTGGATTATTTAGAAAGGAAAGCGAAAGATAGCATCCTTTGTAGGTTCTACAATCTGACAACTAAACAATGATTTGTCTGGCAGTGACAGTCTTGTTCTTTTGTGGGATGACTTCTTTTGCAGTCCAATTAACATTATTCTAAAAATTACAAAGAAATACTCTGAAATATATTTCCAGTAAAAAGATATTAAAATTAAGAGAATAACTGACCTAATACAACATATGGTGACTCGTTTAGCACAGGAATGACCCAGAGGAAAGTGCTTACTTTCTTTGGGTTAGTGTGTGGAATAGAGACAGGTGAACAAGTTATCATATTTTACATATTTTGGGGGGGTAAAACGGTGGATAAGTCTTAAGATACAAGGGAAGATAAATGATGGATAGGTCTTAGGGTAGATCTTGTAACAGAAGCTGTGTAAAGTTAGGTGTAATTTTGTGCAGTAAAACTTTATTCATCCTCTATCTTGATGAGAAGTTTTTAGCTGTGTACTTTAGTGTAGGGATATGAAAGCAAAGCAGGCTTGCCTTAAGTGCACATGCTATTTTTGTATTTCACTACTAAATGTTGAAGGATGAAGGCAAGGTGATCTTCCTTCAGAAGATGGGCATATTTCTTGTAACACTTTTCTTCCTAGCATACTGCACCAAGGAGTTACAGAAAAGAAAGTGAATGGTTGTCCTTGGCTGCATTAGGTGAAGTATTGCTAACAGGTCTAGGGAGGTGGTGCTTCACCTCTGCTCAGCACTGGTAGAGTTGCACCTGAAGTGCTAGGATTTTCAGTACGTGAGAGACGTGGACATACTGGAGAGTCCAGTGAAGGGCCATGAAGGTGACTGAAGCATCTCCTATGAGGAACGGCTGAGAGACATGGGACTTTTCAGCCTGGGGAAGAAAAGGCTTAGGGATTACTGTCCTTGTACATAAAGCCCTGAAAGGAGGGTGCAAAGAGGGCAGAGTCAGGCTGTCTTCACTGGTGCCCAGGGATAGGACCAAAGTCGATGGACACAAACTGAAACAGAAGATGCTCCCTCTGAACATCAGGAAGCGTGTGTGTACTATGTTTTTAGAGATTATATCAGCACTGATTTTCATCATCACAGTCACACGCTCACATTGCAAGACTATTGATTATTTCATTCCTGTACTTGAAGTAGCATATTAATGGTATAAAAGTGCTTGGTTCTGTGTTTGAGATATATGCTTAACCATTTTTGATACCTGCTCAGATCTCAATATCATAGTTATCCCATTCTGGCAGATCATTATAGAATCATAGAATGGTTTAGGTTGGAAGAGACCTCAAAGATCATCCAGTTCCAACCCCCTGCCACAGGCAGGGACACCTCCCACTAGATCAGGTCGCTCAAGCCCTCATCCAGCCTGGCCTTGAACATATCCAGGGAGGGAGCAGCCACAACCTCCATGGGCAACCTGTGCCAGTGCCTCACCACCCTCACTGTGAAGAATTTCTTCCTAACATCCCGTTCAAATCTCCCCTCTGCCAATTTGAACCCATTCCCCCTCGTCCTGTCATTGCAAGACCTTGTGAACAGTCCCTCCCCAGCCCTCCTGTAGGCCCCCCTCAGATACTGGTAGGCTGCTATAAGGTCTTCCCGAAGCCTTCTCTTCTCCAGGCTGGAAAGCCCCAACTCTCTCAGCCTGTCCTCATAGCAGAGGTGCTCCAGCCCTCTGATCATCTTTGTGGCCCTCCTCTGGACTCTCTCCAACAGTTCCATGTCCTTCCTATGCTGGGGGCTCCAGAACTGCACACAGTACTCCAGGTAGGGTCTGAGGAGAGCAGAGTAAAGGGGGAGAATCCCCTCCCTTGCCCTGCTGGCCATGCTGCTCTTAATGCAGCCCAGCACACAGTTGCTGTCTGAGCCGTGTGTGCACACTGCCGGCTCATGTTGAGCTTCTCATCCACCCAGACCCCCAGGTCTTTTCCTCAGAGCTCTTGTATTACAATTATTATGGAAATCTGACTTTTATAAATAGATATTGACAGCATTTTTATTTATACCTGGGCGAATGTGGGGCAAATTCTAAAGGTTCCATTGAGGAAACTTGTTTCTAAACTGCTTTCTCTTATATAAGAATTGCTGTGGCTATGGCAAGTGCCAAGAAAAGATGCATAATGGGGATGCTTTTCAGATATTTGTGGAAAATTATTTATTTCATTGCTTAGTCAGGAAGTTGAATAGTTGTGCTATTATAAACCAGAAATTACTTATTTTGATGTACTTTTATTTAGATGATGATGGACAGTAAGGTGAACATTCCTGAACTTGGGCAAGATGGTTAACTTTGTGTGGGTCTCCCAAAGTGTTACCTTGCTTTGTTGAAATAAGTAAACTTCGTTTTGCTAGATTTGTCACCTTTGTGTACAGAATTAATTGCTGATCACAAACCTTTGTGAAAGTTACATTGTGTCAGTTCAGTATGTTCAGGAACGATAGACTGGTAGAATGGCTTACGTTGGAAGGGACCTTAGAGATTGTTTACTGCAACCTCTGGGCCTTGGGCAGGGATGCCTCTCAACTACACTTGGTTGCTCAGGGCCTCATCCAGCCTGGCCTTGAACACTTCCATCTACGACTTCTGTGGGCAACCTGTTCCAGAGTCTCACAACCCTTGTACTGAAGAACTTCTTTCTGAGATCTGGTCTAAGCCTACTCTTCCTCAATTTAAAACCATTCCCCCTTATCCTATCACTAGACATCTTTATTAAAACTCTCTCTCCAGCCTTCCTGTAGTTTTCCTTCAGGCGTTGTAAGGTCATCCCGGATCCTTCCCCAGGCTGAACAACTCCAGCTCTCTCTTCCATGAGACATGTAACATCAAAATAAGGAAAAGAGCATATAGCAGAGAGCTTTCTTCATTTAATTCTTGAAAAAGCTGAAGGTTTACATATTATTTGTGTGTACATATATTGCATGTTGTCCTAGGACATCTGCATGTGCTATGTTTCTTCATTGTGTACTTGTACTTCTTCACTGTGTACTTGTAGTAAATGAAGAGTTGTATCAGAGAAGCTTGAATGTTTGTAGACAGCTTGCTGTAGTAGTGGAGCACAGATAATGAAAAACATAAGTGAGGGAATAAAGCACTGAGGGATAGAACATGTTACTGATAGGGTAATGTTTAGAGATATCTGCTGAAATACCTTGGGTTTTTTTTAACCAAACATTATTCAAGGCAATTTTCTAATAGCAAGCTTGCTTTTTTCTTACCTGTTTTTTACAACTTGCTTTCCATATAGGAACTACTTTCTATGGTTATTTGTTTTTTAGATATTAGTATTAAAAATTGAGGCTTGCAATAAAGTCAGTGGTAGTGTGACAACTGCAAATGTTGAGAAACCTGAATTTGGAGTAGGTTTGCAATTCCACCATATCGGATAACACTGGTTTATATTGCTTTTCCTTTGTTCTTGGCAAGTTTACTTCTGAATACTGATCTTCTGGGTAAGAATTAGGCGAAAAAGCATTGAAGTGTAACATAGTTATCATCTCACTCTCTGTCATTAACGCTAAGATTGACCTCCAAAAAAATGTAAGCGTAGACGACAATTCCAGTGACCCAATTTTGAGTCTTTATCTGTCTGCAGACTACGAAATTAAACATGCTTGTAAACTTTCCTTTATGCTTAGGGCCAGCTGGTACAAAATAGCCTGTTTGTGCTGGTGTATGCTTACCCGGTGAAGCAGGGGCTGCATGCAAACTGTCTATTTGAAGGAATTTCAAACCTTTTCACTGCTGAATAATGCCTGGAAATTGAGAGATTTGTGGTTGATGCAGGCCAAAAGCATGCCAGGGAATATTTTAACAAATTGAATGTCTCTCTGTCATGGAGACATTCCTGATCTTGCCTTGCTTCTCACACTTTTTCTTCCTCTAGGGAGACTCGTCAAATAAAGTAATAAGAGTAAGAGGTGGCACTTTTAAATTTCTGTATAAAAGTAGTGGTAGCTCTTAGAGTAGTGTGGCCTCACTTAGTCCAGCTTGTTGATAGCCCATATCTCTAGAGGCCAGAGAAGCAGGTGGCGCCTAGGAGATGTTGAGAAGGTTTCAGAGTCCTACTGGCTTACAAGAATTGCATAATTTTTCTTACAGGTTTCAAAATGTTATTCTTAAAAAATGTTTTGAATGCTGTACTAATTTGATAATTTTTTGTTGGAAAAGTTTCATGTTGTGATGGTAGCATATAATAAAAGGAGGAGTACAGTGTGAGGGAATGAGATAACTAATTGGCTTATCTAACATTTTTACAATGTTCAGAAAGAGAACTGTAATTTTCATAGACCCTCCCAACACAGAAGAAATTAATGAAGATAGTGTTTTGTTTTAATACAGTCATACTTTTGTTTACATTGCTTTCTTGCGACATGATTTGTTTAAGAAAACATTTTTGTCAGCTAAAAAACACTGTTTGCCTTGAATATCTACTAAATGGGGAATGTGCACAGGTTTTGTAGTCTTAAAACTTTCTAAATATCATCTCCAGTACCCTCACTTAGTCTTTCATAGCTTTATTATATGTCTATGCTGTTGTCTTTTATTTTTACAGAGGATGACAAATAGCAGCAGCTCCCCTAGCCTTCTCAATGACAGTGCCAAGCAGTATGCAGGCCATGGTAAGTATTTCTAAAGTAAGACATACAGAAGTAGGTTTGAAAATGCTTAGATTGCTTGAGAGTCGAAACTTGTAAGGTGGTTTGTTTCTCAGATAGATTTGTTTGTGTGGTTGGTTTTTTTTTAATTTGTTTTGGGTTTTTTCTTCTTCCTCCCCTGGTTAATTTCCAGTAGGTTTTGTGATTAGTTTTGCCTCTGTGTGTGGTTTTTTTGTTTGTTTGTTTTGTCCCACTGAACAATTAGTTATTCAAGGGAGTGAAGGTCTCCAGTTTTAAATGCAGTCAGTTTGGCTCTAACAGGCCAACTAGTCGTGGTGATGGATGCGAAGGGAAGAAACCAGACTGACTTTCAGAAACAAGTTTAAATTCTCTTCTCTATGTCTTTTACTTCCTCCCCTTCTCCTGTCTCACCAACGTGTGTTACTTTGAAGAATTACTGTTTTAAGGACTGTTGATTATTGCTGAAGAAAGTTTCATCAAAACGCTATTGTTTACAGCTAGTAATCATCTGCTAACTTGACAGCCTCCATGTAGTTGGGAATTTTAAGTTGCATCTGTGATTGTTATTTATTTTTTGGTGCTTCAAGTCTGGAAATTATGCATAGAGACAAAATAAAAGCAACGTGAAGCTACTAACAGGATGTAGACTTCTGCTACCCATAATTCTGATTTAAAGTTTTGCAAAACCAGTGATGACATGAGACACATGAGATTACTAATTTGAAACAACTGGAGGTGAAGACTTTGAAAAGTTAGATGGACATTGTTTAACTGACACTATTGTGTCAACAGCAATTAAAATTACTAAAATTTGGTAATAAGCACCATTTTAATTAAGCAATTGCACAGAACTTAGTACTGTGGATGTTTTTAAGCAGTGTGGTTACTAAACTTAGTTTTATCTGAAGGATTTTTCCATATGGAAGCAAGCTTTTAAAATGTGAAATTTCTTTATAATATTAGAGCTCTGTAACATGTTTACGTCCTTTTTACAGATCCACTATCTTCACCAAATCCATCCTTGTTTAATGACTTTGCTGCCCTCAGTGTGTCTCAGAGGAGGAAGGTACTTAATAACTAAATCTTAAGTAGTAAATTTGTGTATGTAGAGAGGAAGATCTGGAATAACTTGAAATGCTAAATCAAATACAGATGATACTTCTAATGTTACTAAATTTATTACAATATGTTGCTGCTGATAGAAACAATACCTTACTACCTTTTTGCTGCATCAGATCAGACTGCTGCTGCATTCTTCTAAATCTCAGGTCTAAGAATGCTTTGAATATGAAAATTAAGACGCAGACCATTGAATTTGGAAACAAATTATTGTACTGTGGCCACCTGCAAGCCTTCATGACTGAGGATCATTCCTCCACTTACTTGTGTCATATGACAGCAATTTTTGCTGTTTGAAATGCATTTAGCTTGAAGACATTCTATGATATTATTGGGAAACTAGAGTTTGGGATTTTATTTTTCCTATCTAACTGGTATTGAGAAGTCTGTTTTTTGCTTGGGATTAGACAGCACCTTTGACCTGCATCAGCCTGTGTTGTGGTATTTTCCAATTAGACACAACTGCAGTGACTAGAATTAGAGACAAAAGTTTGGTTATACCAGAGTTTCTTCTCATTTTTGTGAACTGTGGTCTGTCAAAAAGGACATTGTCATATCCCTTGTCTCATCTAGTTACGAGATTCTGTGTTCTTTGACAATTATGTTTTACATTTTTCTTATGATGAGTCACATGATCATGATCTTTTTTGTAGTTGACAATGCATTGTCTTCAAAGCAAGCTACATCAGCATGCTTGAGACTTCTCATAGAGCTTCATTTGTGTGTGGCCAGTTGGGAGCTCTTTATTATTCCTGCAAGTGAAGTTTGATCTTAATTATCATAGTTGGCCCATCAGACTGATACCCCTTGAAATGAAATGCTGCTTTAGAGTGTTAATTTCCTAATACGATGTATCCAGACTACATGGAGTCTTTAAATTGCCATTTTCCTTAATGGTTGTATAGTGGACAGCTATGAATCTGTTTATCTGTTTACTGAGGAATGAAAATAAGCATATGTACCTTCTTAGCATAGTCTGCAAGAACTATATATATGTTAACACAGATATATGTGGACATGTGTGAGCGTGTTTAAACCACATGCCTTAAAGTGAAAGAGCTGTCATGTAGAAATATTGCCAGAATCACCACTGCCTCTAAAAAAAAAGTTAATTAAATGGTCCACAATTCAAACAAACTAATCATAGAATCATAGAATGGTCTATGTTGGAAGAGACCTCAAAGATTATCCAGTTCCAACCCCCTGCCACAGGCAGGGACACCTCCCACTAGATCAGGACGCTCAAGACCTCATCCAGCCTGGCCTTGAACACATCCAGGGAGGGAGCAGACACAACCTCCCTGGGCAACCTGTTCCAGTGCCTCACCACCCTCACTGCGAAGAATTTCTTCCTAACATCCCGTTCAAATCTCCCCTCCGCCAATTTGAACCCATTCCCCCTTGTCCTGTCATTACAAGACCTTGTGAACAGGGTTTGAGTGTAAAGCTCATGCAACTCAAAACTCAAATATTAGTGTAGAGTCTTTTCTGACTTGATCCTTCCCACCCCCAAGAAAATAAATCTGCAGAACAAGCTGTTAAAATAGTGTCTAGAGAAGGGTTTATATGTGATACTGTTTGACTTGGATTTTTTCCAATTAATATTTCAATCATAACTGGCATTAATTGTAAGAGGCTGACTTTATGCCTTGCATAGTAGTAATTTATTGGTAATTGTCTGCTATTTTGTAATGTATGTTTCTATAAAAGGTTATTAGATAATACTAATAATGAGGAAGCTTTTTGTCTAAAATTACTTGAGCTTTCTAAAATCTTGGCATCCAGGCTCCCTCTATAGTCAGCAGAGAGAGATGAGCGGCTTAAAGGAACATTCAGGTCACACTGAGAAAAGTATTTCAGAAAAGACTAGATGCCAGTGACTAAAGTGGGTAAAGATTGATGGCTTAGAGGTATGAGAAATCAACTGCACTTTTGAAACTGACCGACTTTTACCACCACATTACACACTTCGGGTAGTTGTAGATATTGCTTCTCAATGACTTCCTCAAAAAAATGCTGGGTGTTTAAAAACTTGGGTGATTCCCTTCCACCTCTGTAACTGGGGTTTATTTGACACTTGAGCAGTGTGATTTATCATGCCATTTCTTGATGCCTGCTTTAAAATGAAACAGACTTCTAGAAGTGTGTGCTTCTGTTCATTGACTGTAAAGAGAGCCTTGATGACTAACTCGAGTGTGGGTGTTTACAACATCTACTCCTTGAAAAAAGCTTTCCATTTTCTTGCTGAGACCCGAGGGTTAAGGTTTGTTTTCTTCTGCACTAGCTGGCAAAACCAGCATTTCCTTCATTTATCACTGACTTGGAGGACAGATACAATACAGTCTTGGTAAGTGAATGAAGAACAGTTTCTTTCCTTTACAAATTAGAATTGTGATGTTTTAAATATTTAGAACTAAATTATTTACAAGTGTGTAGAAACTGCATGATTGTGTTGTGTAAAAGTGTGAATAATTTCTGTAAAAGCATGTAATAGACGTGCTAAGCGAGGAAGTTAACTTTATTAGTCTTTATTGTCTCTAAATATTGCAGATTGTATTTTCCTGGCAGCCCTTTAACAATGGGCAAGCTATATGAATGTAGATACTTACTATCAATAAAATATTAAATCAAGACTTGATGGTTGTAATTCTGAATATCCTCGCTTTTAAATTAGTTATTTTTTAAAGTAGTTCATGTGGGCTATTTAAGTTGCTTATGATTATTTTTGTATTTAAAGACATTCTACTATTTGTTTAAGTAATAAACATAGTCCTTGAATTTTATGAACATTCTTGAGGTTATTTTCTTTGTTTAGAAGTTATTAAACTGCATTATTTTAGATTTCAGGAAAGCTAAGATTACTATTTAAAGACATTTTTATACGATACTTAAAATGAAATCAAAGGAGCTAAGTATTTCTGTAGATGGAGCCTTGGTGGAGGTTCTGTCGACTGTAAAACCTTCTGGATTTACTGTCCGGTTGTTGTAACTCCACATTCAGTAAGACAAGCAACCTTAAAGTGAATTTCCTATAAGAGATTTTCAGGTAAGTATTAATCTACAATGCACCAATTGGGTTTGTGAAGCATGGAACAAAGCTAGAGTTAGCAATAGACTAACCTTCTTTCCTGAGAATAATGTCACTCTTATATAATTTTTTTTCTTCAAATATGTATTATGCTTGTTAAAAGTAGGGTGACATTCTGAACTTGAACTCCTTGGATGTTTTCTACTAAATTGGCTTTAGCCATTATCTAGAAAAATGCTCCTCTCAAAACCCTGAAATGATCTGACTGGAAAACTTGTGTTCATTTTGGTGGTTTTGGTAAAACATGTGCAATGTAACTGATCAGAATCTGTTTCCAGGGAAATTACAGCTTAATGCACAGAGAAAATACATGCTGAAACTTCTAATTAAATTTATTGTGAGACTGTTGCCATCAATCCAGGCTAAGAGGTTTCCCTACTTGCTACTGGTCAGCTTCACAGGGTAGTACATTTTAGTTTGCTTTTTCATACCTTCAATCCTCATGAAAACTGAACTCTTGTGAAAACTTCGTAACATTGGTTTATTTGCATTTCATTTTTTTCAACTGTTCAGTCACTCCTAGAGGAAGGTCATTAAGGTGAGATCTGCAGTCTGCAAGGAGTAAACTAACTGCTCTAGTGAACAACTCTAAATACAAATGTTATTTTGTGTGTATTTTGAAAAAAAAATTGTAACTCCTTCTATTGGTTTTAAGTGGGTAAAAGCAAGGATCAGAAGACTCTAAAACTAGATTAGCATGGATAGTATAGAAGAGATTACTTGGACTGGAGTTCAGCCAGAACAGTGTGCTGCTTTTTGGTGCTCTCTATGGAGATCCATAGTAAGCAAGGACTGAATAGCAGACTTCTTTAATTTGTATACTTTGTTCAGAAGTAATGAACGTTCAGAGAGAATGATTTTGAGTCAAATTCTGCCTGTAAGCATAAATGTAAACTTTTTAGTGAGGACAAGGTGAGTTTTCCCCTCTTATTCAAAGAAAGCAATAAAGTGTTTTTTGAGCTCCTTTGGGAAAAAAAAAATCTCAAATCTCAAGATTTAAGCTCTTGATAGTATATTTTTGAGTGCTCTGACCTCCATCTACTTTTGTTACCCATTGGAAAGCTATATTTCTCTCCAGCTTCCCATGTCCTGCTCTATCTTAAGCTGTTACTTGGTCTTTATATAGTTCAGGGGTGGTCATCAAAAATCCACGTGCCACATTTGATTTTTTGCTGTTAAAATAAAAATGTGCCGAGACAGGTGTTTCATAGCCTCCCAAGTACCATCTGAGAAGCATGAATCATGTCTGAGAAGCTGAGGTGTCATTACTGAACACCACATCATGTCACTGCATGGTGAACTGCAGAATTGTGGCTGTACACACTTTATAATGTACCTAGGTGAAATTTATAACTTGAACCCAAAGTTTTCCTTGTGGGTTTATAAACCCCAAATTTTTGCAGGTAGCGTGATGTTTACCTTGGTGTAAAATGTGTTTTATTGGTATGGTATCTAACCTGTTTAACTTTTTTCCGTGGAGTTGTTCATTAGTTGTGTGCTCTTGTGCTCTTAATAATCGCTACAATTTAAAAGCATAGGTTTTCAGTTAGCCACCTAGACATTGTCAGGTACAACTTATAAGCTGAATCAGTTAACTTCAATGTGCATGATGGTTTTGCTAGCTTTATTTGATTTATTGTTTCTGTGACAAGATATATGTGGTCTTTAAGGATGAGTTGCAGTACATCTGAAAGATTTTGCTTAGTGATGATCAGAGTAAATTTTCACCAATCTGTAGTCCTTTTGCCTATATTTTTTAATTTTTAGCTGTGCATCATTTTTCCCACTGTTTTTGTAAGTAGTATAACAACTTCTGGCCTGTTAAAAAGGAGACCTTTAAATGTTTAAAAATCTTTAGTCTGTTCAAATACTCCTTTAGCAGTGGAGTTTCTGAAAGGACATCTTGGGGCAAGCCTTCAATGCACAGTTGGAACTTTTTTGCACTTACGATGAATAAAGCTTACTTTTCCACCAGATTATTTCAATTCAACAGGTGTTGTTGATTAATTAGTTAAGAACTTTGTCATTATAACTACAACTTTGTTGGGTTTTAACTGTTGTAATTCATGCCTCAGGAATTACCTAGTTGGGCTGCAAAATTGGGGAAAATAGATTTAACTTAAATATAGGTCACTTTTCCTTAGATCCTTTGAAGCTCTTTTCAAGATTTTCATGTCCTTCATTTCATACATACCTATGAAGTACAGTTTTTAGTATGTGTACTTGAAAAGTTCCCTAGCTATAGTTCAACATGCATGATGTAATGTCTGATTTGCTGCATCTTTCCTGGCTCAATTAAGTTTTAGAGTGAATGGTTGGGTGTTTTTTGGTTGTTTTTTTTTGGGGGGGGTTTATTTTTGTTTCATTCTTCAGTGATCAAATATGTTGCTCTGCAATAAGTCCTGTTGCTATGCCACATTGCATATTTTAATTTTATTTGGGTAGAAGAATCATGTATTGTTCTCTGTATGGTGCTTCACAGCTAGTGGAAGTTGTATTTTCAGCCAAACACATGGTTTTATAAACAATTACATTCATTAATTATAAACATATATAAATGTTAGCATACACTTCCTTTTTTTAATTAAAAAAAAAAAATCCCACCCAACAATAAACACTGACCAAACAGCTATTTTAACCTGTTGGCTGGGGTCCTTTTCTCATTTTTGTGGTATCAAAGTAAAAAAAAAAAATGATTCCAGTATTCAGAAATTGAGTTGCAGACAAGTATTGTCTGCCTCCTTACCATGTGAAGGGGTTTATTGCTCTGTTGGCCACAAAACTTTAAAAGTAATGACAAGACAATTTCTTTTTTTATCACCAGGTTGCAAATTTGTTAGGATACTCTGGTGACTGTACCTGATGTTCTGGTGTAACATCTCGTGGAACTTAGTGTTAAAGCCAGTCATGCAGTAGTATTCACAATTAAGAGGCCTCTGTAGTGGGTTAGGAACCTCCCCACCCAGTACTTGAAATTAACCAGACTGACTCAGACAGTTTGGAAGTAAGATCAAGCTATATTTACAACAGTGCAAAATTTAGTAGTATGTATACACAATATATATAGATATATACAAGTATTTACAATTATATACAAGTTAGAAATAATACAGAAGTCCTGATTCTCTCCTGGACAAAGCAAGCTGCCCAGAAGAGCTCATGGTTAACCCCCCGTTTTCTGTTTTGTCTTTATCTCAGAAACCCACACATAAAAAGCTTGTGTGTTAATTGCTGAAATTAGAGGTGAGGTGTCAAAGACAGGGTTACGAAGAAAGCAATTAGATGAATGACACAGAATCCAGACACAGAGAAGTGAACAGGACAAAATACCAGGAGAAAGTGTCCCAACATTATTTATGTTTTGACTTTTTATCCCACTCAGCAAGCCAGTGAATGATAAAGACATCATCATTATTTTATTTTCCCAACTAGTGATCTAATTTCTTTCATTAAAATGTTCCAATTAGCCTTAAACCAGCACAGTTTCTTAGCAGACTATGCCTGTAGAGGGATTCTGCCCAGACTATTATGCTTTTTCCTCAGTAACACTGAAGTTTGTATCTATAGCTGGATGTTTAAAATGCTAGCTTATTCCAGCTAAGTAGTTATGGCTGTTGGGTGAAAATAGCAATGACAATACCAATAGCTTGTGGTTAGCTTTTTTTGTGTTCCAGACTTAACAAAACAAAAGTTAGTTATTTTTCAGTAGACTAGCACCCTAGTTGAGTGCTTAACCCCTTTTTCTAGTAATTTCCTTGCTATTAATCTATGTTAAACTGAAGTCTTACAAAACAAGTCGGCACTGAAACTTAAAATTGCATATATATTGCTTAGTTTTGTTGTAAGTAGTACAAGGAGAATACAATATTGTATATGTGATCTGTCCTGTCTGGTAATGCTGTATTTACTTTTTTGTCTCTTTGTATGTGCAGGTACAGTCTATTCACCATACAACAGATGAGCCTTAGCTAGTACTATGGTGATACCTTTTAGTTACGGTTATTTAAGGTAATACTGCTTAATTTAGCCTGTGATGGAAGTGGCTTAAGATCGATTCTATTTACTTAAGTGATATATATACATAGACAGTATTACTGTAGCTCAAATTACTCACAGTGCTTGAAAACACTGCAGCCTGATTGTTTGTATGCTAGGCTTAGCTGTACATTCCTCTACAACTGCCTGAAAGGATGTTGGAGAGAGGCTAGTGCTGGTCTCTCCTTGCGGGTAATTAGCAATAGAACAAGAAGGAATGGCCTCAAACTGCAACAGAGTGGGTTTAGACAGGACATTAGGAAAAACTATTTCACTGAAAAGTGGTCAGATACTGGAATGGGCTGCCCAGGGGGATAATTGAGTAACTGACCCTGGATATGTTTAAAAGTTGTTTAGATATAGTGCTTGGCCATGGTTTAGGGGTGAATTTTGTAGAGTTAGGTTACTAGTTGGACTTGATGATCCCAAGAATCTTTTCCAACCTGGATGATTCTGTGATTTTTTTTTTTTTTTTTTTAAAGTACAGAAAATGTCTTGTAAATCTAAAATTGAAAGCACCGGAATTAAGTGCATTTTAAGGAACAGTAATGCTACTAGAGACATCACTGCATCTGAACAAAAATCAATTGCAGATCTTCAGTAAAAGAAAACTTTGAAATTGTATAGTTTGATTTGCCAGTTTATCCAGAGTTAAATATTTGTGGAATTTAGGAAAAGCCTTTGCAGTTTGTGCCTTTGTAAACCTTTTCTTATTGAGCTCTATTCCTCTAGGTTAGCCTTATAACATCTTAAATCAGTGTTATGTCTAACTCTTTATTAGTAAGAGGAGGTGTGGCATTGCCCACTGTCCATAAAAGAGGAAGAACTGGGCTCAGAGACATAGTTACCAAAAGTAGTAAAAAAAAACAGACTTGCTAAACACAAATTCACAGATTGTATTGGGTCATCTTGTCCAACCACCCTGTAGTCAGTGGGGCAATGCCAACTAGATCAGGCTTCCCAGGGCCACATCAAGTCTGATCTTGAATGTCTCCAGGGTTGAGGCCTCAACCACATCCCTGGGCAACCTGTTCTAGTATTTTACCACTCTCATGTAAAGAACTTTGTCCAGCTTAAATCTACCCTGCTCCAGTTTAAAATCATTGCCCCTTGTCCTCTCTCTACAAGCATTCTGAACAGTCCTTCCCTAGCCTTCTTGTAGGTCCCCTTCAGGTATAGTAATGTAGCTATAAGGTCTTCTAGGAGCCTTCTCTTTGCCAGGCTGAACAGCCCCAGTTTTTTCACTTGTTTGCATAGCAGAGGTGCTTCAGCCCTCTGGTCATCTTTGTGGCTGTCCTCTGGAAGCCACATGTAGGCATTTGCAGCCAGTAATTACAGCTTTACTCTTTGCCCTGGAGGAACCAAACTGTTCTAGTAATGTTTCGTAGTAATTTAGCTTTGTTGGGATTTTTGGTCTTTCTCTTAGATATAATTTTAATTACTGTAATTTAACCTTATTTTCCCATTTAAAAATAATTGTGATATTTTTTACCATTTACAACTCTTTTGGAACCTGCAACCTAGTTTGAGAAGTAATTGCTAAGGAATTAATGAAGTTTTAAAATGCTTTATGGACCTTCCCTTTTCCCCCTCAAAGTTCAGTATGTTGAACTATCCACTCAGTTGTATGGCTGAACAGTTTTTTTTACCCCTCTGAAAGACCTTAGGGAAGGCAAAGTTACGATTTTTTACTCATCCAAGAGAAACTCTCTGTGCCAAGAAACCAGGTTGTTTGTCTAGTTTGTCATGCCTAAGATGTGTTAGTTCAGCAATGATCAGTGGTTGAGTTCTTGCTTGTTTTTGAGATGTGCTAGTCTGTCTCTTGCTCTCTTTGTTACTGTGTGGAGGGCAGAGCTCTAATGAATTTGTTATGTTGTGGTTTAAATGCTTATTCAATCTGCTCAGTCTATTTGATCTTCACTTTCAACTGAATCTCTTAGCACACACTTCTCAGTGTTTTCTGGTCTTCTGTAATCTCAGATTCAAATTTATGAAGTGGATGCCATTTTGCTCAGTGAAATAAGTGTAATTTGGAATTATTTTGATGCAAATAGTCTGAAATTTGTTTTCAAAAGTTAACACGATGTATTCCATTTTCTAATATCTGTGTGAACCGTAAAATCCCAGCCTAGTAATGCTCTGGTGATTTTTTTTTTTTTTTAAAGTAAATAATGTAAGTAAAATTTTAGTTTTACCCACTTAATTTTTTCACACCAGCAGCCTGAAAACTGCTGGTATATTAACTCACTTTTTCTCTGTGTTGCCTTATGGTATAAAATTGACTATTTCTTTGCATGGACCTTCAGAAAGTCTAAAATACAGTTTAATTATTTTATCTAGAATCTGAATCCTGTTGTTACCTAAATAGTCCCTCTCTGTGTTGGCTTAGTGCCACTTTTGGGTTCTCCTTTTAAAAGAATTCATAAATCATCTTTTATTATGGAGGATTTAAAAAACCCTTTACTGATAGGGCCATATTTGGATTGTAGTCTGAGGTAGTGTATCCCTGCATTTGATAGAATATGGAGAGAGACAAACTGCCAAGGAAAGTGACTCTTCATGATGTTATTTTCAGTAGCCAGGTTAATGAAAACATACCCCATTCAGACCCTTCACTGAAGTCCAACATTACTTTTATGTCTGGCTTCTCAGACCTTACAACCTTGCAATTTGTGATAGTAGTTGTCCTTCTGAATCACTGAGATGGTAAACTGTCTGATAGTTGAGTGATTCCCCCAGTAAACAACCAATGTTTGAATGTACCACAATCAGCTGTGCATTTCAGCTATGGGAGGCCTTTGTGCTACCTGTCAAAGACTTCATGAAATTTCTAACTGATACAGCAAAACTCGGTTGTGGTGGGTTTGCAGTGACCTGCCCCCCCACCTTTTAGAACCCCGGCTAAAACTCAGAAAAACACACTGGAAGTTAATAAATGAAGCTTATATTTACAGCAATGCAAATATACAAGCAAATATTTACAAGATATAACAGATATTTACAGAAATATACAGTAGAATAGAAATACAGACACCACACCCCTCCTGGAGACCAAAATCCCCAAGAGAGGGAAACCAAACCCCCCCTACCACCTCTCCCTCCTTCCCCCCAGCTTTATCTCACCACTTGATGATGCTGCAGATAAGCTGAAGATCGGTCAGAAAGATTAGTGGCAGGAAGGAATGAATGGTTTTAGTAATTTTACTCTGAATTAGTTGAAAGG
Organism: Psilopogon haemacephalus; assembly: GCA_013396835.1. NCBI lineage: Eukaryota > Metazoa > Chordata > Aves > Piciformes > Megalaimidae > Psilopogon > Psilopogon haemacephalus. The sequence goes on along the minus strand of VWZI01002463.1, from coordinate 194,211 downwards.
CAGAGAGACAAAGGAAAGAAGCTGCTGAAGCCTGCCGGGACCCAGAGCCGACTGAACTGCGCAAGCACACTGGCTTATCTGGATGTTTTGGGAACATTCTAAAACAACCTTCTTTCTTTTCTCTCAGTCAAAAAACTGGGTGAAGGGACACAGAATTTAATTTCTAAAATTCTCCAATTAGCTCAAACCAACACAATCCACCTTCTTTATTGCTATTAAAATTGGTTAACTTGACCTTCATGTGTTTTTTGCCTTTAATTAGTAGTCAGTGTTGATACATTTGTGTGCTTTTTATTGTTTTTTGAAGTTTTTTGTTTTATTTGCTAGGGATTTGTTGTGGTTTTCTCTTTGGTTTGTTTGTTTGGTTTTTTTTGGCAAATGAAGTACTAGTGACTGCTCATGGTTTTAATTCTATCCAAAGCTTTCAGCATAAAAAGTTTTTCAGGGAAGTAGAAGAGGGAATCTGTTCAGGGTTTGTTTTTGCAAACATTTTGTGGTAGCTTTGTCCTGTGTTTTCGTATTGTTTGTGTTAGTGGGGAAACCTTTCCAGTTAGATTCTTGCCTTGTTTTCTGAAGAACATTTTTAAAAACATGTTAAGGTACACGTTGTTAACGTGCCAGAGGAGATCGATAACTGGCTGAAGGTAAGTTAAGTTTTGGTTACTTGGAAGTGGTCTCTGTGCAGGTGATAATTTTGTTTTCAGGTAAAAAAAATCCCAAACAACAAAAAACAAAGCAAAAGAAAAGCAGACCAACCCCTTGATTTGGTCTAATTGTTCCTGTAATCAGTATAAAAGGTCCTTGTCTAAACATTTCTTTCAGTGGTTTAAAAACATAGAGAAATCCAGAGAACTTATTTTCTTTAATCTACTTGAAAGTGTTTAGCAAATTAACTTTTTTTTTTTTTACAGTGTGCTTTTTAAATTTAATGCTTGTGTCAGAATTTTAAAAATACTGTCATTTGTAGAGATAATTTCTAGTGTAACTGAAATCTCACTCCAGTTGAGGTATAAGCACTTCCTGCATGCTTACTTCCTCAAGTACATTTTACTTTCTCAATTTAGAGTCAGTTTCCAATGCATTTTTCATGGTAGTTCTTGTCTATTTTCTCTTAAGACAGTGGCTGGAATTAGTCTTTAGAATATACACTTGAGCAGAAGTGGTTTTCTCATTCAGTTCTGCTGCAGTTGGCTACTAAATTCTGCCTGCTTTGTCAAAACCAAATCTCCAGGAGATGAGTTTCGGCAAATTTGAATTTAAAAGGAAACATACAAAAGCCAATGTTAATTTCTTTCTGGAGAGAAATCCCAATGAAAATATTCATTATTATGATGTGATTGAAGGTATCTGAAAAATACACATTTCTTTTAAGCAATTTCTTATTTTTACAGATTTTCCCAATTTATATTCCTATTTCAGTGTCTGACCTGTGATGTACAGTTCTGCTTAGAAACAATTACTAGTCCCTGAAGTTGCTTTTAATCTTTTTTAAAAGTATTGTTTATCATACCCAAATAGTCAGGATTGAAAGGAAACAGTCTCAGATAAATTTTACTTGCAAATTGTTTCTTATTCCACCAATCCAGAAATCATATCACAGTGTAATGTCTGTTTTAGTGTAGCTTTAGACGAGGGTTGTTAGGAGTGGCCTGGTTTCTCTCCTTCTTTTTCATAGCCCAGGAAGTATCGACTGGGGATGCTGGATGAGAGGATAGTTCCGGTGGGATCAAAAGCAAGAAAATCAAAGAACCCCATTGGCTGTCTGGCTGACAGGTGTAAAACAGGAGTACCCATCAATATGGTTTGGTGGAACAGAGTCACAGAAAACAATTTACAGGTAAAATTATTTTTTACTAGTCACTTCTTCAGTATTTATTATGCTTTACTTTTAATTTTAAAACATGTTAGAAGTAGTAGTGCCAAATATGGATCAAGGTCAGAATAACAAATTTTTTACACAAAGTAGGTGTAGTGGCCCTTCAGAAGAGCCAATTGGAGATGTTTTATTCTCTTTACCTATTGCTATGCTGTGTATTTTGCTTAGTTGTGGTGTAATCTCTAAAGGAGGAAAAGTAATAATTAAATACATTATTAAAGCAAACAAACATAACCTTTCATTTGATGTAAGGAAGGTCTCTACTGGTAAAATTAGTGATCTTTGTTAAAATGGTTGACAATTCAAATAAATACCCTCACTACAGAATTTGAAGATGTAATTACCATTATCAGAAAGCACAAATTCCTTATTTTTATGTTGGGATGGTTTGTATTTCTCAACTTGTTTGTTAAACTTTACCATTACTTTATTTTATTCTTGAATTTTATTTAGCTTCTTAGGAGGGGAGATGTACATCTGCATTTGTGCACCTCTGCACAGAAGTCACAAAGGATGATTTTAATTGAGGAGGAATCTGCCTCATGTCCCTTAAAATGGAGTTGAGATAGAAATTATTAGTAATGGAAATTGCAGCACTGCTGCTAGTATTTTGTGTTTCTGTAGTCTTTCTGTGAGGATTGTGCTCTTTTTGATGTTTCCTAAGTGAGTGAAATTGATATACTGACAACAGACTTAAGTAGAATTTATGACACTGTTTTTTGCTCAGTTTGCCATGCAATGGCCAACAATGAAACTAGCACAAGAACGCTTCACCAGTGCTAGTTTTGCATTACCTGATGTTTGGACATCTTTGTGCTGCTGGAATTGGGAGTGTGGGGCACAGGAATATGGGCAAACTGATGCTATATTGTGTAGTGAAATTTGGCCTTAAGTTTATTTTGACCATTTTGCTGTTGGGAAAGCACTGTGACCACTGATGGGGGAAAGAAAGCGTAAAGAAAACACTGTTAGAAGGACCAGGTAAGTTTGCAGAGGAGTGGTTGGAGCACTACTTTTCTCAAGGGTGAGAACACTGACAGATTGAATTTATCCTGTGGGAGGAGCATAAACGGTAGCTAATAGTTGCTCTGAGAGAAGAGAGAATCAGGATTGCAATTTCAAGTGGACATGAAAGGGCAGAAAGAGCCCTGTTTGTACTCATGCCCTCCATTTGTTTTTTCTGCTCTTCAGTGTTGAAGCAAGGCTTGTCATTGATCTAATCTATTTAGAGCAGAGGAGAAAATATTTCTAGAAGCTGGAGAGCTAGTAGTCTGAAATGTTGCTTCTAGCAAGGAGCACTTGACTGCTCGGTACCTGTGCCCTCCAAAGTTATCTTAGAAGTGTGGCAAAGGGAAGCCCAAGGTCTCCTAGCTTTCTGAGATTAGCAGCAATAGTTTGGGATTTGCTGAAGAATGTGGCTTTTGAAGGGTGCAATCCAAAATCCTTTATTATGCCAGAATCTCAGCTACGTGATTTATTTAAATTATGTGCAGCATAATATTTTGTGTTATATGGTGTAGTTACATAGCTTCTTTTGGAGATGTGGGACTTATGGAAAGTGTGTGTATGCATATGTGGTGGAAATGAGAACAGAATGATGTTTGAACCATAGGAAACAGATAAAGAATAACAACGCCCAGGATGTTACTAGATTGCGTAGATGACAACTTCCTCCTCCAAATGGTAGAGGAGCCAACAAGAAGAGGTGCCATGCTGGACGTTGTTCTCACAACAGGGAAGGGTTGGTGACCAGTGTGAGGCTCAGGGACAGCCTTGGCTGCAGCAACCATGGAACATTTGAATTGAAGATACTCAGGGCAACCAGGAGGACATGTTTTAAGCTTATGACCCTACACTTCAGGCATACAGACTTTGATCGCTTCAGGGATCTGCTGGCCAAAGTATCATGGGACAAAGCCCTAGAGGGAAGAGGGGCCCAGGACAGCTGGACAGTATTCAAGGATCACCTCCTCTGTGTCCAGGAGCAATGTATACCAACAAAGAGGAGAGCAGGGAAGAATGCCAGGAGGCCTGCCTGGCTGAGCAAGGAGCTCCTGGACATGCTGTCTTACAAAAAGAAACTCTACAAGGAGTGGGAGAAAGGACAGCTAGAATGGGGGTATATAAGGAAGCTGCCTGAGCTGCCAGAGATCTGGTTAGGAAAGCCAAAGCACAGTTTGAATTGAATCTAGCCAGAGAGATCAAAGGGAACACCAAGAATTTCTACAGGTAATGGTAAAAAGAAGGCTAGGGAAGGTGTGGGCCCCCCTCCGAAAGGAAACAGGTGAAATGGTCACAAGTGACATAGAAAAGGCTGAGGTTTTCAAAACCTTCTTTACCTGGCTTTACACTGCAAAGTCCTGAAGCCATAGTTCTGGAACCATGGAAGATAATGGCAGGGACTGGAAGGAAGAGCTGCCCATCATAAGTGACTATCAGGTTCGTGATCACCTGAAGGACCTGAAAGTGTTCAAGTCCATGTGTCTCGACGGGATACACCCATGGGTACTGAGAGAACTGGCAGAGAGGTTGCTCATCCTCTCTCTATTATATACCAAAAGTCCTGGCAGTCTGGTGAAGTCCCCACTGAATGGAAAAAGGGAAACATAACTCCCATTTTCACAAAGGGTAGGAAGGAAGAGCTGGGGAACTATAGGCCAGTCAGTCTCACCTCTGTGCCTGGTAAGATCATGGAGCAGATCTTCCTGAAAGCACTACTGAGACAGGAGAATACTGAAGAGGTGATTGGGTCCAATCGGCATGGCTTCCCCAAGGGCAGATCCTGCCTGACAAACCTGGTGGCCTTCTATGAACAGGTCACAACATTAATAGATGAGGGGCGAGCAACTGATGTCATTTACCAGGACCTGAGCAAAGCCTTTGACACTGTCCCACACCATATCCTGGTCTCCAAGCTGGTGAAACATGGGTTTGATGGGTGGACTACCAGATGGATAAAGAACTGGCTTGATGGCCATGCCCTAAGAGTGGCTGTCAGTGGGTCCATGTCCAAGTGGAGACCAGTGACAAGCGGAGTCCCTCAGAGATCAGTCCTGGGACCAGTCTTGTTCAACATCTTTGTGGGTGCCATGGGCAGAGGCATTGAGTGCAGCCTCAGCAAGTCTGCTGATGACACCAAGCTGTGTAGTGCAGCAGACAGGCTGGAGGGCAGGGATGGCATCCAGAGGGACCTGGACAGGCTGGAGAGGTGGGTACATGCCAACCTCATAAGGTTCAACAAGTGCAGGGTCCTGCATCTGGGTTGAGGCAATCCCAGGCACAAATATAGTCTGGGCAGTGACTGGCTGGAGAGTAGCCCTGAGGAGGGAGACTTAGGGGTGCTCATGGATGGCTCAACATGAGCCATTAGTGTGCACTTGTAGCCCAGAAAGCCAACCAGATCCTGGGCTGCATCAGGAGAAGTGTGGCCAGCAGGTCGAGGGAGGTGATTCTTCCCCTCTACAACGCCCTGGTGAGACTCCACCTGGAGTACTGCGTCCAGTTCTGGTGCCTCTATTACAAGAGGGATGTGGACATGCTGGAGAGTGTTCGGAGAAGGGCCACGAGGATAATCAGAGGGCTGGAGCACCTCTCCTACGAGGACAGACTGAAAGAGTTGAGGCTGTTCAGTTTGGAGAAGAGGAGGCTCCAGGCTCCAAGGTGACCTTATTGTGGCCTTGCAGTATCTGAAGGGGGCCTACAAGGGAGGGACATTTTAGGGTATCAGGTAATGACAGGACTAGGAATGGAGCAAAGCTGGAGGTGGGACAATTCAGACTGGATGTGAGGAGGAAGTTCTTCAGCATGAGAATGGAGAGGCCTTGGAACGGGTTGCCCGCTGTGGGTGGTTGGGGCCACATCCCTGGAAGTGTTTAAGGCCAGGCTGGATGAGGCTGTGGGCAGCCTAATCTAGGGTAGGGTGTCCCTGCTTATGGCAAGGGAGTTGGAACTAGCTGATCCTTGTGGTCTATTCCAACCCTGACTGATTCTGTGATCTCTGAATTGATAAGGGCTTGCAATGCTGGGCAGATGTATAAGCTTATGTTTCTATTTGAATGTCCACTATTCTAAATAGAATCCTGGAATATTTTGGGTTGGAAGGCACCTTAAAGATGATCTAGTTCCAACCCACCTGCCATGGGCAGGAATACTTCCTATTAGACCAAGTGGCTCAAGGCCTCATCCAACTTTACTGAAAAGACATGATTTAAGATGTGAGAATACATTATTTCATGGTGCAATGTTTAGAGAGTTTTGTCCCAAAAGTTGCTGTTTTAAAAAGCAGGGTAGGTTACAACACGTATCAGATTGCTTTATGAGTTTCCCATGCATGTCCATGAATTTATAATCTTGATCTGTTACCTTCCAATACCATTACACTTACATGATTAAAAGTGAAGTCCACAAAGCTATTTGTATGCTAGGTTGTGCATTAAAAAGACAATAAATTACAGCTCAAAATGTATTTTGTAGTGATGCATCCTACCCTGTGTTCAGGGATGTCCTGAGTTGCTATACCACTGTAGGTTGGTAGTTTTTGTTAAACTAGGAATGGATACATTCTTAATTATACAGGTCAGTTCTTAAGCACCATGAATAACTGATATTTGTTTCTGTTGAACCAAAAACTTCATAGAAATAAAATTTCCTATATTATGCTTTAAGTACATGGACCTTTAAAACCTTAGAGTTTTTGCAGTACTTTGAAGGATTTTTGTTAATGAAATGTAGAAATATTCTATGTCTTCAGAATTTGAATTGAAATTTACCAAAGCTTATTCTGTGACAAGTCATCACATCACCCAAACTAATTGTAGTAAGGTGGCATTTTGCACAAATTTAATAGTGGGAGGACGGAGACTCACCTTGATGCTCTCAATGACCTCCAGTGTCTGCTGGACTGTTCTGACATCCCAGCATGTCCATCTCTGATGTTCTGTTTAACAAGGAATCCTTTTGGTAATGGAGGAATTGCAACTATGCTCTCTACATAAACTGAATCTCCTTGTACAGCACATCTGTCCATGTAAAAACAACAAAGAACCCTCCCAAACCAACAAAAATACCACACATAAAAAACCCCAAGGCAACAATTTTCATGTTCTTGGATTCCTGAGAGACATTCTGAAAGCTATTCCAAAAATAGACTGCTAGAGGACCACTGAGATTTGTAGTGTGAATATGGTTTTGTGGTGTTTCTCTGTAACCATTACAAGATTATGCAATTTGGGATGTCAGAACAGATCAGCAGGAATTTGGAGGTGAAGGAGAAGATAAAAAGAGAATGAAAAGGCTTTTAGCATGGTAAGTACGTGACTGCATTCTTCCAAAATAAAATTATGTTGACTTACTTTTTGTTTTTATGTAGCTGATTTTGGGCTATGGTCAAACGTGAGACCAAAACCTGTCTAGTGGAGTAAAGTTAACAGTCACCAAAATGGAGGTGGTGGTTCTGCTGCTGCAAAGTTCTTTGTGTTGTGAAATCCTGAACTGGAAATGAGATGAAGAAAAGTGGTTTTCAGTACTCCTGTGGGATCCACGTATGAAACTGAAAGTTTCATAATGTGTGCATCCCTGTCCTATTTCTGTACTTAATGGTACTTCAAGGATTTATTTATGAATAAAAGCAGCAGTGGAGTCTTAGTACTTTCTCATTTAGGAGTGTAAAGACAAATCATGCAAATTGAAATTGATGATTGATGAAACAGGAATTTCCCCTTATAAACTGTGCACACCTGTTGATATGTGCAACTCCTCACATTAGCGGCATGCTGCTCTGAGCCTCCCATTGCTCTTTAGTTAACATTCTTGGCTTGGTCATTAGTTTCTATCTGCCTTGACTTGTTTTTTTGTTGGCAAAAAAAAAATCTTCCCCTTCACACAGTGTTTTAATTGTATTGCCTTCTATATATTTAAAAGCATAAAAGTCACCAGACAGATATATGCTGTGCTAAATAGTAGCATAAATTAGTTGTTTTATAGTTCTCACTCCATTTTTTTTTTACTGCTTATGGTTTCATTGTGAATTCAGCTTTCATTTGGTCTGTATTAGTATGTGTTTTATAGCATTTTGGATTCTCTGATGTACAGAAGTATAGAAACTATTGTGGAGTTGGATGGACTCATTTTTGTGGCCTGATAGAGGAAATGTCTTTGCAAAGCTGTTTGGAAAGCAGCTCTGCTTTCTAACAGTACAGATATAAAGAATCATAGAATGGGTTAGGTTGGAAGAGACCTTAAAGATCATCCAGTTCCAACCCCCCACCTCCCACTAGATCAGGTCGCTCAAGACCTCATCCAGCCTGGCCTTGAAAGAAGAGTCTGCAAAGAGGGTATTTTGAAGTTTGTGTATAGAATCATTCTTGTGAGAATGCATGATGCAGTTATTGAATTCAGATAATGTCTAGGGAAGTTGCTTCTCTGTTTTAGTTTGACAGTATATTGATGAATATACTGGAAAGAGGAGAATGAGATTTAAACTGGACAGGCTGAGGGGAAAAATAATGGTAATTTCAGTAAGTGTTTGAGTTGGCTGTTACTTTAGGTCAGTTTCTAGGAAAATTTAACAGCAGAGCTGTACTTGTTTCTGTTTGTACTCAGCTCTGGTGAGGCCACACCTCAAGTATTGTTTTCAGTTTTGGGTACCTCAGTACAATAGCGATGTAGAGGTGCTGGAGTAAGTGCAGAGGAGGGCAATGAAGCTGGTGAAGAGCCTGGAGAACAAATCTTAAAGAGTTATTGAGGGAGCTGGGACTGTTTAGTTTGAGAAAGAGGAGTCAGAGGAGACAGGCATTGGAATGGGCTGCCCAGGGAGGTAAAGTCACTGGCCCTGGATGTGTTTAGAAGTTGTTTTGATGTGGTGCTTGGTGATATGGTTTATTGTGAACCTTGTAAAGCAGGGTTATTGGTTGGACTTGGTGATCCTGAGGCTCTTTTCCAACCTGCATGTTTCTGTGATTCTGTTTAATGCTGTTGTTGAAAACATATTAATCAGTGTTTTAAAGTAACTTTTTATATGCCTTTTAATAGGGCATTTGCATTTGAAACAAAATACAGTTTTTAGTTTGTCACACAGTGAAGGTACTGCTAGCTGACTTAGTGTTTCTTGGTTGGACTTTTGAAGTGCATTTGCTGATTCTGTTTTTGACATCACAGTGTTGTATACCATGAATCTTTGTTCTTTTAATTACTCCAAAATTTTGATAACAGCCTTCAAAACCTCTTTGCTGCACCTTCATTTACTCAAAAATTTTAAACCTGGTCTGGCAGGAATAAGTTACTTTAGCCTGAGATGAGGAATTAAAGTGAAATTTATTTTAAAGCTATACTTGTGGGAAATTCAGACATAACACATTTTCTTCATTCTGTATTTCAGTTATCAGATATGGACTATTTTACTTTTTCAAAAGAAACTTCTTTATGAGAAATTTAGTAACAGAAAAACTGTAAAAATGTTCTGCAGGATCGAAAAAAACAGTCTCCTATTAGGCAAATTTTCAACCCTGTGAAACTAGCACTGAAATTTACACTTTGTAGCCAGAGTGGAATTAGGATATTTTTTCCAGTTTAGGAACATGATTTTTTTGAATCATTAGTCATGAAGTCATGAAACATTTGGCTTCCTCATTTTTTGCATACTTGCATTATCATTGGTACAGAATAGATTGTTTACAAAGTTTGAAAAATAATGAAAATATAGGCGAACTAAGAGTGATGTTCCATTCCCTGAGTTAGCCTAGTCTTGTCACTTGTTCTAGCCCATGTGCTATAAAAGTGCTTGAGGTATATTTTTTTCATTCTGTTGTTGGAAGCAAAGTGTACGCAGAAAAAATACTGTGTGACCACAGATGAAAACTAGTATGGTTTTGAAAGTGCAGCTTCACATAGATGTCACCTTTGAGGCTTGAGCTTCAAATTTTCTGAATTGTTTTGACCACAAGTTATTAAATTTTACTGTACTAATTCATCATTAGTTTATTGGTGATGATCGTGGAGCTCAGATATTTTGCTGTATTTAGAAAACAGCATGAATGTGGAAAGATCTTTTAAAATTGGAAACTAAATTCAGATTACTTTTTATACCAGTGATGAAAATCTTGGATTGCAACTTTGTAACATCACAAAAAGGAAACCAGGTGTTTATAGTAAAGAGTTTAGCTGTACTTTCATTGAAGTTGTATAGAAACAGTATCCTTTTATCAGGCTTTGGTTTTGATCCTGAATTTTGACACAATAAAAAAAACAAATGAAAACTGAATTTCCATCATGCCTGATCCACTCTTGTTTGTTTTTCTGCAGCATAAACTCAAACTGCTCTAGCAGATTCCTGTTTGACTCTTTCACTTGGATGAACTATAAAACACCTACCAGAAGAAGCTTTTATCCACCATCATTTTTAAGTGAGAATGGATATTTAAGCAACTTTAGAGATGAAAGACTGGTCTATGAAAACTTGCAGAACACTTTTAGAACTAAAAAAGCAGCTGTGTTCTATAGGCATTGACTAAGTTGGTGGAAGTAGTAAGAGTTTAGGCAGAATAGTAAGGATGGCTTTTGGTAGCTCTGAGGTGCTCTAGGCAAGCCAGCAGAGGTTATCTTCCAGAAGGTGACTGTCTCTCCACTTGGATGCTTTTCCCTCCTCCCTGCCCTCAGTCTCCTGTTCTTGTTAGCTACTTTACACTGAATTTGAGTGTGGTAGAGCTATGTGCGTGTCATAGCTAGTCTAGTTTTAGCAGTATAAAAAGAGTTCTTGCGTAGTTCTTCCAAATGTGATTTTAGCAAGATGCTATGAATAATTCTGTCCCTGGCTTTTGTTTTGGATGATGACGACTTTGCTACTTGGACAAGTTCTGCTTGGCTTTTCACCACTTGTGTAATTTTCTTCAATCGCAGTGCAGATATAGCAGAATTGTTGCATGCCAGATTTTATCTAGAGAAACACCTTTCTCTTGGCTGTTCCTGTACATGAAATTCATATATGTCCAGAAGATTACCTTTTTATTTTAGACGTTTCAGTTGTTTTAAGGGTGTGCAAGCCAATTCCCCATTCATTTTGTTACATTAGTGTATACCTTAGTAAATTTTCCTTAACTAAGTGGGATTGAAGAGTTTTAAGATTCTTTTCAACTTCTTACTCAGGTGTATTGAAGTGTATTATGTCACCAGCCAATATATTCAGTTACAGCTGTTTTTCAAATATTTGAACACATGTTGTTAATATATAGTACTATAAGATGGTTAGCAGTTAAAATGTACTGTGTGGCTAAAGATGGAATATTCTTACTGTCTGCTTTTAAACCTGAACATACTCTTTAATTTCACAGCTTTTAGAATACTTTTTCAAGTGCTTTGAAATACATTAATACTGACACTTTTGACAAAAGTGTTCAGATAAAGATAGTAAAGACAAATTAAAACAAAACAAAACAAAATGTTCAAATACTTTTCTTCACTGTCTGATTTAGTGCTTTGTAATCACAATTTTCTAATTTGACACAATCTCTCTGATGTCACCTTAGTTACATTGATACAATTGATACTGGTGATTTAATGGTTGATTTGTTTAGTCATTTTGAAACTGCTTGAAACTAAAGTGATCAAATATCATGTGCTCTAAAAACCTGGTCAATTATTTTAATATTGGTAGTCTACTGTGAGTTGTTACTATCCTCTATTTTTTCTTTCTATTTTGGATGCTTTTGACAGGTACTCTGAAGATTACTAAGTAAACTTAGTTTTTTCTATTAATTATCTTCAAGCTTTTCAGTGTGTTAGTGTAGTAACTGATTTTATTTATTGGCTTAATTTATTTTTTTTCTTCCATTAGTGGCTTTTATTGCCTTCTGAACTCTGATTAAGATTTTTCTAGTCCTCCTTACCTCAAACCAAACAAAACCCATCCCAGAATTACAATCATGGTGTATATATATATATATATTTATGTACTAATACTAATATATACAGGATGTTTAAGTCACTATGCTGATGTTTGTGCTTCTGTGGTACCAAATTAAACCTCATTATTAAAGGTGTTACATAAATGGAATAGGTAATTAAAACAGAGGTCAACTTAATATGTTTCTAAATGGTGGCGGTCATGAGGATGAGACTGGTCTCTTTTCAGTCATAGCTAGTGACAGGACAAAGGGCAGTGGGTACAAACCAAAACACAGGAGGTTTCACTTGAACTTAAAGAGAAACTGTTTTAGGAGTGAGGGAGCACTAGAACAGCCTAGCCAGAGAGGCTATGGAGTCTTTCTGGAGAATTCCAAAACTCTTGTGAACACATTCCTATGCAACCTGATCTAGGTGAACCTGTAGGGAGGGTGGATTAGATGATCTCCAGAGGGCCTCTTCTAACCCTTACCATTCTATCAAAGTGGAACATATGGCCCTTTTTGGAATAGAGACAGTGATGACTTCTTCAGCAGAAATAATTTTACTGTTTTAATTTGAAACTGCTGCATCCTTTGAGATTAAGTCTATAAAGTCACACAAGAACACTGCACAGCATTGTTGGGGCTCTTTCAGTGTCAACTCTGTTCTTCAACGTCATAATATGATGCTTATGGAAAGCTTTTTGTGAAGTGTTTTTATTAACTCATACATTACCTGTTCATATGGAAAACTTGCTAATGTGTCTTCAGATGTAAACTAGAATCACGTTTAAGTTTGTTCATGAAGACTAGCTTCCACTGTCTGCTCTTCTTGTCAGAAACCTGTATGTAACTTAAAATCATCCCCTGTACTTGACAGATCTGCATAGAAGGTAATTGCTATCAAATTGTCTCATCACATTGAAAATAAACAATTTCTTTGCTTTGAAACAGACACCAAATCCTTCTGCAAATGAGTTTATTCCTAAAGGAGGATCAACCTCCAGGATGAGTAATGTATCCCAGTCAAGTATGTCTGCCTTCTCTCAAGCCTTGTTCTCTCACCCCTCCATGGGAAATCCTGCTACTGCTGGGCTAGCACCAGGTAAGTTGATAGTACTGATTTGCAGCACAGTTCCTGCTTCAGACTTAGAGTGTAAGGATCACTACCTGTGTAGGTAGTGATCAGGTTTGTCAGGTTTAAATGTAGCCACTCCCTACTATAACTTTTAATTTTAAGGCAGTCTTCTTACATACAAAAGTGCAGGAACTTGGGATTTATCTCTAAGGATGGGAGTCACACTGCAGGCTGTAAAATGTATTCAGCCACAACAGCACTGAAATAAACTCATCCTAACTTACTCTGCCCGTTCTGGGGAAAAGAGGTGCTGAGTTACTACCTACTGTGCTCTGTATGGTCCTTGCTAAAGTGGTGCCTGATGATGATTTGAAATGCACCACAGCCTGCAGTGAGTATGTGCTCTGATTGTAACATGTTTGGTCCACTCTTGATTTGTTTTTGGAGGGTGCAACCTAGAATTATTTTCAATGACTATGTATAAAATCTTTAAAATGTTAATAAGAAACAAAAAGTAGAAGATAAGCTTGTTAAAAAATTACTTGCTTTGCAAAGTAATGTTAATTGTTGTTGTATCTATTACGTCCTATAAAACTCTTATTGAAATATGTCCCATGCAGTCCTACAATTGTGAGTGATAAGATTTAGGTATTTTTACACTTAAAGTTCAAGTCCTTCATGTGACTTCTGGATTTCTGATCTTAAAAGCTTAGCTTCATTCTGATGAAACTATTTTATTTTTAAAAATTATGATATAACCATCAAGCAGATCTGGATATTCAATGTTACAGATCCTTTAGCAAGTTTCTGTATGTACTTAAACATTTGGCAATCTCTTATGATAGGCAAGAAACATTAGGTAGCTGCCAGAAGGCACATGGACAAATATTGTGAATGTGGGTTTTTTTAAACCAGTATTGATAATTACCATCTATAAACTGACCCTCAGTCTTTCCTAATGCAGGGGATAAATCTGTATTAATGGGAAGGAACTTAGCTCACATGTTGAAACTATCAGAATAGGCTAGGAAAGTGATTGATGCCTCTGCTGACCAAATGAACATGTTGCAGTACTGTCTGCTCTATACTGTATTGTTCTGTACAGTCTTATTGGAAAACTGTTGTGTTTATATGCCTCTCAGCCTTGTCACCTGGATTGAAAAGTGTATAAAGGAGTAAATAGAATACAGTAAAATGATCTACTTTTGGAAAGTGTCCAGTGGGATCTCAGAGGGATCCTTCACAGTCCAATTTCTTTACTCTCTGTAAGTAATACTTGAAAGGATAAGTAACACTGTTGATGAAAGAAGTTCGTACAACAATTTGAGTACCTAGAAATATAGATGCCTATGCTGAAAACTCCCTAAGTTCAAATACTATTGTTTTTGGATGAGAGGGATGGGGAACTCTTCGTAAGGGAGCTGACTTCAGGCAACGTTGACTTGTTTCCCTTCTCTTCCTGTATTGTTAAAAGGAGTATAGTTCAGAGTAGGGATATTAGTTGAGTGCACTTAATTTCTTTGGAAGTTTCCTTCTTTATATTGAGTGCAGAATTCTCTGAAACTGAATGTCTTGTGTAAATAATAATCACAAATATTTATTTTTATTAAAATGGTGTAGCTGGCAGTAGTGCACGTTCATAAAATTCTGTTCCCACAAGATGAGTTAGGAGATGCTCTTTCTGAAAGATTTGGTTCTCAAATAAGTAAACAGTATGTGTGTAGAAACATCACCATTTAGATTGTACTGGATAACAACACAGGATTTAAAGATTTTCACAGTCATTAAAAATTATTGCTGAGATCTATTATCTTTCAGTAAGTGAAAAAAAAATTAAATACATCAAGAGTTTATAAGAGCTTTCCTTTAGAGAGTTAAATGTTCCATAACAAAGTTGATAAATAATGAGAACAATCCTTTTATTTCCATCTTGGGGGTGGAAAAAATAACGTTTTTTGAGATTTCCCTAAAGGTAGGTGCAAAACAAGACTATTTTTGACATCAGTTGCTTCACAGATAACTGTTCACGAAGTTGATTGTCCATGAGAAATAATTTGTTCTGCCTGTCTTAACAGTACTGCAGAAATACTGGAAAAATGACAGCTGAAACCTAGCATTTTTCAGTAGAAAACTTGTACCACACCTGACACATCTCTTAGGGTGTAGCATGGAAGAATATGCTTTTACATGTATTTAGTTAGGTAAGTGCTTTCTATCATAATGTCAACACAGTGTCAGTTTTCATCTCCATAGCCTCCTAATAGAGTAGGAAAACATAGTGCAGCTTACACAAGTAGTTTTGCCATATTTTCCAACAAAATTGTCCCATTAAAAAGCTTTGAACACATTTCCTTTACTCTCTCTGAACTTTTTTTTTCTTCATGCTCTCATGGATAATATCCTAATTTTGCTCCTCCCATTCTCTTGCTAGCAAACATATTTCTATGGGACGTCTGAGTTGTTGACAATCTTTTAAGTAGTACATTTGCTGACAGGCTTATCTTATCCAATTCTGTGTCAAGGTTTCAGAGTAATGGTGCCATTAAAGTATGTCACAAAGTATATGAAAGAAATTCAGGAATCTCATTGAAGTGATAAGACATCATTAGAGTGTTAAACTTGAGAGAGAACAGATGTATAGCCCCCAGGAGAGAAAATCTTTATCTGGTTTGGATTTGCTTAAACAAGGTTATAGCTATAGAGTAATACCTTTGTCATTGATGGAAGTGACAGCAAATTGCTGTGGCTTCTATATTTAGTCCAATACAGGCTCTGAACTTAAATGCAGAATATAAGTGAAGCTGTTTCTGTTGCCAGTCTCAACCTGCAGGCTTAGGAGCCAGGAGCACAAAGATCATGTACTTGCGTCCAGTTGACACATTGCCATTCATGACAGGCTATGAGAGTGTAGTTCTCAGAGGTCATGATATCAACTGGATATGGACCACTTTCAGCTGAGGTGTTTTGGGTGGTCTGAAGCACCAAGTGCTTGTTCTGACCTCCCATATCAAGTATGGCACAGTTGTTTCAGAATAGTGCAAAAGAGGAAGAAGGCAAGGAGACGAAAAACTAAATAATATAAATAAATACTATTCATAATATAATATAAATAAAATTTAGGAGAGAACTTATGACTCTGAAGTTGTTTAGGGAATTAAGCATATTTAATTAATGGAGAAATACACACTTACAATGCTAATAATCTGATAGTTTATAATAAAAGTGAATTTAAGGATGCTGTTTGAAAGAGTTGACTGAAATAGTGTAGTTTCACAGGATCACAGGATGTTAGGGGTTGGAAAGGACCCAAGGAAATAGAGTCCAACCCCGCTGCCTTTATGCACTTCATTTTAAGGAATCACTAACATACCTAGTAGTCTAGAGTATCTGTAAAGTAGAAAACATAGAAATAAAATAAGAAATGCTTAAGTTTTGACCTTGAAATGTGCTACAAGCCTTGGAGGCATAGATATATGGTTGTAGATAAGTAAATTTGTAGGCAAAGGTAAGAAAGTGTGCATATGATACACATTGGATTCCTGTGTTTTTCAAAAAGCATTTGTATTGTAGGCCATCTGGTTTGTACACACATGAGCTTCGTGTAAACCTGCTTCATTAAGTTGTAAAATCCAAAAACCTGTGGACAGAGTCCTTAATAAGAGTTCACAGTTAGTGCACTTTCTTTGATCCTTTTACCCATATGAATTCTCAGACTCAAAATCCAACCTGGCTTTTAATTCAAATACCTTGCATGCTACAAAGCATTATTAGAAGTGTTAATCCCATAGAACATCTTTGAGCACTCTCATTGAATTTCAGAGTTTACCACTTTGCTTTCCTCTGTCACAGTGTAACTTAAAAAATAAACAGCACAAGAAGTGAAAATATAGCAGTAGAGAAACTTACCTAAAACATACCTACAATGAGAATATCAGCAGGAGATGTAGTAATATGTAGGTAGTGTGTATGGTTACTGTGACAATTATGAAAAGACCTTAAAATCCTGCATCCATTTCCATGTTGGTATGATTCCATGACAGCTCTATGCTATGACTCATTTTTTAGATGTAAAGTTTTTCTTAAGACCTTAAGTGAATAAATATAAATTGCTGAATTGAAAAATAGCATATCTAATTCTGTGAAAGGTGATCCCATATTCACCCATTGGTAATGTTTATATGTTCAGTGCCATCCCCTTCCTTCAGCATGAGTTGATAGGAATATATGTTCACCTTTTAGTACAGCCACTTTCCTTTATTGTCTTCTAAATCTATTTTGTTCTGGTTACATATTAATATTAGTGTGCTTTTACCTAATTGAAATACCGGTGAAGTTGGTGAAATCTGCTTGAGCTTGTGCACCCAATTATTTGCTTTCCTAAGTACTCAGCTATACAGTTTTGCTATATTAAAAGGAAGTTTTGGTTTTTTATGTGATACTGGAATTCTAGAAATGAATACTTATTTAGTTAGACTCGGGAGAATTTAATGCAGCTCTTTCAGAAGAATCTACCACATGGAATGTTTCCTGTCTCATTTTGTTGATACCACAGCACTAGCAGCAAATTTCTCTTGTAGTATATTGTTCTTGTAGCCAACTGCCAAACTGCAGTCAATTGTCTTTCATACCTTGAACTTACTTCATATATTGGTTCTATGTCTGCCCACGAGATAACTTTGAACTCTCAATGTCCTTCCAAAATCACCTGACTGAGACTGGAAGGGTATTTGACAGGATTTGTGTAACTGTCTCCCTTTATCTTGTGCTAATGTCCAAAGACAGAGATTAAGAATTTGTAACAATTCTATAGCAGGATTTTTTTTTTTTTTTGTTATGTCTGACAGTGTAATTGTTTGAAATTACCAGTAAGAACTGCTAGTGATAGATTTATTTTTTCTGAGAAGCTTCCAGTAGAAGGTCTCAGTATAATTTTAGCAAGGTCACAAGTCATTGCTTTCATTTCTAAGATACGATTTATGGTATACTGTGTCTTATACATACAGTTTTTATTTTGAAGTAGAGAAGCATGAAGTTAATTTTTCATTAGTATATATGAAGGCTGCTGGTATTTTTTTCTACAGTTGAATGTTCTATCAAAATAAAAGCAGCTTCTTCTATCTGGGAGGGGATTACATGCTTGCAAGGATGTAAGTTAACATTTTATTGGAAAAGGATGGAAAAGATACATCAATAACTTTCCCTGGATGAAGAGAATCCCTTGAAAAATTAGACAAATTGTAGAGCTGCATGAGTTGTATAGCTATTTTTAATTGGCAATCCTTCAAATGTTAATAGTAATACACTGTTTCCTTTGAAATTGCTGATTTTCTTCAGTAGATTAAGAATGCATCTTTTGTAAAAAATGTAACCATCTCTAGAGTAGCTGTTGAAGTATTTGTTTCACTCAAAGCAAGTTTTACCATAATGGAAACTTACTTTCTTTTACAGCATAAACCAAGTCTACCACAGTGCATAATGTTTTATGGCTATACAGCTGGTTTGTAAACAGATTTTAAGGATGCTACCTATGTTACCATTCAGTAGTATTTTAATAATTACACATTGAGAAATGCCTGTTCACATTTTGTGAAGTTAATGCACTAAGCAAGCAATTATTCCACAGTGTTGTTTATCTGAATGTTCTGACCCAGAAAAGTCTAGACTTTATATTTGTATCATTTTCATATTCATATACTTAATGTTTTTATTTAAAAAAGCAACTGAAGAGACACAATTAAAAAGAGAAGTCTATGATTTTCTTATAATTTATGTTAAAAGATCTTGTCTGTTTTGTTGGAACTATTCACTTTCCAGGAACAGAAGAAATAACTGCTGAATTAAAATGCGTAGTTTTTGAAAAGCCATAAATAATTTGAGTTAAACAACAGGTTACAAATATCCTGTTAATATCATTAGGACAACTTAGCTTCAAAATAATTTTCTCCAACTACTGATTAAACTGTCATTGCTAAAATTACTTGCTTTTGTGGTTTGTTTAAAAAAAAAAGAAAAAACGTAGGAGGTATGTGGCTACTGTGGAGACAAGACATGAGTGTAAAAACACTCCTACACATTACTTATGGTGCATGTTGAGAATTCTGTGCACAGTAGCCCTTGACTGAAGTAACTAAACTAGTTTGTGTACCTTATATCCTTCAAAAAATAGTTTTTATATGACTAATATAGCTCTGTTGAAGAGGAAAAAGTACATCCCAGTCTAAACTGAGCAACTGTAAGCTACATAGATGCTCTCCTTTGTTTAATCTCAATACCTAGATAACTAGAACCTTCTATTAGGAATAGTAGGAGTTTTCTGAAAGATAATCTCTTCCTCAACATGGAAGGTTTATTTGGCATTCTGAACTTTTATAAGTGTATCTGAGATCTCTGTGTGCAGTGACTCTGTGGAAGGGCTAACCTGCCTGCTTCCCACACAAAACTCAAGGCTGAGAGAGAGAGATAAGAGTTTAATGTAACATGAGATATTATAAACACAATGCACAATTACCTTATCTAATAGTCTACTTCATTTAATAACACAATGCATGATTACCTTAGCTCAGCCTATTTGCAGAAAAAGTGCAGTGAAATGCACAGGGGGAAAAAAAGAAAACAGTATAAGACAGAAAACCCAAATCAGCAGCTACCCAACTCCCACTGGTTCTGCCACCATGTCCCAGAGAAGAGCCAACACCAAAAAACCTGGAACCCAGAAGCAGCAAGTGAAACAGGAAACCTTCCATGTTGCAATTGGAACCTTAAGCCACAAAGTATTTTGCTCCAGTTGGCACTGTGAAGCTGGCATGACTGCAGCAGGTTCAAGCCAATCCGTGACATTAAATTAGTTTTTGGTAACCGTAAAGAGTATATTCTTTTTCCTCACTGATGGACTTTGAGAAGCTGAGCTTCTGGAGTTTTGGTGGAGTTGCCTGTCCAGTGTTGAGGGTGAATATAAGTCAATAAAATAATTTTAAACTTGAAAATCTCAGCATGAAAGCCTAACAGACTCCATATTCAGGGAGGTTATCTATCTTTGCATGTCAAATAGATCTTTTGGAGGATGCTTTTTGAGTATCATCATTATAGGAAAAGAGATAATCTATCCCCTGAAATTATTAGAAGTAGCATTTTATGTTTCCCTTATTTGAGTGCTGTACTTACTTGGAGACCTAACTCTAATAATCATTCATAGCTGTGAAATTGCTTCTAGTAAAAACTACACAGATGTAATTAGGTGAAGTTATAGCTTGGCAAACTGTTCACTGCTCATGTAACTTATGTAAACATCTGCTTATACAGTCATTAATATTTTACCTTTTGCAGTTTAATAAACTCTCTTCTAGACACAGCATTAATTTTCATCTCCCCTTTTCTACTACATCTACTACTTTCATTCCAGTTCTCTGTGTAGATCGTAAGTTTCCAAGTCCTTTCTGAACTAAGTGAAGTTTTTTGGGAAAATCTGTCTGTTAGTCTTCCTTTTAATATTTTACCTCTTGAATCTTTGTATAGATGCAGCAATCCTTAAGTGTCTCACCTGCTCAGCATAGTATTGGTAGCAAAGGCTGTTTTTTCCAAATTGCTATTAATTTATCTATTACAAAGATTTGATCAAGAATCTTCTTGTGTTTCTTTAAGGAATGTCACTGTCAGCAGGATCTTCTCCTCTTCATTCCCCCAAAATAACTCCTCATACATCTCCTGCTCCTCGAAGAAGAAGTCATACTCCTAACCCAGCAAACTATATGGTGCCTACTAGTGCCTCTGCTTCTGTTGCTAATGCTGTCTCTCAGCCTCCATCTACTGGCCAGGTGATCCAGAAGGAAACAGTGGGTGGAACAACGTACTTCTACACCGATACAACTCCAGCACCTCTCACAGGAATGGTATGTTTGCCTTCAACACAGAAGTGTAGGGAGTTTCCAAATGCTGAATTAATTGCCATTACAGAGATTATTCTTAACACTCTGAAATCCCTATTCTCTAAGATGATCTGGCCTTTTAATTGTTCTCCGAAAGTAGTGAAATGTAAGGACCAGAGAACTTTTTTGTTTTGTTTGCTGGGGGGGGCAGGAGGGGAGTGTTGTGTGGTTTTAGGGGGGTTGTGTGTTTTTGTTGTTTTTTTTTTAAACTTCTGTGGAGAGGTTTGGGGCTTTTTATTGGTTTTGGGGTTTCTCTTTTTTATATACAGCTGCAGAAAGGAAGCATTTTATGTATATCCTTATATTCATAAGGAGAAAACATCAAAAATGAAGATTTTGGGGTTTTGGGGGCTTTTTTTTTGGTTGGGTTTTTTGGGGGGGTTGTTTGTGACTTGTTTTGTTGTTTTCTGGTGGTGTCTGTTGTTGGGTTTTGTTTCTTTTTTTTCCTGGTGGGTTAAATAACACATTTCCAGTGGAAGGGAAAAGACAGCTACAAAAAAATGCTACTATAATGTATGTACACCCATACACAAACACCCTTAATATCATTATTAGTGAATATCACATAAGGAAATGGTACTGTATCTGAGAGTATATTTATAACGTGTTCTGTGTGTGAAGACTTCATAGTTCAGTAGTTCAAATTAAAATGATGACAAAACTGTTTCCTCTCTCCTTAATTATTTTAAACAACTTCTTAATGGTTTTGGTTTTTTTTTTCAGGTATTTCCAAACTACCACATTTACCATCCAGCTGCACCTCATGTTGCTTATATGCAGCCAAAAGCAAATGCACCTTCCTTCTTCATGGCAGATGAGCTCAGACAGGTAAAAATGATAGAGAATTTAAAGGAAAATTGCATTATCTTGGCAAAAGCTAGAAAACTGCAAATATCCATTCAAAATCTGTGCAGCCACTCTTCACTGTGGAGAATTCAGAAAATTAAGTTCCATAATGGAGTACAAGAGAGAGTGTGGATGGGTTTCAACATGTGACTGCAACCTAATCTACATGTCATGATTTACTATTCAGCTATATATTCTTTCTTATATACTGCTTTGTTGTGCATGAGTTCATTTCTGTAGCATGCCCTTAAGCTGTAATCCTATCAGGTTTTTAAACCTTTCATTGAAGTGGAAGTATATGCAGCTATTAATCAATGAGCCCATCTCTGAGGGTGGACTGTGACGTGTTTCAGCTTTAGTGTAGTAGATGCCTCTGTTACTGCTAAGTCTAGCTAATGCATTTTGTGCAGCTTGCTTCTTCAAGAATTTACATATTTTGTCACTAATGTTTTCAAGCTCTTGTGGATTTTTCCTCACACCAGTCACTTGCACGAACTCCCTATTTTAGCACTAGCAACTGATGCTTCAAAGACAGTGTGCTGTTAACTTGCCAAAAATGGTGAGCTGAATTATGTTCAAAACTAGATTTCATTTATTCTTAGGAACTGATCAACAGACACTTAATAACTATGGCCCAGATTGATCAGGCTGATGTTCCTGGTAAGTGTTTCTTGGAAACTAAATTGTGATCACACTGTTCTGTGACCATGCATGTTCAACAGTATTGACAACATTGTGCAGAAAAAACACCTGTTTTTAATTTTCTGGGAAGTCTTTAATCATCTGCTTGGGCTGTGTGTAACTAGATAGAAAGTATTTCAGAAATACAAAATTTATTTCATGCTTTTATTCTTTGTTCTGTAATTTCCTTCCCATTTAAATGGATGGGAGTACTTAAAACCGAGAAAGGAAAAATCATTAAGGTAATAAAGCTTCATCGTGAACAGCAATCTTTTAGTCTGATTTGTAAACATTCAGCACATTGCTCTGTTTTCTAAGCCAGCATGTTAAAACATGCAAGACTCAGATTTGCTTTTTTTTTTTTTTTTTTTAATGAAAACAGGGTTTTTGCAGTGGTATGAACCCTGTATGGAAATCGGTGCTTATTTATGAATCTGTGTAGGAAACAACACCAAAAAAAGGTCATTCTGAAGGGTCAGTTTTTAAGGCAAATGAAAAAATGGCAGGTGGGACTGTGCATCTTACTCTGATTTTTACTTCATGCAGCCAGTTTTCTGAAGACTGTTACTTTTGCTGCCAGGAACCTATATAATGGTATTGAAGAAAACTAGTGATTAACTTTACGTGCACCTAGAGGATGATGTAAAGAATTTGTGTTGATGACAGTAATTTTAATCTTCTCTGCTACCATAACAACTTTTCTTCAAGTCAACTGACACCTGATATGTTTCTTTGTATAACCCAATTTCAGCAGTTCCTGCAGAAGTGGACAGCTACCACAGTCTCTTTCCTTTGGAACCACTGCCACCACCCAATCGGATACAGAAAACAAGCAACTTTGGATATATTACATCATGCTATAAAGCTGTAAATAGTAAAGATGACCTGCCCTATTGCCTTCGGAGGATACATGGTGAGAAAAATTGAGGCATCTCAGTAGGACTCGCATTCCTAAGCACGCCAGTCATATTTTAATGTCTAGTTAGTTTTCATTAGTCTCAGAAGGAATGATTAAAAATGATCCCCCAAGCACTGCATTTTAAACAAGACACTTGTTCTTTCCTAGGTTTTCGTCTTGTTAACACAAAGTGCATGGTGCTGGTTGACATGTGGAAAAAAATTCAGCACTCAAATATAGTAACTTTGCGTGAAGTGTTTACCACAAAAGCATTTGGAGAACATTGTAAGCTTTTTGTTTTTGTTTTTTTTTTCTTTTTTTTTTTCCCCAGCTGATGTGCTGAGATTTTTTTTTTTTAATTCTAAATATGCTTGAGTTAGTAATTGTCACATGTTTCTGTTTTTAAGCTCTTGTGTTTGCATATGATTTTCATGCTGGAGGTGAGACTATGATGAGCAGACACTTCAATGACCCTAGTGCTGATGCTTATTTCACAAAACGAAAATGGGGTAAGAAAAACACGTTATCATACAATACTTCTGTAAACTGTTCCCAATATTTAAGCAGTAAGTAGCTGGCCGAAAATAATCATTCAATAACTACTTTTTTTTTAGCTTATCAATTCTGTCATAGCATAAGCTGAGATCAGAGAACTCTTCTTCAATTATATGCAGAAATTTTAGAAAGACGAAGAGGTTTTTTGTTTGTTTAGTGGGTTTGTTTTGCTTTTATGTAAAAAAATGTAGCTACTTAGAAGTTAAGGTAAAAGCCTAACTGACCAGTTTACTTCTCTGGTCACATTTGACTGACTTATGACTAATTTACAAAATTGATGTAGTATGCAAGGGAATTACAGTTCTTTAACAGAGAAATAATTTTGAACACATTTGGGAGCCAAGAACTCTGTAGTCCTATTTGCAGGTCTATCATTGGGTGACACCTGACACTTAATGAAGATGTTTCTGAAATGGTAAAACACAAATGCTACATTAGTTTGATGTTTGTTGATTTAGGTTCCCTCAGCTGTGAGGTTGACATAGAAAACTTGGCTTTCTGGTAGAATGGAGAATAATAGGTTAGTTGTATGTGAATAAATTCAAAGGCTGATAAATCCCTTATATATTGATTAATTCTCACTGGCTTTGTGCTGAGCTAGCTGGTGTAAGTGAGGTTGGAGCTTGAGTTCCACTGCTGCTTTTGGTAGTAATATCTCAGACAAAGGAAACTGTAGTTTGATTTTTATATTCTGTGACAAGTCAAAGAATGCAATTACAAACTTGCTGAGCCTTATGGGAAACTAATTTGATAAGATAAACCTCAAACACCTACTGTCAGGTTAACGACTACTATATGCTGGACTAAGCTTCTGAGTGTCTCCCCACTCGTGGTTTTCAACTTCCATGCAAATCAGTCCTTGTTATGTTTTTATACTTCTCTGGAATATTATGAAGGAATTATGTTTGTTCTAGATAAAATACTAGAAGATACAATAAAATTCCTGGGGACATGCTCTTTTGCCCTACTGGAGAAGAATTAAATTTTGCTCCTCATAGAGAGCAGTCATGGCTCATTAATATATTATTCTTCTGAAGGAAGATACTGTAAATAAGGTCTGGGGTTTTGATGAAGTCTATCAGAGTCTCTAAAAAGAACTAAGTGACTATGAGTGCTTAGAAGAACCAGGTGAACAGTTGATTTTCACAGGGATATCTCTCCCGGGGCTCTCATAAGAATATGTGCTGGCAATTGTTTATTAACACATTTAGTTGTTTGCACTGAAGATAAATAAATAATGGCCTATCAAAGTTCTCTGATAATGCTAATAATTTATTTGGATCGTTAAAAACAAAGACCAATCATGCTGGATTGCAGAAGGATCCTTACAAGAGTGTGGACTCTTGGCAGTAGCAGGATCAGAGAATAGTTCTGGTTGGAAAAGATCTGTAAGATCAAGTCCATCCATTGTCTAGCTCTGCCAAGTCTGGTGTTAAACCATGTGCTTTAGCACCACATCTATCTCTTAAGCACCTCTAGGTATGGAGGTTCAACCATCTCGCCAGGGACCTACTCATATGTATTCTAGCAAGTTATGTAAAATAAACCAAAGTGATCGAGGGAAAGCATAACTTACAGCTTCAAAAATAAAAGGATGGCCTCTGTTGTGGCTCTTAACTATAGCACCAAATCTGTTATAGAGTGCTAAGTACATTAAAGAAAACATTGTCCTCTTTCTGAATGCTAGTAATTATGAAATGGGTTGCTCCAGATTATTAAGAAAATAAATTAACCAATGAAACAGAAAACTTATTCAAGATGTGGATGTACCATAGACTCAGTAGTTTGGGTCCTTCTTACACGTTTTGAAGGATGTAGAAGAGCAGCAAAGAAGTTGAGAAGAGATGACAGGAACTATCGAAGGCATGGAACAGCTTCTGTGTGAAGAGTTGCAAAGTGGAATAGTGCTTTTCATGCTCAAAGATGGACAATATTATGGTGGGGTTAAAAATGACTGGAATGTGGTAGGTGTCTAAAAATCATCAGAGATTGAAAAAAATGACTGTGCAACGATAGTTTGATATTTCTTCCAGCCTAAACCAAGGAACTGGTAAATGAAACTAGCCAGGTAGCAAATTCAAAACCTGTGTAAAAATAGTTAAAGCCATGCAACATGGTCAGATGGCTTCATGAGGAAAGTGGGATTGCTCAGGAAGGAGAGACACTATCTCTGAGGAGTGTTCTGAGTTGCAAATTGTTAGAATCTGCTACAAGACACTATTTGTTTACATTCATATGCTCAAGTATCCATTGCAAACTACTGTTATGATTTTAATGTATGTGTCTGAAACAGGCTAGTGGGCTATCTGGACCATTTATTTGACCTACTACAACTTCCTTCTTTTGGCAAGGATGGTTTCTGAAACTGGAAATAAGACATCAATTTCTGTTTATTGAAACCAAAATGTTTCTTAATTAAAATGAATAGTTGTGCCAGACCATACAGGGATACATAAGGAAGAAAACTCTCTGGAACATGGCACTTATCATTATCTGGTCTTCTAGTCTTTTTGTTGGATAAATTAAGAAAAAAGTCACCTGAAATTCCCAAATTTTGCCAAATCTTTATACACGTATTTCTTTGGCTTTTTTTTTTTTTTTTTTTTTATTTTTATTTTTTGGGTAACTGCTGCTTTCTTAGTCTAGTCCTCAGTAGAAGGAGCAATTTAAGAATGAAAAATAAGATTGCATACCTATAACTTGATTTCTGAGAATTACTTGCCTTCATGGATCCTTTCTCCATCCCCTCACAGAGTTTCTTGGCCGTCTGCCTGCCTAGAGGAGACTCCCAAGAGAAGCAGGGGAATGGATGGAAGTTGGGTACTCTGCAGCATGAGGCCCAGATTAGTGCAATTGCTTTTAAAGGTTTTAGGAGGCACAACACTGTGAACCTGATCAGTGAACTCAGAGAATTTGATTTCAGGTATGCAACCTTATTTATGTTGAACACTCCAGTTGACAAGATGCAACTTTGACAGTTAAAAGATGAGGATTATGTATTACATAGCTGTCTTGCATGTCACTGGTGTCAGTGTGGTCAGTCTTGCTTTTTTTCTTTTTGCCATGTTATTTAGAGACTTCTGTTACTTCTGAATGTTAAAAAAAATATTGTTTGTGTTCTTTATGTGATGAAATGGTCTCTTCAGGTGGTACAGTGTGATAATCCAATGTTCTGTTATATTTTACTGAATTTTCACAAGTTTTAGAATCTAGAGTCTGACTTAATTCTTACTCAGAGCATGTTTACTATAAAAGTTCCTTTAGTTCTGTTCTCATCCAACGTATTTCTTCAATACATTACTTTAGACACCTTTGATGGAAATTCTGTTCTAGAATTCAGGTTTCTTCCACCTCCCTGGTCTTTCATTACTTCAGATTTTAGGATGTTAATGCACTTACCACTAGAGAAATTGTTCTCTATAAGCTAGCAAGTTAACCCAAAAGTACTGAAATACTGTTCTTAACAGTCCAGTAATTTAATGGAAAACCGCATTAAAACTATCATCTAGAAAATCCCGGCAAATTGACAATAACCATCCCCTGCTACCAGTAAGATTTTTTTTTTTTTTTCTTTGTCCTGGTAATTTTCTTGTGGTTGACAGAGATAAGCATGTCTTTGATATGTGTTTTAGTCTGTTTATAAAAGTGCACTGAGTAATGTTGGTGTACACACTTATTAACAGTAGTTTTCAGCAAATGAATACATTCTATTGAAGATAAGCAAGTCTCCTGGACCTTGTTTTCCTAATAGCAGTACATAATGCACAAAAGTGAACTTCACTGCTGACTTGGAGTTTTTGCATCCCCAGTTTCTGAATTTTTTTTTTTCATAAAATTTATTGAAATATAAATATATTGAAAAATAAATAAATCGTGTACTTAAGCTGTGGTGAGGAGAAAGAATATGGCAATACTGGCAGTTAAGTTTAAAAGTGAGTTCAAGTTTCTAATATATTTAGATATTTTGCAAAACGTAATGCTGCCCCGATAGTTCAGAACCTTATGTGTATACTGAAAAGTGGGGAAATGTGGAATCAAAGCCCAAGTGTCTCCAGAGAAGGAGGAAAAATGAAAGCTACTGCATTGATCTTACTTTCAGTACTTAAGCTATGGAACAGCAAGCAAACACTGAACAATTTCCAGTTCTCATGGTAGAAGACTGAGAGGTTCAATTTAGTGAGCAGCTTAATCCTTTGGCTTCTCATAGTCTTTCATAACTGTCTGATGAGCATTGCTGCTTGTTAGCATGCTTTCTGACAGTGTGATGGAACAAGTCCTACTGCCAGTGGTTCCGGCTCTTCCTTCCTGGCCCAGGACTCTCCCTAGCTTTTTCATTGCTTTGAGGTATTCAACTTAATGCCTTTTTTTT